>CM032447.1:113016229-113113729 GCA_019049505.1 Pachyrhynchus sulphureomaculatus
ATCGGCGAGGATGTCGTAATATCCGTCAACGTTGTCAAAGTGTCGAAACATACATCTTTGTATTTCACGGCACCTTTTAAACAACGCAGTAGTACTGCCATGGACGTTATTTGCATCTCTGCAAACAACTACTACCTATGAACACTCACAACACCCAGCTGACACACGGAATCAAACCGCTACGGATTGGAAATAAACAGAACAAAACAAAAATAATGATCATTAGTCGAACGAATGATAATCAACCTCAACATCTATTAGGGTATGAAATCGTAGATTCCTATCAATACCTTGGGTCCCTAATTACCAATACGAGCCAGTGTCACTCAGAAATACGTAGGAGACTCTCAATTGCTCGCTCTGCAACCACAAAATTAGTCAAAATATAGAAAGATTCGAGCATCTCGCGACTGACTAAGTTAAAACTCGCATGAACTCTTATATTTTCGATTGCAACATGTGCATCGGAAACATGGACGATAAAGAAAGCTGATAAAATAAAAGTGCTGGATTTGAGATGTGGGTGTATCGTCGAATTTTCAGGATATCGTGTGTAGAACAACGAACGAACCTGTCTATTTTACAAGAACTGAAAATTACTAACAGACTGAATCCACTTATAAACCAGACATACTTGAGGTATTTCGCTACCTCAGCTGAAATCACTGGTCATACAGGGGAAGGTTGAAGGCAAGCGCTGCGAAGGTAGATCACCTGCACATTGGCTGGATCAAATGAAACGGTTAACCGGGAAGTCATTGCATGAAACAATCCATTTATTGAGCACTAAGTCACCATACCCTCTTGACAGGAAGAATTTCGTTTACATTTTAGCAACTTATTGTTTTAAACCTCGAATTTTCTTATAAAATTATTGAGTCTGCCCTACCCCTTCCCCCTGTAGCCTAGCCCTGAATGTATGTTATAACTGCCCTAAATATGTTTTGTTTGTTTTTAGTACTTTGTTTAACTCTTATACAATTATCAAAATGCGTACCGATAACGCTGCTCTCATATCTCGGTGTGATAATTAATCCTTTCTTTGATAATGCAAAATTAAACACAGATAATAATAAGTGGAACACCTTAAACTACCAGGGCGCTACTAAAATTATGTAAAGTAGAATCCGTCATATCTTGGTTGAAAAGAAAAACTAAATAAAGAAGTTATAGATTAAAGTAACATTGTTTGCATTTGAGCTACTTTGTTACTTAGTTACAGTAATAAGTACAATAATATCTACTCTTTGTAGAACATTTTTTAAACTATTATTTAAGATTCTATTGCAAAATAAAATATCCTTTCATCATCTCATCAGCACCAGAGGTAATTGTTATAGAGATGTAAATCGAAACTTGAAGTTTGAATATTTTTTGTTTATGTATAATGACATACCTGTTTGCGAATTCCATATTATTAGGCTGTAATGGACAGTAAGCTGTTGGAAGACCCGGATGGAACATCAGGAATGAGACGATCGAGATTTTAGGAGATCAAACCCTGAATATCCAGGAATTCACCCAAAACATTCTGGAAGCTGCCCACAAAGCAATTCCCTCTCATGTACAAATCAAAAACAAACTCCCCGTTCCATGGTGGAATAGTGAATGTTCCAGAATAATAAAAGAAAGAAAAAAGGCCCTAAATCTATTTAAACGTCACCCTACTCAAGAGCATTTCATAGCCTTCAAGAGGAAGAGAGCCCAAGCTAAGAAAGTAGTCAAAGATGCCAAAATTGAATCATCACCTTACATCATCCATTCGACACCCATTATCGTCAGGACGACTATGGCAACTTGTCAGGAAGATGAAGGGGGCGCAATCAAGCAATATTCCAACATTATTAATTAACAGCAAGTTCATTTCGGACCCTAGAGAAATCACAAATGAAATTGCCCACACTTATCAAACCAAATCTACCCCAAATGTGACTATTGCTCAATCAAAACTCATTCTCCTTTGATTCCGACCAGCAAAATCATTACAACTCTTCTTTCACCATGCAGGACTTGAACACAGCCTTAAAAAATTCCAAAAACACTGCACCGGGTTCTGACTCCATCCTTCTACCGATGATCCAGAATTTAACCGAACCCATGTTGACATCCCTATTGGAATTTTACAATCATCTATGGCTGAACTTTAAATTTCCAACATCTTGGTTACAATCCATTATAATACCAATTCATAAGGCAGGTAAACCAAGATCTTTGCCTAATAGCTATAGACCTATATCCTTGACAAATCATTTCAGTAAAATCCTTGAAAGAATGGTCCAGCAACGATTATCATGGATTCTAGAAACTAAAAATCTTCTCTCTCAATTCCAATATGGATTTAGGAAACATAGATCGGCTATTGACCATTTAGCATCCTTAGACACAGACTTAAGAACAGCCATTCATAGGAAACAGCATACGGGTCTCGTGTCCCTGGATCTAAGCAATGCTTTTGATATAACAAATGGAATTTGCATCCTGAACCAACTGAATGAGATGGGTATTACAGGAGCCCTCCCTAAATTCATAAAAAACTTTTTATCTCCAAGAACATTTCAAGTCAGAGCGAATGGCATAATATCCGACACATACAAACTCACCCTTGGAGTTCCCCAGGGCCCGGTATTAAGTCTCTCTCTCTTTAATATAGCTATCTTGCCTATCACTCATCTCATCTCTTCCCCTATAAAATTCAAAATGTTTGCTGACGACTTAGTTATTTATACCTCCAATTTCTCAACCAGAGAAATCACAAAAGAGTTGCAGATCACAATCAATACCCTAAATTCGTGGGCCACCAATAATGGCTTCGTATTTTCTCCAACAAAATCGAATGCAATCCACTTTTGTAGAATCAGAAACTGTCCAAAAATGAACGTATTACACATTAACAACAGGGACATCCCCACAACAAGCTCCACCAACATTCTCGGGATGAATTTCGATAGCAGTCTCATATCAAGAAACTAAAAGACCGTACAATGCAAGATCTCAATATTCTAAGAATCCTTGCAAACACTAAATGGGGAGCGGATTTCACCTCTCTGATAAATTTATATAAGTCCTTGATCCTTTCGAAGCTCCGATATGGGGACTTTATTTATGATGCAGCCAGCCATTCTACAAAAAAATTATTAGACACTATACAAAACCAGGCTCTGCGGGTTGCAACTGGAGCATTCAGAACTTCTCCAATATCGAGCCTTCAGTGTGTGGCATCTGTTCCCTCTCTCCATCTCGTAAGATAATTTTCTCTTATGAAATTTTATTCATCCTTACTTCAACGCCCACATTCCAAACTTTCGTTGGATCTATTCCAAGCTCATCGTGCCAATCATTCCTCTCCTCCCAAATCCATTCCTAGTAGAATAAAAAATTACCTGACATTACATGGACTCAACCCACCAACCTTCAACTACCCACTATACACTACGTTTCCTCCTTGGTTATCACCTACCCCACTGATTGACTTTCATCTACAAACTCTCAGCAAAAATGACTTTATCGGCTTTGAATTAAACCAACTTTTCAGACAAAGATTTCATACTCTATACTCGAATTACTCCATAATATTCACGGATGGATCAAAGTCGATTGGGGGAGTGGGAGCAGCCTTCGTGCACAGTCATATCACGAAACAATTCAAACTTCCAATTCACTCATCAATTTTCTCAGCAGAGCTTCTCGCAATAAAGGAAGCAATCAGTTACGCAATTAGATCCAAAGAAAATAATAACTTCCTTATCGCGTTTGACTCATAAGGTGCCTTAAAGGCCATAAAATCCAACAACCCCAACTATGCATACCTGAGGCAAATCTCAGATTTACTTTACATCGCCAATATTAGGAAAAAACAAAATACCCTCATTTGGATCCCGAGTCATTCAGGTATTAAGGGTAATGACATGGCCGATCGGGAAGCCAAAAAAGCTGCGGACAGAGGCATCACCATCACAGGGGAGAATCATATGAATGATTTTGTAAAAATATTAACATCAATAACCAGACATGCTTTTCAATTGGAATGGGACCTTGAGGTTTCCAGTAATAAGTTGTGGGAAGTTAAATCTCAAGTCCATCCCCCCCTCCACATACACAATCTCAGCAGATCAGAGAACACAACTCTGAGAAGATTAGCAATAGGACATAAATATCACACGCATTCCCACTTATTGAGGGTGAACCCACTCCTTCGTGCTCTATTTGCGGTTCCGCATTGTCAGTAAAACACATCTTTGAAGCAGAACATTCATCTCATCTAAGATCTAAACACAATATTCCAGCGAATATCAAGCAAATAATCAATACCTTTCAAACAAATAAGGCAGGTATAATCACATACCTCAAAGATCTCGAAATAATTATCTAACTCTTTCATGGGCGCCAAATGACCATTGATGTCGACGCGCCCCACCCCAATAAATAAAAAAAAACCCTGAGTACACCAGATCCCTATTCAGATTAAACTGAAAGCCTCTTAAGATGGTGACCGAAGTCTTTACGGGATATTATCGTCTAAATAAACTGGTGAGCAAAAAAATCGAGCTAAACTATTTGGCTTCATTTAACACGGATCCTAGAATTTAGTGTTCACATATTTTACGGATTTTAGTATCATCTCTTTTTTAATGATACCAAAATCCATAGCAACAAGGAGAACAGAGATTGAAAATAGGGGTAAGAGAAAGGAATAATTAAACAAATTTTAAGTTTAACAATTAAATTTATTGATAAAAACCAAAATCACTATTTCGTATTTTCCCCCTAGCCCTTATTACTGCTTCCAGCCGGTTTTTCATAGAGCGGGTGAACTTTTTTACCACTGCCTGTGGGATTCTTCCCCACTCTTTCACCATCGTAACCTTTAAGTTCCTCAGTGATGCAGGAGCTGGATTTCTGGCTCGAACCCCTTTTTTGAGCTCATCCCACATGTGCTCGATTGGATTGAGGTCAGAACTCCGCGCAGGCCAGTCTGATGTGCCAGGTATTGCCGCAATGAGACAGCAGCATGTGGCCTCGCATTGTCGTGCATTAGCACGAAGCCAGCGTACGCAACGACGTGTTCCTGCAGGATCTCCACAATGTACCAGTGAGCAATTAATCCACCGCTACGTCACGAAACCAATTCGGTTTTTACATCTAGTGAAATGCTTCCCCACACCATGACAGAACCTCCTCCGTAGGCGACCCCAAGCCTCCTATAGTGTCATGTAGGCACATTCGGGACTCGTCGGAAAATAAAACGGAGCGCCATTGCTTAAGATCCAGTCCACGTGTTCTCGGGCAAATCTGAGTCGCGCTTGTCGATGGGCTGCTGTCAATCTGGGTCCGTTAGCTGATCTTTTCGGAGTTAGGTTAGCTTCTTTAAGTCTTCTTTTGACTGTCCAATGACCAATAGCCCGACCACGAACTTGTCGGAGCTCCTACTGGACCTCAACGCCGTTCAAGTGACGATTTCTCAAAGTTGTATTGACAATGAAGCAGTCGTCTCGCTCCGAGATACACCTTCTTCTTCCTAATCCTGGTCTCCGTGTAAAGGCGCTAGTCTCTTGGTAACGTCTGTAGACTCTGGAGATGGCAGCGACTACATGTTGGCTATGCCCTTCTTGCAATAGGGCAATGACTTGTGCCGTTTCTTCTGGGGTGATATCCATTTTCCGATGACGTAATTAGTGAGCAGGTATAGCAGAGCTGTTGACGGTTCCAGTCCCGATAAAGGAATGATAGGAAAATGCAGTTGGATGTGTTTTTATAGGGATGAATGGTGCGAAACGAGTACGTTGCTGAGCGAACAAAAACGGTTCTATTCAGTAAAACCGTTTTAATTATGTTAGTAAAACTTTTTGGAAATCCAAATGTTTTTGGTATTATTGGAAAGAGTAGAAAACCGACATTCTAGTGATATCGAAAATAATACCACGGTTTGAAAATTAAATTCAAGGATCGGTGTTAAATGGAAAATCGTTTGAGTCGATTTTTTTTGCTCACCATTGTAGAATCCTTAGATGTGGGTTTTGGACGGAGAATCAAGTTTTTCTTTGTCTAAGATTTTCAATAATTTTGAGTTAGCGTTATGATAAAAGGAAAAATCTTGGCATTTCTAACGGATAGCCTTCCACAGTCGCCAAATAAGACAGGGACACAAATGTTGAGACAGATAGATTTATTCTTAGTGTTTGCGAGGTTATTGTTATTGGATTTACAAATTATTTGATATGCTATATTTACCTCAGTACATTATTCCCGTAAATTTTTCTTATTCGAAATCTTGTGTTAATAATAGATTATTGCTATTCCTTGATGTAACACTCCTCAATTTAATATTAAATAGTACTTAGTTGTTCCTATCTCAACAGCTCTACATTCATAAATTTAAAAAATTTAATTAATGACATAAAAAGACGTTAATCTTGAAGTAACATAAAATATTTACATTTCTCATACTTAACAGGAAATATAATTAACAGCTTTATTGCCAAAACCCATTAGACGTTCATGTTACTCCCCGGTCAACGTTGCCAATGATAAATTTACATCATTTCTCGTAACATATATAAATAATTCTTTTGTTGGCAAAAATTATTATTTGCATTTATCTGTAATAAATTTTCAAAATATTTGACTGGTATTTGGCTCAACCCCTGTATACTTTGTAACCAGGAATATTTAAACGTGACAAAGGTGTGCATATTATAAAGTTTTAACATAACATAGCACTAAAATTTTATGTTTTAGTTTTTATGTCTTGTATAATTTGAACGCCTTCCACAAACATTATAATTATTGTTTCAAGGTTCGTCTGATGCTATTTTTAGTGTATTTGATTTTTAATTAAAGTATTGCTGGTCATGGACCCTGGTTTGTTTAAAAAATCCATCTTTATGGTAAATTGAAGGACATCGTTTTGCTCGGGTAACTTCAGTAACTCCAGTTTAGAAGATAGCACCGAACAACATTAAATATCATAGCGACTCTTTAATGCTGCTTTAATGGTAAAAGAGATTGTGGTGGGCTTAAAGAGAAAGATAAAAAATTCTAATAAAGTTTTATTTTTTACGTCATCAATTTTTCTCTTTCTTTTTACTTAAGTATTCTTTATACCATTTTTTTTTCTAAAAAATAGTTCATTTTTAATATACTTCACATTTGGACGTACATATTTAGTTAAATGAATAAGCGTAGAATTTAGAATCACGTGCTAACTAATATAGGAGAATATATACAGGGTGCGTCACCAAAATCTGGACAAATCAAATACTTTTAAGGGTATGGTTTTTAATGAAAAATGGAGTTTGAAAAAAATTGTTTCTCATGGCACTTAGGGTATCAGTTAATAACAATCATTCAATGTATGCCTCATTAGCTTGGATAATGGCCTCCACTCCTGGTCTTAAGCGCCGGCACGCCCTCTGTTCATTTTGGCGAACGCTGTCTCAATACCGGTCATTAATGATGTCACATTGGGATACGGAAACTTGTTTGTGACCCTTTCAACTATGCCCCATACGTAGTAGCACAAGGGATTCAAATTCGAACTATTACGAGGCCAGACTTCTTTGAAACTTGACTTCAGGGGTCCTCACGGTACATTCGTTCACGTGGTGCTTCTTCGCCGGCGTATTGAAACCTTCGTTGGACTATTCTTGAGCTTTATTGTTGGCTACAACATCAGAAATAGTTAATTTCGAGTATTTGAAAAATCAAATTATTTCCGGTGCTGGCAGGCCGGCGCGAAGGCTTTCGAGGATCGCGGCTCTTCGATTATACTCCGCACTTGTTTCCGACTTGACGACAATTTTCAGACTAACACCATTTTCTTTAGTCAGTTTGTTACTCGGATGCTAACCGCGACCTCTGGCGGAAGCATAATATGGCCGGAGATTTCAATTGAAATTTTTCCGGGTTTTCGGTGATGCGCCTTGATATATATATATATATATATATATATATATATATATATATATATATATATATATATATATATATATATATATATATATATCATACAAAGTAATTGACACATTCGAGATGCACTGGTGGCGCAGAATTTTGAGTATTTCCTGGTAGGAAAGGAAAGCCAATCAGTCACTATTGGAACAACTGAAAATAAAGACATGGCTACGCACTATTGCGGTTAAAAAAATTGCAAATCATTGATGGCGGAAGATTGCGTGCATGTCTCTATCTCAATCTATTAACATGGCCGAGGCTCGAGCAGCATGGAAAATCGTACCGAAGTTCTGATGAAGTTACGCTGCTTGAAATGAAGCTACCGACTAAGAGATCAAATTATTCAAAAACAGAGAATCACGATTACTTTTATACATTGTTTGATTATCTCAACGATACAAATACATGAAGAAAATTTGAAAAATATAATTAATTTATCATTAGTTGCATATTTACAAAAATATTGATCGAATACTACTTAGAAAAACTAGAAATGAAAATCGTTAAACTATTTAGAAAGCATTTTTTATTTCGTTAAAGTAAATACAAATATTTCTGTTTAGATAGTAGTTTTTTCTTATTCTTAATAATTTTACTGAATATGTAGTATGGCAATATATGGTTAATATAATGATAATAATTAAAACTGTTGTTGATTTCTATGAGAAAACATTAGGTAGGTCGTCATTTGGCAGTAATTGTGGTAATATTTCCGTAATTAAATTTTAATGAGATTGAGAATTTGTTTTATGGAAATATAAAAAAGTAAAAATCATATACCAATATATGGGATCAAACAATTTTTTTAGAAATATCATGTCAGCTTAAAGAAGAAAACATTTCCCATAATTAGTTCCAATAATATTACGTTATTTTCATAAAAATGTAACAAAGGCTTTTTTACTGTAAAATGAATGAATATTCTAGAATAATAATTATTTTAAAGAAAATAATAAATTATTTTTACAATCAGCCAGAAACCTTAAAAAGTTTATGTAATATACGCTAGTTCGATAATTTTAATTAAAACAAAACTAATAATATTATTGGCTAATATAAATTAAAGTTTCAAAATAAGCTACAGATAGTATATTTTATAGATTACTAGCCGTGCCAGCGACTCCGCTCGCGTGGACTTGATTCACTATTATTGTCACTGCTTATTCCTTACGTTATCTAACGTATTAAAATATATCCTATAACCCGGCCAGAGAACATAAGTATTTTATAAAAAAAACACGTAAATTGGATAAGTGTTTCTTGAGTGTTAAGCGCACTAACGGACAGACATACATAGATACGTTGTATTTTATATATATTATAGATTCTAGCTTATTATTATTATTATTATATAAACCTGGGGAGAGAACATATGTATGAATAAAAAAAAAGACGTAAATCGGATAAGTGGTTTTCGACTGATAAGCGCACTAACCATCAGACAAACAGACAAACAGAGAGACGTTGCATTTTATATATATTATATTCTTTGCTACGTGATATTGTTCCATATTTAATGGTTTAGGCGGTGCATTGCAAGAGAATGCGCTAGCGGCAAACTTCTTTCCGGCTTGATTCAGTGTTATCGTCACTGCTTATTCCATTACCTAACGTAATAAAATATATCCTGTACCCTGGCCAGGGAACATATGTATGTTTAAAAAAAAAAGCACGTAAATCGGATAAGTGGTTCTCGAGTGATAAGCGCACTAACGGACAGACAGACAGAGAGACGTTGCATTTTATATATATTATGGAAGATTGTAGATAACCTGGCCAAAGAACAAGGTATGAATTAAAAAAAAAACGTAAATCGGATAAGTGGTTCTCGAGTGAAAAGTGCACTAACGGACAAACAGACAGACAGAGACGTTCCATTTTATATATATTATAGAAGATTATAGATAACTTGACCAGAGAATAAATGTATGAATTAAAAAAAAAAACATGTAAATCGGATAAGTAGTTCTCAAGTCATAAGTGCACTTACGGACAGACAGACAGACACAGAGACCTTGCATTTTATATATATTATATTTTTTGCTATAAGATATTGTTCCATATTTAATGGTTTAAGTAATGTATTGCAAGAGAACGCGCTAGCGGCAAACTTTGTTCCGACTTGATTCACTATTATCATCACTGCTTATTCCTTATGTTACCTTGTGATGTCTTTTTATGACATGCTAAACTGTCCTCAGTTTGAGGCATCTTTTTCCGTACCCTGTGAGAAGTTGTTTGTCCCACGCTTGAGCGCAATTTTGTAAGGTGTGCTAATTTTGCTTTATTTTTCGCCCCATGTAGACTGCGTCATTTTGTAACATTTTTAAATACTGGACGCCCCAAGCTTGAGCACAATTTTCTTGCAGCCCCGCTTTAATTTCTGATAATGAATTGAGTGAAACCTGATTTTAAAAGAACTAAAGAAATTAAAGAAATACTAGCTCAGTTTTCCTTGGTGGAGAGATATGGGTAAGAGATAATTTTTTGTACGTCTTTTTGGAATTTAATTCTATTTTTAAAGAAACCTCAGTTGTACGACTTTTTTTTGGGCACCACTCATTTTAAAATAGAAAGGATTTAACTTCAGCTAAGAAAAATGAGAAAAAACTGAAGTGTTTTATGGATATTACTAAAAAGAAATTAGTCTAGCACAACTGATCCTGAAAAGAAAAATAACTATTCAGTGAGACACTAGCTTTAATCAACAAAAAAAGAATTTATTCATATTTTTAAAATGAAAATAAAAAGTTCTAACCTTTACAGTTATACCAAAAAATTCTAGCCTAAATAGTAGTTGTTACATTTAAACTTTAAACTTTTACAACCCCCGAAGGCGAGACATCGTGTTTTACACTTCACTTTTTTGTCTGTTATTCATTGCTGTTAATGCACTGCTCTTAAATAAGTCTATTGGAGGGAGTTTTGTTGACTTACTGTTTTTCAGTCCTGCTGTGATGGACTTCGCCCGATTTCACACTTTTTCTTAACACTTAGAAAGCTCACTACAGCTTTTATGGTCGAAACTGGTACTTTTACTTAGCGGCTTCTGAAGAAAATTAGCCTACTTCGGCTAGATGGAAAATAGCCTCTCGGCTAGACGGTACTGCCTGGTCTGCGGCTCGATCGAAAAAAGCCCCGCTGGTAGTTTCTCAGGCCCTTAAATAATCGTGCGATTTTTACCGGTAATATCCGGACGCTCCAATCAAAACTCCGGGTCAAACATTTCGCCAATCGCGGCCTGGCGGTAGGTTCGATCAGCAACCCGCACCACACAGTATATACTGAATGTCCTGAAACTTTTGTTTAATATACCGGTCGATATTTTAAAATAAAAATAAATACAATTTGAAGTGAAGAATCAGTAACATTGCATGGTCTTAAAATCCAGGAAAAAATGAATGTTACATTTACCCCCTTCCAAAAAGAAATAGACTACACTAGTCTATTAAACTAAGGCTACTGATGAAAAGGTACAAAGTGGTACACTATCACTTAATACTAAGGTCAGAACTTAAAACAAAATTACAAACTTCGGTCCTTACTACTAGACTTAATTCTATTAAGCACTAATATTAAGTACAATGACAACCAAATGAAAATTTTTGCATGTACACAAGAATCTTATAACTAGACTTAACTTAATTAAGCACTAAGGTTAAGTACATCAAAAAGCAAATAAAAATCCTTGCATGAACATAAGAAATACCTGTTCAAAGTAACAATCGCGGTCTTCTTATATAAAAGAATCAGCTCTGTTATTGTTACCAAAACAAAAAAATAACTGTCTAGACTCTTGTCTAAATCAAAAAAAAAAAGTGAACTGAAATAAAATATGAACACCCCCCTTAAAATCTTTTAAGGATTGTCTGAAAATTTTTTTTTTTATTTCAGCAAAAGAAATTTATAAAATTCTTAAATAAAGAAAAAAAATAAAAAAATGATTCTAGTGCAAACACTTACACTAAAAAGAAAAAGTCTTGTCAGACCATTTAGCACTAGGCCAAAAAAAAAAATATCTGGATAAATATCCAGACAAACGCTCGGGAAAAATCGCTATCAATGCTCTAGCTCATCGCTAAGAGAACATTCTAAATCTAGTATCACTACTAGTCGCACTCAGAAAATAATCGCACTCCATATCGCAATGTCGACGTCCTAAGACATCTAGACATGCTAAAATCGCTAGGGAAAACGCTCTGGTTGATCGCCAGAAAACACGTCAGCTTATCGCCAACAAAACACTCTGGTATATCGCCAGAAAAAAAAAACTCGGCTCCTCGCCAAGAAAACACTCTGGTATATCACCAGAAAAAGCTCGGCTCCTCGCCAAGAAAACACTCTGTAAATAGTCCTCGACTACACAAAGTCTGCGTTCTAAAAGAACAAACTCGCCATGATCATAGTGAGCAGCTATAAAAGCTAACTAAATCACTATAAGCGCAGTGAATAGCTACAAAAGCTAAAATTCACTCTAAACACCGTGAATAGCTATAAAAGCTAAAATTCACTAAACTGAATGATCCTGCTTCAAAAAGCAATGTTCACTAAGAACAGAATGATTAGTCCGCGCGCAACTAACGTTCTAGGAAACATTCCCAACATAACTATATGAGACAGCAAGTCTCGAAATAGGACCTCCCTAAAGTCATAATCCTATATAGGAGTCCATAAGCAAAACGACTCAAAATCTCGCATTTTGAGCACATGCCCTCAGGCAACCAACATACACCGAAATATATACAGAAATATGTACAGTAATATATACAGAAATATATACAGGAGTTCAAATCCCTAACTCTAGGTGATGATTACTCCATACTGAGCTTGGTGAAAGCTCTTAGCAAAGCTAATCAAATCTTCGGCACATCGCACCAAAGTGACAAATCTGCCTAGAAACATGAGCCAGAAAAAAAAACGCTCTCCGTCATTCTTCAGGGTGGCTACCCAGAGAAATAAAACTTAACCAGCATTGCGCCTCTTCAAGTTGCATGAAGAACCCTCGTGTACTGGTCTCGCCCTAGAACAACAACGAAAAACATTCAATCCATCCCACATAACAGGAGACAAACACTTCACCACGATATACTGAAAGGTGGAGACAAAAAAAAATACAGAATTGGTGACCCTGGAGTCCACCAACAAAAGGGAGTAGATTATAGCATCCACTAAACTAAAACGGTGTCTACCACACCACCATAAGTCAAAAAAAATTAATCAATAGGGTGTTCCGAAATACACTACTGCCAACAGCCTGTCACCACTAATAGGCCAATTGGAGCTGAGGTCGATTACAGTAGTTAGGCTCTCCTTTGGTTCAAATAGAAATAACCATTGGGTAACAAAACCTTTAAAGGTCCCAAAGGTCAAACGTTCACCCCCCATAGACTACCCTTCCAATCAGTCTGTTCCTCAGGAAGACTAACTCCCTGCCAAACGTCGTAACGGCATCTGTTAGCACCCGGTGCATCACAGCCTGTAAAAACAGATAACTCATGGGATACAACCTAAAAGGTTTACAAGGTTGACTTAACCAAGCTTCTAACAAAATTTTAAAAAACGAAAATGAGCTTAAAAAGGCTACATGAAACAAAAATTGCTCAATTTTCCGGTGGCAACGCAACAAAACTTTTGAAGACGACAAGAGCTTTCCCAGCTTAATCAGAAACAAGAAGAAAAACATCGTTGACAGCTAAAATATTCGATCATGGTGTTAATCGTCTCCCTAAACAATAGCCTCTAGAAGAAACTGCTACAGGTATCAGGCATAACCGTTTTCTGTCAGCCCAAACTTCTAGATTACCTCTTGGAAATCTAAAAATTCGGTTAGGAATCTTCCTTCACTGCGCTTAGCCTCTCTTGACAAGGTTCTCATCTCGGTATCAGATTTTGATCATTTCTTTGTGAAACGACTGTCTTACTCTGCTCTCATCTCCTGTAAATGATCAGCCTTTAGTTCTCCTGCAGAACTTCAATTTTCTATCAATCTGATAGTAAACCGAAAAAACTCATCAGACGCCTATGAGCCTATGCAAAAAAAAATTTTAAAAAAATTTGTGACTCAAAGGTAACGTTTTAAACGGCTCTGAAAAAAAAAAAATACCCTTAGTTTGTCAATTCAGAAGAAGATCTCAATCAAAATAATCCAAGTCTTAGACTTACTGGATAAACCAAAATCAATTTACTCTTAATTGCACCCAAAATATACCACTAAGGTAATAAAAATACACCCTCTCGGGTAGCAAACTTTGAAATTGCTCTTATTACATTTTGACTCTACATCATACAACACGAGCTTCATCCTGCGCTTGTCCTAACTCAAGATCACCTTGGATTGCCTCTAATCAAAATTTCGCTTCCAAGTGTCAAGAACTGGATATTATTTGGGGTCATAAGCAAATCAAATCCCGCGACCACCGACATACCAGTCTTATGATATATCCTGAGTGTGACTCTTTCGCAAGCTCGCAACAGCTGAGTCGATGCTAAACATCAACTACAATCAACCTAGGTTTGGGATATGGCCAATACCCAAAACCTTAGCAAAAACTATAAAAGTAAGCTATCCTCAGCTCAACTTTTATAACAGTCAAAAAAGACGAGGTCGTCACCTCTACAGAGCAACATCAAAAAAAATAAACTAAAGCAATTAAGATAGTGTAAATATAAATTATTCTTCTTCTGACAAACTTTCATTAGGGTTAGGTTCATTGAATGGTTTTAAGTCTTTAATATGCCATCGTCCTACTTTAGTCCCATCTAAATTAACTAAACCATAAACTAAATCCGAAATCTTTTCTCTAATCACGCAATGCACATACTTAGGTACCAACTTAGATGTGAATTTATCAGCTGCACTGGAAAGAATTTTATTTTTTCGCCCAACGTGATCACCTATCTTAAAGGAAAAATCCCTTTTTCTAAGGTTGTAAGACTTACTGTTCCGCTCATAAGCCTTATGTATCCTACTACGCACGTCGGTGAAAATATCTTTTAAACCCTTTAAATTTTCGGCGTACGCACCCCTGTTACTCGGAATTATTTCGCTGTCAACATTGACATCCAAATCTAAATTTTTATAATATGATCCAGATAGAGGTATATGTCTGCCGTAAACTAAGAAAGACGGTGTGAACCCTGTTACTTCGTGTCTCGCGGTATTTATCGCTTGTTGGATTTTGGAAATATTGCTATCCCAAGTGTCATGTGAATCCACGTAACTTCTTAAAGCGGTCCCGACTGTTCGGTTTTTACGTTCCACAAAATTACATTGGGGAGAGTACACGGGATTAAAACGGATGTTAAAACCATAAGTTTCACTTAAGCTCTTAAAACTTTTAGAGGTAAACTGAGTACCGTTATCGCATATTAAGAGCGATGGAACACCGTGGATTAAAAAGACATTATTTTCCAAAATTCTCTCTATATGTCCAGCTTTAGAGCTTTTCAAAGGAAATAGCATGGTATACTTTGTAAACCAGCAAGAAACCACGAGAAGCCATTTATTTCCCTTTTTTGAACGTGGGAATGGGCCTACTAGATCAGCTGCTATGACTTGAAAAGGGTAATTAACCGTTTTCTCTTTTCCCATCAGTCCCATGGGTAGTGTATTTGGAGATTTCTGCGCTCCACATACTTCACAAGTCCTCACAAACTTTACGATGTCAAAACGCATTTTTGGCCAATAATACTGTTCCTGAACCCTGTGAAGAGTTTTATAAAAGCCAAAATGACCAGAAGTAGGAGGAGTGTGACACATGTCTATAACTTCCTCTCTCTGTGGTTTAGGAACTAGTATTTTCCACTCGGGTACATTAATTTTTAAAGGCAACTGGTTTGGGATAAATTTGTACACGAAATCATTTTCCACCTTCCACTGTGGAAAATTTTGAGGAGATTCTTTAATTTGCTGCCGTAAATTGTCGTACCATGGGTCAATGCGATCTACATCTACTGTATCAATTCTTACGCCAAACTGTGCATTAAGACTGTTTTCGTCCGCTGTATGATCTGGGATTCTTGACAAAGCGTCAGGAATAACATTGTGGACTCCTTTTCTATGAATTAAAGTAAACGTGTGTTGTCTCAGCCTAATCGCCCAACGCGCTAGTTTGCCACTAGGGTTTTTAATAGAATTAAGCCACAATAAGCTATAATGATCTGTTATGACCGTGAAAGGAACACCTTCTATGTAAGGTCGAAACTTTTCGATGTTAAAGAGTACTGCTAAACATTCTTTTTCAACAACCGAATAGTTACGTTCAGCCTTTGATAAAGTTCTACTGGCATACGCTATCACCCTTTCCTCACCATTGATTTTCTGTGTTAGGACGCCCCCTAAACCAGTATTAGAAGCATCACTAGAAATATAAAACTGTTGGGAAAAGTCTGGTTGGGATAAAATGGGAGCTGAAACCAATAGTTCTTTAATCTTTATAAAAGATTCTTCGGCTGCCTTTGTCCAATCTATCGATTGTCCTTTTTTCCGTCCTTTCAAAAGATCATTAATAGGTGACAACAAGGTAGAAAAAATTCTCGATAAAACGTCTATACCATGAACACATTCCTACGAAGCGCTTAACTTCCGTAGTATTAGTAGGTCTCGCATAATTAACCATGCTTGCTACTTTATCCGGATCGGTACGCAAGGAATTTGAGCCTACAATATAGCCTAAAAACTTTAGAGAAGTTTTGAAAAAATCACATTTGCTCAAATTTATCGTCAGTCCGGCCTCTTTCAATTTATCTTTTACTTCCTTAAGTAAGCGAATATGCGATTCGAAGTCTTCCGATGTTACTAAAATATCATCGAGATAGGTAAAAATATGTGGCTCATATTTCGGACCAAATATAGCGTCCACTAAACGTTGCTGAGTTTGAGCAGCGTTCTTTAGACCAAACGGCATAGTGACGAACTGAAATAGACCTCGGCCTACTACTGCAAAAGCGGTCTTTTCTTTGGAGGATTTGTCTAAAGGAATTTGCCAGAAAGCCTTTCTAAGGTCTATCGAAGATACATACTTAGCATTCCTGAGTGATGTCAAAATTCTGTCGATGTTCGGTAATGGGTAGTTATCAAATTTGCTGACCTCGTTGAGCTTTCTTCCGTCAAAGCACAGACGATACTGTCCATCGGCCTTTTTCACCAATAAGATTGGAGAACACCAAGGACTGTTTGATTCTTCAATCACTCCGAGTTTCAACATTTCGTCTAACTCTTTATTTAATACTTTTGACATATAAGGAGACATGGCGAAGGGCCTTGTCTTTACAGGACTGGCATCAGCCGTATCTATAGACATCTTGATTTTATTCGTTCGGCCTAACCTATCTTTACTACTTATTTCATTGAAAGAGCTTATTACTTTTTCTGCTTTTAAGCGTTCCGTCCGCGAGAGATCATCTAGGGTACATAGACGCGAGAAAAAGGTTTTCTAAGGAACTTTCTGAATAACAATCTTTAAAACTTGTTTGAGAATTGACTTCTAGGGACTGTGGATACCACGAATTATTTTTAAAATTTACTAAAATTCCGAATTTTTGTGCAAAATCACATCCTAGAACCAAAGTATGTGATAGAGAAGGTACTACTAGAGCAGAGATTACTAAACAATGACCATTGCAGACTAGCGGCAACTCAACCGTACCTAAAACTTTTAGACGGCTGCCATCTGCAGTGGTAACACTTCTATTTTTGACGTGGCATATTTTTATACTTAAACGACTTAAAATCTTAATACCATTCTGACCTATAACGGAGGCATTTGCACCAGAGTCAAATAAAGCCGAAAAATGGACACCTAATAGATTTATCTTGATATGCGGTCTGTTATCTGAATATTTATGCACGAATAAAGGAGACACGTGACCATTTGGAGAAGCAGGAGTTTTAACTTGAGAAGGAGAACTTTTATTAGACTTTAAAAAATCTGAAACTTTTTGTAACCATTTAGTCCAATCTGATCTATTGGAATATTTTTGTTCGTCCGTGTTTCTAGAACGTTTTGGATTAGGGGCTTTACTGCGAACGTGAGCTTGTGACTTAGCCGAATGATTAGAGGCTTTTTTGTTGGACTTAGTATATCCGCCTCGGTAATATACCGTCCTTACTCGTTTTTTGTACATTTGGGGCATGATGCTAGTCTCACACCAGTTGTTCCACATTTGAAACAAAATACCCTCTTAGGTGCTGTACAACTTTGGTAAGTGTGATTCGGACCTTCGCAATTCCAACACGTGGAAATTGCCTTAGATAAAACCGACTTGTCATTCACTTTAGCTGCAGTGTCGCTAATTTTAGAATCACTATCTTTTCTTTTACCCGTTTTCCGGTTACTCCTAGAGTTCCGATTTAAATTCCCATCTTTATTTGTCGAGACTCCACTTCGGCCATTTGGATTATACTTTACTTGATGTACATTAGTTTCGCCCTTTGGTCTGCTCTTTTCCAACAAATAATCGGACTCTTCAAGTTTTCTACATAACCCGGCGAGTTCGGCTACCGAATTAATATCTAGTAGAGCTAACCGATTGACGAAGCTAGGCAGAACATTCCTACGTATAAATTTAACTTTGGTACTTTCCAAAGGCTTGGTGGATAATCTACCAAATAAAGATTCCATGTGGGCAATAAAAATCACAGTGGACTCATTCTTCTTTTGTAGCCTCCTCTTTATTTCCGACCACAATTCTTCATCCTCATCACAGTGCAAGAAGTCCTTCTTTAGCCTATCTACCAAGGAATGCCAGTCGTTGACACTTGATTTTATGCTTCTAAACCAAATGAAGGCATCGCCAGTGAAAAATTCAACAGCAGAGCTGAAAAGTTCATCTTCCGATACTTTCCTAGCTTGAGCTATTTCAGTCAGCCTCTCCAAAAAAGGATAGAGTCTCTTTGAGTCTCCATTAAATTTCAATTGCCATTCGCTGACAGGAATATTTCTGGCTGCGCAATTCACGATTGGAGCTGGTACGTTTATGACTGGGGTTGTAATAGGCAGCTGTGGTAACTCATGGCCAGGAGCTATCTTTTCTGCAAGATTTGCTTCCATGAGCACACACGTAGCTATCGTTTCCTGAACATATTTGGAAAGCTTCGACGCTTCCTCTTCGTCATCCGGCATGGGAATTCTTTGTACGCGACCCGCTACATGCGATAAACGTGATTTAACCCGGTGTACAAGTGAATCATTTGGATCACCGTCATAACTATCGATTAAGTTTTGGATTGAATTTAAACTCTTTTCGATACCAGCCGTTTCTTCTGTAAAAGACAGGGTGTCATCCCCTATTTTTATCGTTTTTCCCGGCTCATTAATTTCTTTACTTAAGATCCTCGTTAGAATCTTTCTTTTATCTGCGACCGGACGTTCTGAGAAAGTACGACGGATTTTTAGTTCATAGTCTAATTCATATTCCAATAGGTGATTGACTTTAAAATTGAAGGCTTCCATGATAAATGAATACTATAAAATTTAAAAGAATTGTTTAAAAAGCCGTGAAAATATTTCTCCTGTGCTCCCAATAGTCAAAAAAATAACAAAATCTGTAAAGGCACTTAAAATATGTAAACTTCTTTACCAAACTTTAAAAAAAAATCTTCAACAATTTCAAAAAAAATTTCTAAGTATTGCCTCGTATTAAAATCCTTTTATCAAGATATCTTAAGAATTTCCTATAAAAAAATCTCTAAATATCGTTTCGTATATCAGCAAAGTATTTTTAATATTCATGCAAAATATAGGTGAGAAAAAAGAACAGTTTTTTGTTCGGTTATCCGCAAAATAAATCAACAATGCAAAATTAAAGTCGACCAACACATCTGCCCATCTGAACTATAAAGCCAGCTTTTAAGAAGAAAGTAGGAATCTCTTATCTTAGAGTCAACAACAAAATTCAAATATCTATATCAGATAAATTGAAATAAAAAAATTCTACAAATTTCCTGCTTTTGTCTTACTGCTATAGTGTAGTTTCGTTTAATAAATATTATGAAATAAAAATATCTGCAAAGTTAGAGCTTTTATTTTGTTCGAAAGCTAGTACACTGAACCCTTTTTTTAAAAAATAAAATTCCAAAAGCCCCGCGTTGACAGCGCTATTTTTATGTGATGTCTTTTTATGACATGCTAAACTGTCCTCAGTTTGAGGCATCTTTTTCCGTACCCTGTGAGAGAAGTTGTTTGTCCCACGCTTGAGCGCAATTTTGTAAGGTGTGCTAATTTTGCTTTATTTTTCGCCCCATGTAGACTGCGTCATTTTGTAACATTTTTAAATACTGGACGCCCCAAGCTTGAGCACAATTTTCTTGCAGCCCCGCTTTAATTTCTGATAATGAATTGAGTGAAACCTGATTTTAAAAGAACTAAAGAAATTAAAGAAATACTAGCTCAGTTTTCCTTGGTGGAGAGATATGGGTAAGAGATAATTTTTGTACGTCTTTTTGGAATTTAATTCTATTTTTAAAGAAACCTCAGTTGTACGACTTTTTTTTTGGGCACCACTCATTTTAAAATAGAAAGGATTTAACTTCAGCTAAGAAAAATGAGAAAAAACTGAAGTGTTTTATGGATATTACTAAAAAGAAATTAGTCTAGCACAACTGATCCTGAAAAGAAAAATAACTATTCAGTGAGACACTAGCTTTAATCAACAAAAAAAGAATTTATTCATATTTTTAAAATGAAAATAAAAAGTTCTAACCTTTACAGTTATACCAAAAAATTCTAGCCTAAATAGTAGTTGTTACATTTAAACTTTAAACTTTTACAACCCCCGAAGGCGAGACATCGTGTTTTACACTTCACTTTTTTGTCTGTTATTCATTGCTGTTAATGCACTGCTCTTAAATAAGTCTATTGGAGGGAGTTTTGTTGACTTACTGTTTTTCAGTCCTGCTGTGATGGACTTCGCCCGATTTCACACTTTTTCTTAACACTTAGAAAGCTCACTACAGCTTTTATGGTCGAAACTGGTACTTTTACTTAGCGGCTTCTGAAGAAAATTAGCCTACTTCGGCTAGATGGAAAATAGCCTCTCGGCTAGACGGTACTGCCTGGTCTGCGGCTCGATCGAAAAAAGCCCCGCTGGTAGTTTCTCAGGCCCTTAAATAATCGTGCGATTTTTACCGGTAATATCCGGACGCTCCAATCAAAACTCCGGGTCAAACATTTCGCCATCGCGGCCTGGCGGTAGGTTCGATCAGCAACCCGCACCACACAGTATATACTGAATGTCCTGAAACTTTTGTTTAATATACCGGTCGATATTTTAAAATAAAAATAAATACAATTTGAAGTGAAGAATCAGTAACATTGCATGGTCTTAAAATCCAGGAAAAAATGAATGTTACAACCTAACGTAATAAAATATAGCCTATAATCTGGCCAGAGAACATATGCATGTTTAAAAAAAAAACACGTAAATCGGATAAGTGGTTCTCCAGTGATAAGCGCACTAACGGACAGACAGACAGATAGACAGAGGGACGTTGAATTTTATATATATTATAGATAGAGACTTGTACTTTATTTCATTGCTTGTCTTTAATAAATTATGAAGTAATAAAAAAATAAACTCATATACACTACAGTAAATTAAACCTAAAGATAACTTGAAGTAAGAAGTTAAATTACTCCAAAGGACACAGAATCACTATGAGCTAGTATATGTATGTTTATTTAACTTGAAAATTAAAGTTTTATCTAACACACTTAGTCTGTAATTAGAGGATTATCACATAATCTTTAGCTGTCTAAAAGTATAAATTCCTCAATATAAGTGTCCTTGAATGTAATATGCACCGCTCTGGAGGAATCAAATAGCCCATTAGATTCCTCCATTCAATGCACATAAAGTAAAAATATCTTTAGAAGAGACTTAAGTTGCCTGAATCTAATCCTTACTAAGCTTTCTTCGACGTTTCAGAGTCAAAGATTCTGTTGAGTTTCAGATTTCCAGTCAGGTGCATGCAATAACTCTCATCTGGATAGGATCTAACAACTGCAGAGGCCCAACCATAGGAGCAATTGTTAAATTTGAGTTCAAAGTTGTGATGGAGTATACCGTTTTCAGCATGAAATAACATTTCGAGCTTTTGAGAAAATGTGCCTACAATTTGATTATGCTAAGATATATTTTCTAACTAGTTAAGGCCTAGTTCAGTTACGATGCCCGTTAAATAGACTGTACCGATAACTATGTCGAATTCTTACCGTTAACTTTTTCCAAAAATCTGTTACCTGGGGTTTTATACCTGTATATTCTCTTTGGTTATTGCTACCCAAAGAAAAAATTTCTTCGAGTTTTTTAAAAGCTTTTTGCTGTCTACGGATATTTGCATCCGCTGGTGGTATTCGAGCACTCAAGGTCTCCGTAGAAATAAGCGTATTATCATCACCACGTAAAAGGGTTTTTTAATTTTTTTTTTCAGCAGAGCGTTAGTGTAAAGATGGACGAGGGTAGGAGAGAGTATGTCACGTTGAAGTAGTATAGTAAAAAAGGCGTAGACAAATCCATCAATTGCCGCTTATAAAGAATAAATAAATAATGTAACATAAACAAAACTTACTGTAAGAGTGAACTTTAGAGTACAATCAGTCATGCGAAAGAACGCCGATATTAAATTTTTCGAGATATTTTAAGAGATATTGATTAATAGTCTTGTTCATAATCTTTAATTTTAAAGAAAATTATATGACTAATATATAGTTATTTATTTTTGGTTTTTAAGAGGAGGAAAATATTCAATGTCATTGGGGTCAGTTCTCTTAATGTCTAACTTCAATTATCAAGATAAAATATTGAGAATGATATTGGACCTTTTTGACTACATCTTGGTAATAATAAGAGATTCTTTTTTTTGGAGATATATAAGTAAATAACCCCCCCGAGGCTATTCAATTTTTTACGTTTTAGGGTTCTCAGATCACGAAAACATAGTTTTCAATTTTCTTCGGTTAGTATACGTGTATGTCGAACTATTTATTTTTTCTAAATAGTACGCTGAGACAAAAATCTATTGTTTTTGACTATAAAAAGGATACAATGTTTAAAACTTTCTCATTAGTAGTAGGGTAGGCAAATTATTGATGTTTTTATATAACTTTTCGTTTTTCTTTAAATACGATATTTCGAATAAACACTTTAGATACAATAGCTCGCTAGTTGTTTATATTATATATATGTATATATACGTACGTGGCCAGGCCATATATACTTAAATAAATTAATAAATAAGTATACCGACCTACGGGATTGAACCCTCGACCTTCTGCACAGTAGCCAAGGTGCTATGTCACTGAGCCACGGGCTGCCACTACGCTTTGAATAACGATATAAGGAAATGTATTAGAAGAGATGTCAGAAACCATAACAATGAGAAAAGTGAAGAAACTTTGGAGAATAAGAAGGGTATAAAACTTTTACAAAGATCATTAAATGAAGGACAACTACAAATCACAAAATTAGTAGATGAGAACAATCAAATAATAACTTAAACGAATGAACTAAGAATGAATATAGAGAGATTCTACACGGATCTTTATGAGAATAAAGTAGAACCACCACCAGACAAAAGCGAGTCAGTTCAAATACGAGTAAAGAACGGAGAGCCCATATTACGAATGCTAAATATATTGTATAATAAGTGTCTCGATATGTGCGATGTACCTTAAGACTGGGATAATGCTGTGGTGGTCTTGCTCTTCAAAAAAGGAGATAAGTCTAAATTAACCAACTATAGACCAATCAGCCTACTATCCGTAATGTACAAGTTATTTATGAAAATAATAACCGCGAGACTCACAAAGAAATTGGACGTTTACCAACCCAGAGAACAAGCCGGATTTAGAAAAGGCTTTAGTACACTGGACCACCTTCAAGTATTAAGAACCTTAATAGAAAAGTCAAACGAGTATAATTTTAAGATTTGGGTGGCCTTTATGGATTACGAGAAAGCGCTTGACTCCCTTGAAATCTGGGCAACATTAAATAGTCTAAGTAACTGTAGAATTTACACCAGATATTCGACTATTCAAAATATGTTATATATAAAAATGCAACATTTCAGATAGTATTGAAAGGAAACACCAATAAGATAGACATGAAAAGAGGGGTACGTCAAGCGGACACCCTTTCGCCAAAATTGTTTATGTTGGTGATTATGTGGTGGAAGATCTTTTCAAACAACTTTTATGGACAAGTAAGGGTATAAATATAGGAGGAGAGCAACTGAATCATTTGCGATTTGCGGATGATATTCTGCTTATATCTAACAACAAAGAAGAATTGGAAGAAATGTTTAACGAACTTAAAAACAAGTCCAGAGAAATTGGTCTGAAGATAAACATCGCCAAAACCATGATCATGACAAATGACGACTGTGATAAAGAAGTAGTAGTGAACATTGAAAATGCGAAAATCACAAGAACGGATTCATACGTATATCTTGGATAAAAAGTAATAATATCAAAAGAAAACTTGAAAGCGGATTTATCAAGGAGAATATCATTGGCTTGGTCGGCATTTGGCAGATTGCGGAACATCTTCCTTTCCAGTGTCCCAAATACACTAAAAGCAAACACATTTGTTCAATGCGTGTTGCCAGTATTGATACACAGAACGGAAACGTGGTCTTTCAATCAAGAAATTATAAATCGCCTACAAGTAGCTCAACGAGCGATGGGAAGGAGGATGTTGGGGATATCGTTGCGAGGTAGGCTGATTAATCAAGAAATTCGAGGAAGGTCCAAGATAACTGATGTAGCTGAGTGGGTAAGCAGGTTGAAGTGGAGATGGGCGGGTCATATCGCTTTCTCTCTGATAATCGATGGACCCATAAAGTAATCAACTGGGGGCCCTGGAATGAGAAAAGAAGTAGAGGATGCCCGCAAACTCGATGGTCTGACGACATCAAAAGATAACTGGACAAACAAGGCCCAAAACCGAAGAAGATGAACGTACGTTATGTCCGACGATGGACTGCATAGCTGATGATAATGATGATGATATAGATGATGATATAGATGATATATATACATATATATATATATATATATATATATATATATATATATATATATATATATATATATATATATATATATATATACATATATACATATATATACATATATATATATATATATATATATATATATATATATATATATATATATATATATACTAGCCGGGCCCGCGGCTCCGCTCGCGTGGACTTGATGCACTACTATCGTCACTCCTTATTCCTTATGTTACCCAACGTAATAAAATATCTCCCATTATTTCTCCTTATCTCCCAATATTTCTCCTTATTTCCCATTATCTCTACATAATTTCCATTATCTAGGCTTATCTCTGCTCATCTCCCATTATTTCTCCTTATCTCCAATTATTTCTCCTTATCTCCCATTATCTCACTTTATTTCCCATTATCTAGGCTTATCTCGACTTACCTCCCATTATTTCTCCTTATCTCCCATTATTTCTCCTTATCTCCCATTATCTAGACTTATCTCTGCTTATCTCCCATTATCTCTCCTTATCTCCCATTATTTCTCCTTATCTCCCATTATCTCACCTTATCTCCCATTATCTAGGCTTATATCGAATTATATAGAACATATCTATAAATTTATAAAAACACGTAAATCGGATAAGTGGTTCTCGAGTGATAAGCGCACTAATGGACAGACAGACAGACAGAGAGACGTTGCATTTTATATATATTGTATTCTTTGCTACATGATATTGTTCCATATTTAATGCTTTAGGGAGTGTATTACAAGAGAACGCGCTAGCGGCAAACTTTTCTCCGACTTGATTCACTATTATCGTCACTGCTTATTCCTTATGTCACCTAATAAAATATATCCTATAACCTGGCCAGAGAACATACGTATGTTTAAAAAAAAGCACGATAAGTGGTTCTCCAGTGATAAGCACACTAACGGACGGACAGACAGACAGACGGACAGAGAGACATTGCATTTTATATATATTATAGATATTCTCTGCTACATAATATTGTTCCATATTTAATGGTTTGGACTGTGTATTGCAAGAGAACGCGCTAGCGGCAAACTTTGTCCGACTTCATTTACTATTATTGTCACTGCTCATTCCTTATGCTACCTATCGTAATAAAATATAGCCTATAACCTGGCCGGCGAACATATGTATGTTTTAAAAAAAAAGTACGAAAATCGGATAAGTGGTTCTCCAGTGATAAGCGCACTAACGGACATACAGACAGACAGAGATAAGTTGGATTTTATATATATTATAGATGTAATAAAATATATACCTATAACCTGGTCAGAGAACATATGTATGAATTTAAAAAATCACGTAAATCGGATAAGTGGTTCTGGAGGGATAAGCGCATTAACGGACAGACAGACAGACAGACAAACATTTCATTTTATATATATTATAGATATAGATTATTATTATTATTATATAACCTGGCCAAAGAATATATGTATGAATTTAAAAAAAGACAGGTAAATCGGATAAGTGGTTCCCGCGCGATAAACGCACTAATGGACAGACAGACAGACAGAGAAAGATTGCATTTTATATATATTATAGATTATACATTACAGATATTTTTGCTACATAATATTGTTCCATATTTAATGGTTTAGGCTGTGTATTGCAAAGGCACGCGCTAGCGGCAAACTTATTTCCGACATCATTCACTATTTTTCGTCACTGCTCATTCCTTATGCTACCTATCGTAATAAAATATAGCCTATAACCTGGCCAGAGAACATATGTATGTTTTAAGAAAAAAAGTACGTAAATCGGATAAGTGGTTCTTCAGTGATAGGCGCACTAATGGACAGACAGACAGACAGACAGAGAGACGTTGCATTTTATATATATTATAGAAATATTGTTCCATATTTAATGGTTTAGGCTGTGTATCGCAAAGGCACGCGCTAGCGGCAAACTTATTTCCGACATCATTCACTATTTTACGTCACTGCTCATTCCTTATGCTACCTATCGTAATAAAAATATAACCTATAACCTGGCCAGAGAACATACGTATGTTTAAAAAAAAAGTACGTAAATCGGATAAGTGGTTCTTCAGTGATAGGCGCACTAACGGACAGACAGACAGACAGAGACAGACAGACAGAGAGACGTTGCATTTTATATATATATATATATATATATATATATATATATATATATATATATATATATATATATATATATATATATATATATATATATATATATATATATATATATATATATATATATATGAGAATATTATGGAAATAACTGTATATATTGAAACGAGTAACTTACGGGGTCATGTAGAGGCACATTCAATACCTTTTTTTTCAAATTTGAAAATTATAAATGGGCAAAACTGGATTTTACCTGTGAACCAACCCGCACCTGAAAGATCGGCGTTGTACGAACTAGCGCAGGCGCATTGGTGCTGTTCGTACAGTGCACCTTTGCTGAGTTAAATCTCATCACTACTGTGAATGTCACATTCTTGCTAACAAGCGGCCATATTGTTTATTTGGTTTGTTTACTAGTTGCGGAGCGAAAACCATATCTTGATTTTATCCGTTTCATCATTTCTTTAGGGTCGATTTTTACTTTATTAATGAGCTCCTCTCTTTAAAGTGAATTTTCTGCAATCGGTCTTGCTGCAAGAAGGTGTCTATGTGGTAGTTCCAATATATGCAGTGATTTCCATAACACCCTATATATATATATATATATATATATATATATATATATATATATATATATATATATATGTATATATGGAATTATTGTATTCTTAATTTATTTACATTTCAACATTATGTTGCCTTAAACAGAATAAAGGTGTTTATCTTGTACACATTTAAGGAATATCAGATTAGTAAAAAATATTACATTTTTATGACATGCTGCTTAACTGCTATGTACTATCCATACAGTTCTCAAAATAGATTATGATGCTCTTCGGTAGTTTTAATTAAGCACATCGTATTTTGCATTTTTTATGAATTTTCTTAACTCTATTTTAAATGGCGTTCAAGATATGATGAAAAAAACATTGTTTCCGATTTTTTAGACTAGTGTACTTATAGTTATATACTTATTTTCGATATTTCGACGAGAATTACAGATATACAGAAACAATTGATACAGTACAATATCTTAGTTGTTTATAATACTAATATATATATATATATATATATATATATATATATATATATATATATATATATATATATATATATATATATGTAATTTTTTTTTGTTGACTTCCTAGGTTATATTTTTTTGTGGCTGGTTCTTCTGGTTTGTAATCCGTGGATAACAAAAATATATTTCTGTGATCCTAATTTATTAACTTTTGTTGCCTTCATCAGAATAAAGGTATTTATCATGTACAAATTTAGGGAACGTCAAATTAGTAAAAAATAATTATATTTTAATGCACATAGCTGAACAGGACCATGTACTATATACACAGTTCTCAAAATAGATTATGACGCACTTAGGGAGTTTTGGAGATGGCCGCCTTTAAACTCTTGAAAGAAATATTCCTGTTTTAATGAGGGACGTAGTGTCTTGCATTTTTTTTTTCAGAAGTTTTATGTATTAGCAACTAAAATCTATGTATTTGTAATATATAAATAAGATAATTACCAAAAGTTATAAACAGCTGTGTGTAGATGTGTGATGGATATATAAAAAAGTTGTAATATATGTTTACTGTATTTCCTGAATTATCATTATTAGTCCCAGGATAACATATAGACAAAGAGATATTCGTGTCACGCCACTGAAGTTTATCAGAGCGAATTTGCTAGCAGACAAGACAGTGAAGACCACTTAAAAAGAAATAGGGATAGGCAAGAATGTGAATAGCACAAGTTTCTAAATTAAAGCTGTGTTTAGCAGGTTTTTATCACTTCCTTCAATATTTCCAAGGTAATACGAATGTGCGATAAATAAAATTTCATTTGAAATTAGCACTACACGTACTGTATGCCAGGGGTGCTCAAACTTGAACTGCTGGCGATCTACCTCAATATTGTTAGACTTCGATCGATCGACTGTGAGAGGCTGCAAGTAAGTGTGATGCAGGATTGTCGTCTAGGTAGGGTGTATCGTGGCATAGATATTAGTTTTCCGCATAATATGCATTTTTTAGTCAAGGTAAGTGTAGGTCTGCTCTAAAATGTCAATGAAAAAACTCATAATTATTCAAATTTGTGAGTTTATTGGTTCTTACAAAACAAACGAGTTCTAGTGTCTAAACTTAACTAAAGAGTGACTTTGGATATTGAAGCGTGGCACTGCATGTCCTCAGCATACTTTTCATAAGATGGTACGTAATTACCGAGTGCTAATCGCAAGCATGATGACATATGTTTGTCAGTTAGTCGATTGCGATATTTTGATTTAATTATCTTCATTTCAGAAAATGCAGACTCGCACAAGTAAGTTGACCCAAACATTGCCGTCAGTTGAAGGGCGATTTGCCTTAGATTCGAATATTTATCTTCAGATATAAAACACCAGAATTTTGTATCAGACGCTGTGGCTTTGAGATGTATATCTGATATAATCTGCACTAACTCATTTTCAACAGAACATGAGTCCATGTTAAACCGACTTGTTATTTCAGTAGCTAATTCCTCAATGTTTTTACACGAAAAAGGATAACTCATAAGTGATGCGATATTTGCCAATTTACTGAAATCATAAAAACGTATTTCGAATTGGCCCAAAATATTTGATAATTCTGCCTCATAAGTATCATAATTCAACTGAGGAATTCTTGTTTCAGAGACGGAACATTTTTCAGATCCTTTCTTTTCAGTTGATCTATCATAAGTTGCAATTTACTTTTGAATGCGTTTATTGCGCTAATCATCTCAATAATAGTTTTTCCTTTACCTTGAAGCTCCAAATTAATGGCGTTTAAATGCATTGTGATGTCTGTCAAAAATGCCAAATCAGTCAGCCATTTTCCGTTTTTCAGCATCTGAGTGTCATCACCTCTTTCGTCCAGAAAAGCTGTTATTTCGGGCAATAATTCTTGAAACCTTTCTAGGAATTTTCCGCGACTCAACCCCCTGACGTCCGTGTGAAGAACTAAATCAGTGTGTTCAGCTGACTCACTATCTTCCAACTGCAATTTAAAGAGCCGTCGTTGCAAGCTACGTGCACGGATAGAATTCACAATATTTATTGCAATGCCCATAATCTCCTCCATGTTTAGAACTTTTGTACACAAAACTTGTTGATGTATAATGCAATGGAGGGAGAAAAATGAAGGGAAATCATTATTAGCTCGACACAATGCCACAAAACCGTTTTCGTTTCCAGTCATTGCTGGTGCTCCATCGGTTGTAATGCATACTAGTTTATATATTGGTAGCTTGTAGTTTGTTACAAAATTGAAGAAAACGTCATATATATCTTCGCCACGGGTCTTTCCTTTCAGAGGAATCATTGTCAAAAACTCTTCCTTAGCCGACATGTCATTGAATACCATTCGAATAAAAATACACAGCTGGGCAGTGTCTGTCATATCGGTGGATTCGTCGAACTGTAAAGAAAAGTATGCCATGTCCTGTCTCATGACTTCAACACGCCGTGTGACAGTCGGACGAGATAACTGAAGTTCTCTAATAGCAGACATAATCTCTGTTTTATTTTTAAAATATCCAAATAAAGTCTCACCCGCTTCAACAAATGCTTCCTTCACAACCAATCCATCATCAAATGGTTTCTTGTATTTCGCCAATATATGAGATATTTAAAATGACGCGATCGTTGCAGCTTTTGATTGTTTGGCTGGTCTTGTGAACATGGTTTGTTCTTTTTTCAAACAAGTTATCAAATCACGTACTTTTCGTTTTCTTAATTCACTCTGTGACGGAAAATCCTTTTCATAGTTTTTATGAACCGTTTTATGATGCCTCTCTCAGTTCCCATGCTTAGGTATTGCAACTGACTCACGGCAAATGAGACAAATGCACTTATCCGTTACCATACAAAAGAAAAATTCTTCCTCCCAATCGTTATTAAAATGATAAGTTTTACTTTTCTCCGCCGCACTCATTTTGGACTATTTATTAATAAACTTTGTATCGATGTATCGCCTTCAAGTTACAAGTCAGACTGACTCCTATTCCTACAGGCGCAACATTTATATCGGCGCGAACGGAGTCTTGAATGTTCCCGTCAAACACGCCGCCCGAAGTTTCTATAAAAATCGGCGGGAATCAAAAACGCGGCTTTTCTTTGACAAGTACCGCGCGTTCCTTTGATAAAGCCGCCTTTTGCCGCTAGCAGGATGTTATTACAATAAAAGAAAGTGATGAGGGGGTTATTCTGGCCTAATTGTGGATCGAATAAATTTTAGTAGTTTATTCATTACATTTTGTTTTAGTTACCTAAAACAAAATCTGTGAATGGTTCTATATCGGAATTTTTTTCTCGAGATCGACTCAACAAGCACTCGCGATCGACCGTTTGAGCACCCCTACTGTATGCTATTGTGACAAACATTGCAAAATCCGAACATAATCTGACCACTAATTAAATGTTGTCAGTGTTATTTGCAATAAAAGATTATCATTTCAATTTTACTGTATTTTCTTAGTGGTTTATATACCTAAGTAGGACAAAAACACAGGTCCTACCATAGTAGCGATAAGAATAAGAATAACGAACTTCAAATAAGTTCCTAAATAAAGGAAATCGTTATCCTTAATAAAGGCAGGCTCCAAATAGTGGGTGCATGCTTCAAATAGCAACAGCTGGGTCCTTATATTTAATATCTTTTCTTTACTACTATGTAAGCTAGAAAACGGTGGACGCATGCTTCAAATAAAGTTAAAGACTATGGCCTACCAAAATAAGCGTTGCAAAATCTCTGTATTTTATGGTTGACGTCTCCGTAAACCCCGTAGTTACGTAGTGAATTATTTTAACTTTAATTTCATTGAGATGATTGAGGAAGAAGTGATTAATATTGAGGCGACTAATTGTGCAATCTTTTTCCGAGATGCGTGGTTATGATAGTGTCAGTCTTATCAGGTGTACAAGTATGAAATGATTTTTTTTCTAAAAAAAACATGTTAAATTCGGAAGAATGATTTTTTCCCATCTGTCGGACAATTTGTGAATACCACGCCAGTAAAAATCTTCCCCTTTTGCTGCGAACCATTCATCGAGCCATTTTTTCACATCTTCGTACGAACCAAAGCGCTGTTCAGCAAGTGCGTGACCCATCGATGCAAACAAGTGGTAATCGGAAGGAGCCAAGTTTGGTGAGTAAGCCGCATGGGGTAGAACTTCCCAGCTGAGTGCGTCCAACGTGTCGCGAACTGGTTTTGCCGTATGTGATGGAGCATTGTCATGAAGAAAAATGACTTTGTGTTGCCTATTTCGGTATTCTGGCCTTTTTTAAGCAGCGAAGGGTTCAAATCGGTCAATTGTTGTTGGTAACGTTTAGTATTAACCGTTTCCCAGGTTTTAACAGCTCATAATAGACTACGCCTCTCTGGTCCTACCAAACACAGATCATTGTCTTTCTGTCAAAGCGATTAGGTCTTGCGGTCGATGTGGATGGTGCGCCTGGGTCTACCCATGATTTTTTTTCCCTTGGGATTCTCAAAATAAATCCACTTTTCATCCCCTGTAACTATACGATGCAAAAACTACTTCCTTTTGTACTGAGCGAGTAAAATGTCACACGTGTTTTTGCGCTTTTCCATTTACCTGTCGTTCAACTCATGTGGTATCCATCTACCGGTCTTCTGAATCTTTCTCATCTCTCGTAGCCGATTGGAAACAGTTCGTTGACTAACGCTCAATTGCTCGGTGAGTTGTTTTTGTGTTTGCGAATCATCTTCGTCCAACAATGCTTGCAATTCCACATCTTCGTATTTTTTTGGCTGTTTTCCACGTTCCTTGTCTGCAACATCGAAGTCACCTCTTTTGAAACGCCGAAATCATCGTTCACACCTATCTTGCGATGGAGCATGTTCACCATAAGCTTCTCGAAGTAATCGGTATGATTCAACAGCAGTTTTCTTCAAATGAAAACAAAAAATTAATGCTGTCCGCGAATGCTCTTTGTTCGGTATAAATTTCGACATATTGAACACAACAACACAACACTATGCACACACTTTTCCAATTTATCACTCGTGCGCGTCTGACACAACAAAATGTCGCAGTGTCAAATCTTTATAGCACAAACTGCATTGGTGCACCATCTGTTGTCTGAAATCTGCATTTCATACTTGTACACCTGGTAAATAGTTTTCAAGATAGGATGAAGAAACATTGTTTTGAATTTTTCTCTGTCTTGTTTTTTTACTCTCTTCTATACTAATCATTTTTCGAAGTGTAATAATAATAATAATAAGTATATATTAATTTCATGTACAGTAGATCTGACGCTGAGTTAAATAGTTCCTTAAATAATTTAAATTAGTGATTATAAATAAATATATGTATATGTTTAATCTATTTTTTATATTACATATGAATAAAAATAACTATAGAACTTGACAATTTTACTTAAACATGTTTTAAGTAATATATAATCAGATGATATTTGTTCATTAAGATAACCTAATTCCTTAGAAAAGTTGTAAACTATACACGATGGTCGTGAATCTAAACAGAATTAGGTGAGATAAAAAAACATATAATTGGGTAAAAAGTAATAAAAGAAACGTTTCTTGGAGTTCAGTTACCTTTACTACTTCAAACACTTCATATTGTTTCGATTAATAAGTACAGTTGTCTTTAAAAAATGTGCATTAATCACTTGAAAACGACTGGTGGTACTTACTATTCGAGTCATTGCTTCAGCCGACTTAGAACTCGTAGAGTTTTTGTAAAAAAGAGGCCCTTGGCCGTAATATAAATTCTTCCTACGTTTTTGTTTTCGATTTCGGTATACATGTAAGTACTATCGTCACAACTTTACTTAGAATATTTATAACGATGACCGTTGTTTTCAAGTTATAAATAATTTGTTTTATTTGCGGTAAAAATTGTTTTTTAAATACTGATAAGATCATAAAATTTTACATATTATGTCATACTTGTAAAGTAAATTAACTGTGTGATGACCTTTGCAATTAATGGCCAGAACCGGACTGAGTTCTTTATTTTAGGTCAAGACTTAATATATAATGCACACGTTCATTGAGATAGAAATTTAAGATTTTTTACTAATGAAAAATAATATTTAGTACATAGTTTGTTTAATCGAAACCCGTTTGAACTGCGCAGCCGTGACTTCACTGCCATAGCAGCGGAATTGAGTTGTTAATATTGATTATTGAAGTACTAGTGCTGTGTGCTGTCAAACAATTCAAGATCGGCTTGCGTGTATGCATCTTATAGTTCCAATTTATCATCGTGCGATCTTCATACTCGTATGTTTGGTACCTTAAAAAAAAGCTAAACTGGCGGTTCAATTAGGACTTTGAGGTTAAGGTTGCTTTCAGAGAATGGATCAGCCGCAGGAATTTTACCAGTAGGGAATCGATAAATTAGTACGCCAGGGAACCTCATAACTTAATATTAATGGAGCTTTTAAATTCATTGAATAAAAATTGCTCTGGAGACTGTAAACGGGTTTCTATTAAATAATCCCCATGATAAGGAAAATTAAAAAGGTCAGCGTTCAAAAGAAAAAGCATATGCAATAGTCAAATACGTCAATAAAACTGGTCGTAATTGCTTAAAAATTTTTGTCAGTGGTATTGCTTAAATAATTAAATCGGTCATTTTTGAAAGGGAGCATGTTACAAAAATCAAACTTTTTGAAAATTGAAAAAAACACCACATGTGAATCACATGTCCTGTCTCAACTCTGTACTAAACTTCTCATAACGAAAGACACCTATTGCCGTCTTCATTCCCCGGTTCAACTCTGAGTAGAGGTGTGGTAACTGCCAATAACACTAAGTCCTTCCACTGGTTCCTATCGTCAGCAACATGAACAGCATCATGCACTCCAACTCCGGTTAGCTCGCGAACCTGATCCAATCAGTGACGTGGAGGCCAGCTTCTGGGTTTACGGCCGTTTACTTTTTCTTCTATGACTAGCAGCTCCATATGGTTATTCCGTCTAGCTATGTGGCCAACGTATCGCAAAATTCTTTCATGGATGGTGTCAGTTATACTTTTAACTACTTCTAGTTCTTCTAGAATCGAAATATCGGTTTCCTGCGAAATCCATGGTATATGCAGTAGTTTGCGATAACACCACATCTTAAACGCTCTTAGTCTTGAGCGATTCCTTTCTTTAAGCCGCCATGTCTCTGCAGCATATAGTAAAATCGAAAAAAACCAGAGAATGCAGGAGTCGAATTTTTCTTGTTTTAAATATATTGCGATCACGCAAAATTTTTGTTGATTTCACGACCGCATGACTGGCAATCTCTATCCTTCGGTGTATTTCTGGCTCACAACTTCCAGAGTTTGTAATTAAAGAGCCTAGATATGTAAATTTATCACAGTTAAAAACTTTCGTGATGTTGGATTGGTTATTGTTGGCTCTGTCTATGATCATAACCAGTTATGTGTAGTAAAGCAATATATATATATGTATATATATACATATATATATATATATATATATATATATATATATATATATATATATATATATATATATATATATATATATATATATATATATATATTTACACCCAATCGACACATATCCCCTTTCAAAAATTACCGATTTAATTGTTAGTGTTATGTTTACACTATAATATAAATCAGTATTAAAATATAACAAGAACCAACAAGTCTGCAAAGTTTTAAAGTATTATGTAAGTACCAAGCACGCAAAATTTTACTTCTTTCAAGCGATGTGGAAATTGACTAGTCATTTTCCGTCACTAGAAAAGTTATCAGAAACTGTGGGTGCATTGCTTATTTTTTTTTTGGCAAATCTGAAAATTGATCGAATTTTTCAGTTCGTTTCTTTTGTTTTTTTTGCATATAATAACTCCGATTCTGTTTGTTGCCTTTTAATCATAATATGAAAATAAACAAATTAGTGTTAATTATTAATCATTCTAACTTTAGTAGTAAATATGCATTAAACCGATTTTATTGGCTATGCGGTACTAAAGTTTACGTTAAAAAATCAGAAGATTAAAAACACGGCCTTAATAAATGTTATGGACTGCAGTTGATTATTTTTAATTTTTAAGGCCATTTGTTTATGTAAGTTTTAAGTAGTTTTTACTTAAGAGGCAAAGCAGTAGGTACACCATTAATTTAATAAGTCGGTTTATTAAGTAAAAATGCACTTAAACAAATATAGTTATAATAACAATTACTAATAAACATAGACTTTCACATTTCATTTTCTTGTTTAAATTACCTCCTTTGTTAACCATAAATCTACCGGGATAAGTTGCTAGTATTTATATGTGTAAATTACAAGGTTCTAAAATTAAAACGAAGGTTTCTTGTCCTAATTTATTATTTGTTGATTGAAAAATACTGGAATTAGAGATATTGTTGACTGTGATCGGCTGCCTCAAGGTAAAACACTATGTAAGCAAATTTAACATTTTGTAAATTATCTGACTGTTAAATTAGCTCGTTTCAAAAACCTGAGGAAATGATAAAACGATTATGATGTTAGATTCTCATTCAGTCTCCTTCCTCGTTAGGACAGGTAGACGTTAGTAATCGTACTTTTCAGCTTGCTTTATTTGGATATTCTAAGCATTCTTTTAATTTTGAGAAATTATAGCGAACTTAACCAACAGAATGCTTTTTTTTGAGTCCTAAAGATAATTGCAAGTAGCCTTAATTATAACACGTAGGCTAAAAAGTTTTTGGTCTGATACATAGATGTTGCCCTTTTCAAAAAATCTATATGATTTCCAGGAAGTACCAACCTTCAAACGATACATGTCAAAATTTCATTACATTTCCACGATTAGTTTACAAGTTACAGTGGTTTTAGTGACGCTACTTTTGATATTTTCAAAACAATGGAAAAAATCGAATTTCGTGTGAATTAAATACTGTTTTTTGATGGGAAAAAATATCGTTCAAGCAAAGCAATAGCTTGAAAAATATTACGGGGACTTTGCCCATGGAAAATCAGTCATCATTTACTGGTATGTTGAACTTAAACGCGGTCGTACAGATACAAATGATGCTGAACGCTCTGGGCGTCCAAATGGGGTGATTACTCCGGGAAACATAAGAAAAACACAAAATTGTTTTGGATGACCATAAATTGAAATTGCGTAAGATAGCTGATACCCTAAAGATATCAAAAGAACGTATTGGTCATATTTTGAGAAAGCTCCGTTCGAAATGGGTACCGCGTTTGCTCACAGAGGATCAAAAACAACAACGTGTTGATGATTCTGTGCGCTGTTTGGACCTTTTTAAACGCAATTTTTTTCATGCGATATATCACAATGGATGAAACATGGATCCACCATTACACACCGGAATCAAATCGGTAGTCAACTGAGTGGACAGCAGCCGGTGAAAGCCGCCTGAAGCGATCAAAGACCAACAGTCGGCTGGGAAAGGTTTAACCTGTATTTTAGGATGCGCATGGAATAATTTTTATTGACAACGCTGAGAAAGGAAAAACCATCAATAGCGAATATTATATAAAGTTATTGGTGCGTTTGAAGGCAGAAATCGCAAAGGAATGGTCCTAAATGAAAAAGAAAAAAGTGCTCTTTCATCAAGATAATGCACAGGTCAATGGTTACGATGGCAAAATTGCATGAATTAAAGTTCGAATTGCTTCCTCATCTACCTTTTTCTCCAGATTTGGCCCCCAGCGACTATTATTTATTCGCAGACCTCAAAAAAATACTCGTGGGAAAGAGATTTGACTCCAATGAAGAAGTTATCGTCGAAACTGAGGCCTGTTTTGAAGGTAAAGACAAATTCTTCTACAGGAAAGGTATAGAAATGTTAGAAAAGCGTTGGGCTCATTGTATCGCTCTTGAAGGAGACTATATTGATGAATGAAGTCGAATTTTGCAAAAAAAATGTGTTTTAAGTAGCTAGGCCAAAAACTTTTCAGCCTACGTGTTATTATCTGTTAAGTCCAATCATTTTTTTTATTAATATTTCTTTAAATATCATGTCTGCGCATTTTTGAGACTAATAATAACATTCTTTAAGGTATTTTGTACGTTTTAACAAAAACTTTTAGAATTAGATATAGTAATTATATGTCTGGATAAGTTCTTCACAATTTTATGGCTGTTTTAATACCCATATTGTCTGCCGTACATATTTTCGTTTTTTTTTTTAAATTATAATTCCAGATCGCTTAGAAAGGCATTGGACTAAGTCTATTACTTTTGAAGGATATATATTGATGAATAAAGTCGAATTTTGCAAAAAAAATGTGTTTTAAGTAGCTAGACCAAAAACTTTTCAGCCTACATGTTATATACACAACTTTTATTTTTCAGCATGCAGATATTCAAGTAGGTGGGTAAATTATTCATGTGAAACCTAAATTTATTGACCAAGACCAAGCAGTTGACTGATTGCAGTCATTAACTATAATAACGTTAAGTGAAGAAACAAAAATGGTTGTTTTATAGCTTTACATATTAGTCCTTATACGGTTATTACACCACACACATAAACCGTCTAAAAGTTGTATAACTTTTAAGATTAATAAAATTTACTTAAAGATACTTGTCATTACTACTAATTTATAATGTACTTGTTATAGAGTGTATACGAGCATTAGTTAAATAATAAATAATTCAATAAACGCCTCAATCAGTTTATAGATCATGTAGGTAATTCTAAATGAAACGATTTTTTTTTTTAAAACTAAGAGGTCGATTGTCCAATCACGACAGTGATGATGAGCATCAATATCATTTGCGTAAATAGCACATGTTAAAGTTTACTTTTTCTTTGGTGTAGCTACTTTCTTTAGTACAGAAGATTTACTTATTGAATAATAGAAACAATTTTATGCTTATGGTTAAAACCACAGAATGAGAAAGAGTTACACAAAAAATACAACCTTGTATTTTAAATGAAATGGCGACCATCTATAAATCACCTGCGTAATTCATTTAGAGATGTTCAATACGTATCGATACAGCAATAAGTCTATTGTCACGCATATGGATAACTTTTATCTTTTATTTTCCGAGAAATATTTTAAATGAACATCGAAATAACACATCATAAAGGAGATAATTTTGTTTATTAGATTCTAAAAAAAAAGCTATAAAAGTTGATGAACATTTTTAATAGTACTGTTAAAAATATTGAAGATTGATTGAAGGAAGGTTCAAATCCACGAATTTTTTCAGTGAAATACGGTCTAAGACAACCAGTAACAGAAATACTTCTTGAATAAAATATTTTGCACAAACCTTTATAAAAATAGCTTTTTAGAAAAAATAGCTTTTTAGAAATTAATAAAGAAGAAAATACTAAGCATTTCTTCTTTTACTTCGTAAGTAGCTGTGATTATACGTAATCTTTACCTAAAAAGAAAAACAAAAACCAAAGCAGAAAAACAATCAGCATGTATGTATGTATATGTGTATATGTATGTGTATGTGTATGTGTATGTGTATGTATATGTGTATGTATATGTGTATGTATATGTGTATGTATGTATGTATGTATGTATGTTTGTATATATGGATGTATATATGTATGTATGTATGTATGTATATATATATATATATATATATATATATATATATATATATATATATATATATATATATATATATATATATATGTATATATATATATGTATGTATATATATATGTATGTATATATATATATATATATATATATATATATATATATATATATATATATATATATATATATATATATATATATATATATATATATATATATATATATATATATATATATATATATATATATATATATATATATATATTACAATAAAGATTTTCACGGATGGTGGAATGTAATACATTAAAATTTCGGGTTTCAATCCGTTCGTCTAGTAATGAATTTACACAACGTTTCGCCAAAATCTCATTTGGCATTTTCAAGTGCTCTTGCTGCTGCTGCTACTCGATCCTGTGGTCTTGCTGCTGCTGCCGCTAGAAGCTAACTGAGAAACCGAAGTGCGGTCGCCGTCTTTTATAGGTCGGCGTCTACGCAGATTGTAGGTGGGGAGTCGGAAGTGTTCGTCGGGGCATCGGTGTTTGCCGGCTGGGTGGTAATTACGGATTCCGGCGCTATGCCGACTGTTGTTTTCTCGATATTTTGGTTATTCCTTGGTTTAGCTAGTAGACCCTTCCACGTGGTGGAGATATTCAGCGCAACATCTCGCTTATTTAGCTGTCCATTCTTTACAAGGCTGTTCTGACTATGCGTGTTTTATAATGTGAAGGTTATTTATTTAGATCCCTCAAAATTGATTTTGTGACCAGTATCATGCTCTTTTTCAGCACTATCATTCATATATATATATATATATATATATATATATATATATATATATATATATATATATATATATATATATTAGTGGTAGTAATATCTTACTTTATGTATCCAGTACTTCTCTTCTACTTTGGACTAATTAAAATTAAGTAACACTACATAGCTTTTGCTAGACTTCACATACATATTAACATACATATAGTTACGTATTCATCGATACTGGTGTCTAGGAGTATAGTACCTTTTTATTAATTGGTACATAGTGATCATTCAGTTCCTCCTTAAGTTTTGTAGTTAGTAACTGATTTTTTTTGCCAATACAATTATGATTTTCATAATGTATATACCCTTTTGTAATTTTTTTTACTTCCTATCATAACTTTTATATGCGTGATTACTGACTAGTTTAATTTATTCAGGTGTAAACAGTGTACATCCCAGTTTGACATTAGTTCAGGTTAGTTCAGGTTAGTTCTTAAACTAAATTTTAATATTATTCGGTTTTATTTAGAAAATGCACAAAGAGGGTCATCTCCAGAAAGGGAGGCAAGTTTCAATTATTTTCAGCCGGATATTCAATATATTATGTCTATAAGATTATATAGTGTGTCCATAAAATTTTGCACCCACACGTCTAAAATGGAATAAAACATTTTTGAAAAATAACGATATATATAATCAAAATAAAACTGTACATTTTAACTCATTTCCTAAGTGCGCAAAGTATTTCATTTCCGAGATATGATGACACTAATTAGACAGGTATACAAAAAAAAAATTCTTCATTGCATTTATTTACTTAAAAAAGCGTTTTACCAACTACATAGCATCATTGTAAGTGTTAAAAGCGAGTTTTTTGTTGAAACTGAACATAAAACTTTGTTTTTTGATCTCAAGTCAGGATTAAGAACTTCTAGAAACACTGGAAATAATAGTTTTGTACAATATTAATAAAAATTAAAAACAGTTTTTTAATTTAGCTGTTGTACATATTTATTTTAAACAGCATCTTGCTACGTAGCTTAGTTAAAGGTGGTGTATACGTTTTTTTTTTTGTTAAACATGAACATTAAAACCTAATATTTTGAAGTTTTTATGATAAATGTTGATTTAGAACATTTAAAGTGTCCGAAATAATAGTTTTATCCAATATTTTAATGATTATACAGTTTTACATTATTTATTAAAATTTATTTTTTTCATTTTAATAGTTTGGCAACTTTAAGTGTGTTTTTTGACAAAAATCTTATGGTGGGGTTTTATTATGACTTTTTTGGTTGAAAAATACGTGTCTCACTTAAAAGACACAGAATTTTTTTTTTGTGTACCTGTGTTATTTTTTTTTTAAATGGACCATTCAACATTTTCATAGATATCTTTTAGTATATCCTAGATTTAAATTGAATGGTTTATGGAATATTGCATATCATTTGACATTTCCTACACTTTATGAACTCTAATAATGGGTCTTATACAGGAAGGAGAGTCCAATACAGAAATTTTTCACAATATTGCGCACCGTATTTGTAAACTTTTATCTGCTAATTTTTAAATAACTTATTACAGTCACTTTACTGTTTTCTGTCAAATTGTAGGGATGTCTTGTAGTTCAATTATCCAGAATTTTTTAGAAGAAAGCTGTTTATTATTAACTTCGATTAATATCGATATATTATAGACTTTCAACGATATCAACTTTCATATTATTAGCAAAAACTTATAGCTTGTTAGGTAAATTATGTAAAATTGGGTATAATATCATTGAAAAAATTATTAAATTTATGGAAATCATTGCTAAGATACCAGAAATCTCCATTTTTCTTAATAAGATTTAGGTTTAAATACCAATACAGAGTACTATAAAATTATTTCGTTGTGAAATTAATATATACAATCCAATGAGTGTATGTTGGTTAAATATAGTTAATGTATGAATTTAAGGTGTAACATGATTTAGTATATATTAAGTACCCCTAAATATACTTGAAGAAATGGCCAAATGCGTTCCCAAAACAGTTGCATTTTGTTTTTTGTGACAAAACACACAATACTGTATAAGAAATAATCCACAATATTGCACAAAATTATTATGAACGTGTATTGTACAAAACATAACTACTGTAATAAAAAGAGAATAATGATGCCATTTATGGTAACTTTTTCTAATGATCTTCGGACAATTCGATGCAACTTATCGCACGCACAACTTTTTAGGTGTTACTTACTTACAACATATAAAATACCAAAAAAGTTACAAACAAACAATATTACTATAGTAAAAGCTAAACATTCAATTTATGATTGAGTGATTGGTGGGCAGAGGTAAGAAGTCGTACCTAAAAAGGTGCGTGCATGACTAGTTGCATTAAGTTCGAACTTTAGGGTTATCTACAATTACGTCATCCGTTTATTCAATTTTTGTCATGCCAGTGAAAAATTCGCTTCAAGTGTTACCTTGATTGTAATCTCCGTAAATAATAATGAGGTACCATTGTACTTTTCTCAAATCAGCTTAAATTAAAGTTATGGCGCATTGAAGATCAAAATACAATTAATAATCATCATTAGTTTTTTTTCCGGACATGTTCTAAAAGAAAATACGAAAATATTATTAATGTAGAGTTCATTCATATATATATATATATATATATATATATATATATATATATATATATATATATATATATAACTACTACTGTGATCAAAAAATAGTAAGAATTTTGAAATAAAACGCAAACGGGTTATTTATTTTTCCAAATTTATTTCGTCCCCTTCAAAGTAAACCCCCTTGGATACAATGCATTTATGCCAACGTCAGCCTTCAAAACAGTTGTTGAATTCGATTCCTGGAATGGCCTTTAAAGCCTTCTTCGATTCGACTTAAAACGATGTCCTCGAAGTGGTTTTTTGAGTTTAGAGAATAGCCAGAAGTCCGACGGAGCTAAATCAGGCGAATAGGGCGATTGCGGAATGATATGAGTTGAATTTTTGATGAAAAAGCAGCGAACAACCAATGCTGTGTGAGAAGGCACATTATAGTGATGAAAAAATCAAAAGTTATCGGCCTACAATTCCGGCCTCTTGAGACGTTTGGGAAGCCGAAAAACCATTTTTAAATCAAAATTTAATGCAGCTTCTTTGCTTAATTTTTTCACTCATGTTAAAAATCGAAAAACGCACTTTTGTTGTTGAACCAATGCAAGCGAATCTTATTAACTACTGACGCTATGGTCTTAAAATTTGACACAGAGGGTAGTTAAGATCCTACCAACCTAACGAAAAAAAATTAATCCGATTTGGAAATTCCCGGGCGATTTAAATTTAAAAGTCTTACTATTTTTTGATCACAGTAGTATAAATACATATGTATATATATATATATATATATATATATATATATATATATATATATATATATATATATATATATATATATATATATATATATATATATATATATATATATATATATATATATATATACGAGGCTGGTTTGAAAAGTCCGTGCAAAAATAAAAACTACTTATGTGTTTGGGGTAAACCTTTTTTATTTTTCGACATAGTCTCTTTTAGGCTTATACACTTCGTCCAACGATGTTCTAGTTTGTTGATCCCTTCCGATTAATAAGATTTGTCCAAGTCTGCAAAATATCCATTAGTGTCTGCAATCACCTCCTCGTTTGAATAAAATCTTTGTCCCGCCAGCCATTTCTTCAAATTGGGGAACAAATAGTAGTCCGAGGGAGCCAAGTCTGGATAATAGGGAGGATGTGAAACGAGTTGGAATCCTATTTCCATTAATTTTGCGACCACAACTGCTGAGGTGTGTGCTGGTGCGTTGTCGTGATGGAAAAGGGCTTTCTTGTGGGCCAATCGCGGGCGTTTTTCTTGCAGCTCGGTTTTCAAACGGTCCAATAACGATGAATAATATTCACCTGTAATAGTTTTACCCTTTTCCAGATAGTCGATGAGGATTATCCCTTGCGAATCCCAAAAGACAGTCGCCATAACCTTTCCGGCCAAAGGAACGGTCTTCGCCTTTTTTGGTGCAGATTCCCCCTTGGTAACCCATTGTTTAGATTGTTGTTTGGTCTCAGGAGTATAGTAATGTATCCATGTTTCATCCACAGTGACGAAACGACGCTTAAAGTCCTCCGGATTCTTCTGGAACAGCTGCAAACCATCCTTGCAACACTTCACACGATTCCGTTTTTGGTCAAGCGTGAGCAATCGCGGCACCCATCTTGCGGATAGCTTTCTCATGTCCAAATGTTTATGCAAAATATTATGTACCCGTTCAGTCGAGATGCCCACAGCACTAGCAATCTCACGCACCTTAACTCTTCTGTCATCCATCACCATATCATGGATTTGATCAATGATTTCTGGAGTCGTAACCTCCACAGGCCGTCCAGAACGTTCAGCGTCACTTGTGCCCATATGGCCAGTCCGAAAATTTTGAAATCACTTATAAACTGTTCTAATCGAAGGTGCAGAGTTACCATAATGTTTATCAAACTTCTCTTTAGTCTCCTGAGGCGTTTTGCCTTTCATAAAGTAATGTTTAATCACCACACGAAATTCTTTTTCGTCCATTTCTTGAAAATCACTCGACTTCCTTGATTCACACGAATGCCAAACACAAAGAAATAGACCAATATGGCTAAAACTTGGTGTGCGTTCATTCAAGAGATGCTACTAACTAAAATGACCTCGATACGCGCCGGTGGTGCCATCTCTCGGACTTTGCACGGACTTTTCAAACCAGCCTCGTATATATATATATTTTATATATATATATATATATATATATATATATATATATATATATATATATATATATATATATATATATATATATATATATATATATATATATATATATATATATATATATATATATATATATATATATATATATATATATATATATATATATATATATATATATATATATATATATATATATATATATATATATATATATATATATATATATATATATATATATATATATATATATATATATATATATATATATATATATATATATATATATATATATATATATATATATATATATATATATATATATATATATATATATATATATATATATATATATATATATATATATATATATATATATATATATATATATATATGTATATATATATATATATATATATATATATATATATATATATATATATATATATATATATATATATATATATATGTATTTAAGTATAAAGGTTAACTAAAAATTTTTCAGACAAGTAAATAGAAAAAATAGGTATAAAAATAAGCAAGAACTAAGTAGAGCCTTAAGAAGGCTTTGGTAGTATTACATTTTAGTTACCTTCTTGTTGTGAGGCAGATTTTGTGACAGAAAATGTGAGTGACAAAGAGATTTTTGTATTATATACGGGGCAACTGGAACTATATCTTTGTCAATCTGTGGCTTGGTTAGCCCTCGGTAGAAGGCAGGTTTGCTTTTAGTATTAGGCCTATACTAGCCAGAGATATTATCCTTGTACTGTCTTGCAGATATTTCACGCCAGTAAATACCTGTGAGTTTTGTGTTCCTCCTTGTCAATCCAAGCTCGGCTGATGGTTCGACAGATGGAAAAATAAAGAAAGTCTGATAATTAATTTTGAGAAAATATTGAGTTCGTAGTAAGGATAAATTTTGGTTGTCATTTCATTCTATTTGCACAAGACACTATGTATAATTTACAGTAGAACCCCGGTTATCCGAGGTAATGTGGGGGGGCACCCTCCTCGGATAACTGAAAACTCGGATAATCCGGATTTGTTTTTTATTCATTCAAAAAATAAACACCAATACTTTAAACCGATGCATTAACGTTTTTAACATATAAATAGGTACATACATTATAAAACAGTGAAATAGGTATCTATGCGCTTCTGTTTCATATTGTATCTTCTTTTTCTCGCTGCAATGTTTCTACATCTATTAAGAAAAAGCAAATCCGCTGGGGTTCCCTCTGGTCGTTGTTCGATATACCTCAAAGCTTTTTCCAAAGAAACAAAACCTTCTTGATGAGAGATCTTAGTGGGAGACTGTTCATCCACCGCCGCTTCGTCATCGTCATCGTCATCTGATTTTTCGGTTTTCTAAAAGGCATTGGTTATTTCTTTAATACTCATTTATTCTTCTAAATCATCTGCTGTAATCCATTCAACAACATCTTCTTTTGTCACATTTTCGCAACCTTTTAATTTTTGCGTTAATTCAAATAAAACTTTTTTCTTTTTCTTCTATCTCGCTGTCAAAATTTGAATAGGACATTTCTCCATGGCTTCTCAATTTCATAGCTAATTCATTTAATGGAGTATCATCTTCACTGTCATTATAGTCCTCAAAATCAATAACTTTCGACCAAGATTTTTGAGTAGTGCTAGTACGCACAGAATCCCAAGCTTGACTTACCCAGTAATTAATATTTTTCAGTGTAACCTTTCTCATCCCATTGATAATATCCTCCTTTTCTGTGTAATCTAACAGATGTTCAAGATATAAACGCCTATATTTTTTTTTAATGTTTTCGAGGATGCCTTGATCCATTGGTTGCATTATGCTGGTTATATTTGGAGGAAAAAATTTTACAACAATTTCGCCCACATGAAATCCTTCTCCAGGGTGAGAGATTAACAAAATTGCTTTAATAGGAAGACGGTTTCTGTTGAAACATTTAGTCACAGATGGCACGAACTCTTCTTCAAACCAGTTAGTAAATAAGGTCGCATCCATCCATGCGCTCTTCTGACTTTTGTAATAGACTGGTAGGGCTTTGGGTGAGATGGAGATGTCTTTTAAAGCTCTTGGACGTGCTATTTTAGTGCGATTTCTTTTCCAATCTCCAACTGTTACCTCACCTACTCCATATTCTCGTGCAATAACTTTAATTGTCTCTCCTGGTTCAATTCTTCTGATGGCTTTTAATTTTTCTTCAGTAGGAACGACGATTCTTTTACGCTTCTTTTGCTCCATTGTAATACGACAAACAAAAATTCAAACAAAGCAGTTCGTATTAATTACACTTAACTATCAGAACTCCAACCAAATAAATTATGTGAGTATACTCGTACTTCTCCGTACTAAACGCTATAACGCAGGGGAACCCCTCACACTGGCCAGGGGGATTCCCTGAAGGCCCCGACGATTTTAAATGGAAATATGTACATACATATTTTAGAAGCTCGGGTAATACGCAGCATATACGCGCGTACCTCGGATAACCAGGTTCTTAGATTGGCTCGGTTAATCCGGAGCTCGGATAATCGCGACTCGGTTAATCGGGGTTCTACTGTATGTCTAAATTAGATATACAAGTGCTTTTTAAAGGATATTTCTTGATACGATAATTATTTTAACAGAATGACATTTACTGATTAAATCAAATTTCAATATGTACCAGTATCAAATTTTAGAGACGTTGACAGGCTAGGAATTTATCCCCCAAAAATTTGACCTTAACTCAGAATATTTATGAAAAAGCAGACTCTATTACTAAAATATGAAGTGGTTTTGTCAAATCACGAAAAACTATAGAACTTCTTTCCTAAATTTTAAATACAAGCAAAATCATTTAGCGTTATGTAATTCTGGCTAATATAACCGAAAAAAGTTATTGAAAGAAAAATAAAATATCTGTTACCTTTAGACGTCATTTTCTTTATTGGATTATTTATCTTTTACTTTAATTCCTAGATATTTTTCGTTATATTCCAATATTTTTTTCCTAATTTGTACTCACACAAAGAATAGCAGACAAGATAAATATTATACTAACCAAAAACTTCCCCATAAAATACATAAAAACTATCATCAGAAACGAGGAAAAACCAAAATAAACTGCTAGGAAGACTTTGAAAGTTGGAATGTTGAAAAATTTAAACTCCAGTACACCGGTCGGTCCGTCTGACGTCGGGAACTTTTCAAAGTTGTGTTAAATTGACTGAATATTAAGTTTGCAATTTAATTAAAATTGTGTTAACTTGCAAATTTACCGTACCGGGTAATTTGATATACAAATCGCGATTTTACCCTTTTACCAAGTTATAAGTTCTCCTTTATAGTTGGGGTGCTTTAGCTTCTGTAGTATCAGGTAACATAAATTGTCGGATTACTTTTTAGTAACTAGATACTAAATATATAAGTATTTTAAAAATATAATAAAGGAAAATTATAATTTCTCCATAAGAAAAATTTTTCAGGTTGTCAATTTTGAAAAAATATTGGTGTCAAAGGCCCGTTAAAAAATATTTTTTTTGGTCCTGTAATCAGTAGAAACTGTACACTTTAACCTATACCAACATTACGTTGTATTATTTGGAAGCTTAAAAAAGTAGCGGATTAGTGTTATCTTTGATTATTTAATGCAAAATTAGAAATATAAAATCAAAATACGAAAATTCAAAGTATCGATATTTCAATATATCTATATGCCACAGTTGGTATCTATTCGATTAGTTAGATTTTCAAATTCAATTATCTTATTACACCGAGACATCATGCATATCAATTGTTTTCGAAATAGCTTAATTAGATGGTTCCACAGGCCGCATAGGATATCATTATTGGAGAGTCAATCTTCAGTACTAAAACTCGGAGGTTCTACTAATACTAAACTATTTTGACTATATGGATATATGGAGATTATATGGAGAACAACATCCCTTTGGAATGGCTTACCCAGGACTGTGTTTCCCACCGAGTACAATTTACAGCGATTCAAGAATAACGTGAATCGCTTTTTCCGGACACGTGTCGCTCATGTAGCGCTTTAGGGACTTCCCTGCAGCACGTGTGCTAGACCTATAAAAAAAATTTTGACTTTTAGTAATTTTGTTATTTCGTAAATCATCAAGTTCTGAGAAAATAACTTGGTGGAAGACAGGAATTTTCGGTATAAAATGAAATGTCATTTCCTAACAATAAATTTGTTCTTATATACAGCTAAACCGGTACGTTGCTTTCGGTGGAAAATAACGTTAAGGGGAGTTCCTAACTTAGTAATTAAAAAACCGCAACAATAATACTATCTCCGTTTAAAATGATGCGAACATTCTTAAGATTTGAGCTTTCGGGCTTTTTTAAAGTAAACCTCTTAGTTAATAAATTTAATTCTATTTAAGTTATTTCTTACCCGAATTGACCTCGTAGCCCAGTCGTCAGAGGCAAACTTTGACGAAAAGCTCTCATTAAATGTTAACAGGCTGCATTTTCGCATACAAATAGTTTTTTGGTGGTAGAATACAATAAAAAAAAGTTTGCTGCTGTAAAGTGTACACTAAGCCTATAAAATCGAAAATAAAATGAAAAATTAGGTTTTTCACAAATATCTCGAAAAATAAAAAAGATATCGAAAAACTAATAGCACCACGTGAAAGGACGGGAAATTTTACAAAAAAAAATGGTGGAGTCTTTTTGTTTTAGTTTTCCCGTAATTAAAAAAAAAAAAATAATATAAAATGGCTGGTTTAACCCTTTCAGTTGTAGTGAGAATCAAGCTTCCAACCTTATTTATGACTAAATTAATGTTTCGGTAATGTAATGTAAATATTTTTAAATTGGCTATTAAGGGGTTTCTCGGGGTACTAATTAAGAATCCGGTGACAGATTTGAAAAATTCAAAATGACAGATCCAATATGACGGCTAGAGAGTACGTAATGCATTTAATTTTTTCGAGTAATTTATAATTTTTGTGTGTTCAATAACTGAAATATAAATACTTTATACTTAAAGCTTAGACTTTCATTTTCACTTTTAAAGATTTTTTTTATTTTAAGTTTAAGTTGTATGATTAATAATAAGCAAAAAATACCTTTATCATACCCACTTTTTTAAGAGCAAGATTACAGAAAATAGAAAGTTTTTTTTGCGTTTGTAATGATTTTCTAATATGAAGTATATTTTTTACTGTAACTAAAAAAAAAATTGTCCGACTTTTTTTGACCAGCTGGCAAATTTTCAAACTCAATTTTGAAATAACACAGATAATGTGGGTATTTTAAATTATTCTTGTATTGAAACTTAAGGTATAATAATGATATATGCACAAGGATTTTTTTTCAATACTATATTTTATTAAAGACTTGTAATTTACTGTGTGCCCGTTAAAATCATGCATACAAAAATTTCGTTTTAAGTTTTACAAATTATAAAGTAACAAAAATGAAAATTATTAGTATCATCGGAAAGCTGAACGTCTTCTCTTCCTAAAGCTATCTTTTAATTTTTCTTTTACAACCTAAAAACAAGTAATATCGATTAACCTTCGGCGGTTAATTAAATATGTCACGATAAATCTGTTTATCGTGACATACTTTTTGAATCACCTATCCGAGTTTTTAATAAATTCTCACCCTAATAAAAAAAAATCTGGAACAAAAATCTATATATTATTTTTTTTTTTAATTTTCCGCTCTTTCGCGTAGTACTAGTTTAGTTTAGTTTTTCGATATCATTTTTATTTTTCAAGATACTACCGAAAAACCGAATTTTTGATTTTATTTTGGATTTTATGGGCCTAGCGTACTAACAAACTTTAATAAAAACGTTCAAAAAAACTCCCTGTGTGCCAAAATGCAGCCCGTTAATATTTAATAAGAGCTCAAAACCCCTGGCGATTGGCCTATCTATACGTAACGTAATGCTAATGTTAGACAAATAAATGAAACAAGGAAATACGACCATCGAAAATGGCCGCTATAAAATACCGTGATGACTTAAAGATTTAATAAAGTTATGGTGATACAGTTCAACGCAAAAATTTCAAATTTTGATCAGAATATACGGATTTAGAGCATAGATTCCGAATTTCAAAATTTCATTTTGTCGCAGATCTTGATCTTTATGATATTCTAATTTAAAAAACTATCTAAATTAATAATCAAAAATAATTTTTTATAAAAAAATTAAAAAATATACATTGTGTCTTTTATTGTCTTAGATTCCGGGAATTATTGATTATAATTTATTAATATAAATAACATGATAAATGCATTAGTAATACTATACCTTTTTTTTTATCGCTCACCTCCCCGCCTCAGTAGGGATTTTACCCTTTTTCCATAACTGAAGGATATCGGCGAGGATGTCGTAATACCCGTCAACGTTGCCCAAGTGTCGAAACATACATTTTTGTATTTCACGGCACCTTTTAACCAACGCGGTAGTGCTGCCACGGCCGTTATTTGCATTTCTGCAAACAACTACTACCTATGTACGTGGCCAGGCCAAATATACTTAAATAAATTAATAAATAAGCATACCGACCTGCGAGATTGAACCCTCGAACTTCTGCATAGTAGCAAAGTACTACGCCACCGAGCCACAGCCAGCCACACCGACATCTTTATAGGTCGCTTAAACAACAATTGTCAGCTTTACTCAATTAAAAAATTGACAGCTAATGTTTATTAAAAGTCATTAAAAATACATTTAAGGTGTATTTACCTATCTTATATTATTTTTACTATTTTTAGTTATTTATAGGATGTTTTTATTCCATTATTTAATTTTTAACTATTTTATCAAAGTGATATTTCATCAAAGTTAAATGGTCAAAATGCTTTTATTGTACAAATAAAAATGGCAAATAGAATAAGTCTAAAGTTACTAAAGGTAAATTATCGTCGTAAATAACTAAAAATCTTACTTAAATTTTCCTAATTGGTACATACTTTGTTCAATTGCATCCTCTGCCACTTCCCTTGATGCTTAAGCAATCGTCCGGATCGCAATATCATAGTAAACATAAAATACAGTAGCGACAGTCCGAGTCGGCACTTTTGATCTCAAGGGGTTCAAGTTTGTAATGATCACATGATTTGTCGTCATATTATTGGTATGATGCCCATGAGTTTACGAAATATTCAAATTCCTTCTTTCAAGAAAAATCCTATTCTGTAGAATAAAAATTAATTTTGCTGATTAAAAGCAAGAAAAAAACGAGAAAAGTTTTTTTTTTAGAAAGGTTTTTTTTAAGCTCTTATTAAAACAAATTTTAAAAAAAAAGAAAAGGCAAAAAATAGAAGGAAAAAATACATTTGGCTTCAAGGCTTTTTGTTGAATTTATATTTCTCAACCACTCTGTTGGCTTGAAAGCTGCTGTGTAAGCTTTCGATTAGGTATGCTTACTTGTTACAATTCGTTGTATCCTACCATCGTGTAGTACGTAAGTAAATACCAGTAAATTCTGTTCTCTTGTTTGTCAATCCTAGCCTGATTGACGAGCCGTGATAAGGGTAAACGCGTCTCAGGATGGATTTGACGAAAAAGAGAACAGTGGGTAAAGAGCTGAAATATGGGCTTTTTCCGTTTTCAATTGTTTTACATTAACTATAATCTTTATATAATATATTGCCTAATAGAAATAATGAATTATGAATAAATTCCCTTTTAGGATCTTTGGGAAATCTAAAAAACTAACTTCCTCAGAGATACCACATATATTTTTACAAGCACTAACCGCACAAGCACAACAAAAAATTCCTCTCGACATCTTTTTTATAATTATTTTCAATTATAACGTCAAACGAGTCATTTACTTATTGGAAAATTATTAATAATGAATTTCGGAGCACGTTATAAAGAGATTCTCCTTGAAATCCAGATGTAAGCACAACCTGCGACCGCGCTGGCAGCCATGTTGTTGGTATGATATGGGACGCATGCGTGATAAAAAATAGGACTTTTCTTGAGCGTCGCTACTGTGTTTTATGTTTATTGTGGCAATACATTGTTGCAATTAAGCCAATGTTTTTCATCTGGTCTTGCCACAGTCATTGCTGGCTTAAATCTATGATTAGTTTAGGCGAAAACGACTTAATGAATAACATTCTTAGTTTTTTTTTAGTATAAAATGTCTTGGTTTATGTTGTAATGAACTCAGGTCCATTTTTAAATATTAATAACTTTGCTATTTTCAGCCGGCTTAGCTACCGAAACTTTTGAGTATATTATTAAGTTAACCTTGTCTCCTGTCTTGTGAGAGAGTCTATTTAAGTTTTGATGAACAAGGTTGTTGTATTATTGATAAATAGACAAAATATAAGATACTATTTTTACGTTTTCCCCCAAAAAAAATCAATCTAATAATTTTTATAGTTATTAATTATATCAAAGAATTTCCCTTTCAGATACGCTTAATTCGGCGACAAAGTCTGTTAAGAAATTACAATTTTGGGCTCAGATTGAGACCCGTATGATTATTTTAATCGCCGCGGTATTATTTCTGCTAAATTTCATTTTTTTAAATTTATTCTTTACCTTGCTTAACTTGAAAATATATTTTCAAGTAAAAGCCTCTCTTATATAACCAAGTGTTGTTAAAATCTTTTTCAAAATAAGGAGTTTTGCTTCTATAGTTTGGTTTATATTGGAGTATAGATCAACATTATCATCAGTACTAATATTGATATTGGTGCATAAATGATTGATTTGATACCCTGTTAAACATAAGGTAACTTTCAAGTTTTTATACAGATCAGTTTTTTACGTAAACGATAAATTAAAAATAGAAATTTATTTCAAATAAGTTAAAAAGACATTAATTAAAAAATCATTATTTTTTTCTACAGTAACTTAAAAAAAAAATACAAATATCCTGAGAGTAAAGCGTTAACGAGCATTTAACAATCAATTAAATGAGCTTTTAATTATTAGGAACTGCATTAAATTTGATACGTTATAGTTTGAAGTATTGGATTTTAAAATTAATGTTAAAGTACCTTATATTTCTTTCAATGGTCCATTTTTTACTTTTATTTATTTGGAAGCATGTTTTCCTTAGGCTATTAAAACATTTATTTGTCACCACACCCGCAATAATTATTTATTTATAAAACTTTTTTAGGATTTTATCCTAGGCTGTCAATTAATAACTTAATAAAACATCATTCATTTTTATCTTCCTTATTTACCATTTATCACAATAAAAGTATGTGTAACAACATGTAAATGATACGATATACTCTAATATAAAATAAATACCTAATATTAAAGTGCATCTACCCGACATAAAATAAAATTTAATATTTGTTTTATGGGTGGCACTAATATGACAAGTTTGTTTTCTTTCTACTGTGACATCAATAAACATTACAGTATCATCTGTTCTGTTGTTACGTATTTTTAAAATGTAAAACGCGAATAAGGGGACAAGTAGGGCATTGTGATAAAATATTTCGTGTCCTTATAGTGACATAGTGAGATAATGGTTTTTAATTATAAATTAGGCATCTCTTAACTCTTTTACTATTGATGTAAGCAAACAAATCAAAACCAAAATTGTCGTTAATAAAATGTATTTTTTCCTTTTTCCATATATATAGGGTATATCAAAAATACACTATGGAATAAAGTTGCATTTATTAAAGGCAACACTGTATATATTTTTCTGTATTCAAATTCTCCAGTCAATTCTAGACCCTCTTTATGTGTAAGTCTTGTATCTATCGATCAAATATAACACCCGAGAGATCGAGATCGCATTTTTTTACCGAGGCTATGGTATAGTCTCCACAGAGTGCATTTTAGAGCAAAGTGTCTTACTTTAATTTTTATTTTCTACTGTCAGTGTCAACTTCCGGTTTACCCGGAAAATTATTATTGTAACTTCTACTCATTGTCGTAAAAAATGTTCTCGTCTAATCAAAACTAACCTTTATAGACAGAAAATTAATAACTCAGGTTATTATATAGATTAACCACTTAGATGAGACCTTCAAGACAGAAAACATATCATTTTTCAGATTACTTGAAAACTAATTGGTTTAGGCATAGGTATCAAGAATATGCAGGGTATTTTATTTAAAACATTTTTCAGTTAACGTATAAATAGAAAATTACTTAAATAACAGAAATATAAACAAAAAATAATAAAAAAACTGTTTTTGACATATAGCAAAAATCTGAAGTTTTAAAAAATTATTTCTGGGATATATACAAGCAGGGTGCCCAGAGTTCCTTCATGAAGAAACGGACAAAAAATGAATGGTTACTTACTTACTTACTTATTTATTCCTAAATTTTTCTACCGTGGGATGTAAAACTGTAGAGTTGAGTTGATCAGCCTCTTCCACTCTTTCCTATTCTGTGTCAAGCTCTTAATTTCACTCCACTGAATATTTCTCTCCTGGGCAGTCTTCTTTGCTTCCTCTTGCTATGTTTTCCTAGGTCTTCCTCTTTTATTTGCTCCCTGGACTCGCGCTTCATATATTCTTTTTGTTTGTTCTTCCGTCATCCTGTGTATATGTCCCAGCCATCCCAGTTGTCTGTCCTAAATTTTTGTCACTATTGGTTTTATTTTAAATTTGTTTCTGAATACTTCGTTCCTGATTTTGTCCCTTCTTGATTTTCCATCTATTTTCCTCAGGAGTCTCATTTCCATTGCGTTTATTCTACTCTTGTTTTTACTTGTGAGGGCCCATGTTTCACTACCGTATAATAATGTGGGGTTTACTATTTTAACTACCTCAATTTTTATATCTGTTGTTATTTCTTTTCTCTCAAGGAATGTTTTTCTTAAACCATTGTATATTCTTTCTACTTTTGTTATTTTATCGTTTATTCTTTTTTCCAGTTTTCCGTTTCCTTCTATTTTTGATCCTAGGTGTTTGAACTCTTCAACTTGTTCTATACTCAGTCCATTTATTCTGATGTCGTGTTTTTTCTCTTGTCCTATTATCATCGATTTCGTCTTCTGTATACTTATTCTCATATTTATATTATTCAATTCCTCGTTTAGATTGTTTAGGTTGTGCTGTAAGTTTTTGTTCTGTCTGCTATATCGCCATATCGTCCGCAAAAGGTAGTTCTGATAATTCGATTTTTTGCATTATCTCAGCATGATGAATGACTAAAAATTCTAAAAATGATAGTAGTAGCAAATTTATACAGTAAAGAAAGATTTTTGAATTCAAGAATGATTATTTTGAAGTATTTTTTAAGTATAGACAAGAAAAAAAACTAGTAGATAATTTTAGCACAACTATCGACATTTTTGTTACAGTTTGTGGGCTGTGGCCGTAACAACTACAAATTGTTTAAAAAAACCATAAATTAATCTTTAAATATAAGGTAAAAATTTTTTTTGAAAATTGTGTGTTTTTTTTTCAAAAAATCTGTAGCTGTTTTGAAAACTGAGCTACATTTTTAACGCATAATAAGGGATACATCGCTTAGTAATGACAAAATCAAGGTATAATTGAGCCTTACACATAATTATAGAATATTAACATAGTATATGGACTGAATAAACTTTTCTTATATTACTATATTTGAGGGTACAAGTTATATAGCAGTAGACTACAAATGGAGACTTCTTTATTATTGGAGCCTAATTTAAACTGTAGTAATTTGTTCCATATTATTAGACAATATTATTTCAATAATATGAAACTCAATATTAAATAATTTGTGGTTTGATTCTCTAGAACCTTATAGATAATCTTTGATATATGGATAAAGTATTACAAATATAATACTCAATATTCCGGCTTCGGTAGCGTGGTGGGTATAGAGCCTGCCAAGTGTACCGATGTCAGTGGCTCGAATTTGGTGTTACCGACTGGGTGTATTCACTTTATATAAAAACCTTTGTTTTTAAAATGAGTATAAATATATTGAAACAGGATTATTTATTTTGACACATTAACTTATTACATGTTTTCAATAATTTCGTGTTACGTATACTTGAAGGATATTGAGGAAAAATATTCTTGAATTTAGAACATTTTTCTGCTTAGTAGTACATTTTTACCACTTCCTGGGCCTAAATTCTCCAAAATGTGGAACAAATTCGTATGACAAAATATTCTAAAATTCCCCTAAAAGTTTCATATTTTTCTATTCTTGAACAATCATCAATATCCTCTTGTTGCAGTATGGCGAATCACAAATTACTGCCAAAATTTGACGATAAAGAAGAATCCTAATCCAACCCTAATAAAAAAAATCTACTCATTATTTTCCCTGGATAATAAATAACTATATATTTCTCTTTAGTCTATGATTATTTCTTGTTTGATTTTCTTCATGCTTCTTCAAAAAAGATGCAGAGAAAATGTGGAAGCATTAGCGATAGTTAAAAAGGACTCTAATATTTTGCAAGCTTACTTTTACTTTCTATATAATATTGATCTAGGGGATACATAATGAAAAAATAATAATAGGAGCTTTTATTCATTAAAAGTTTAATTACATTAGTATAGTATTTCCAGCGTAGTGGGCGGGTTTCGGTTCTTCCGAGACATTAAATATCTTCGACACAGCTAACCCACATTTATATTTAGAGTTAACAAATTGGTTAAGTTCCAGGTTATATCCTTTGCTATTCTGGTAAGTTTTCAAATAAATCCAGTCTTTGTGTATGTATTCTGGGACTTTGTGGCTATTGTAATTCGTATTTTCTTACGAAAAAATGTAACCCGAATCAAATTATTAAAGCCAAAAGTTATAGGTTAGATATCTTCAGTTCTTTGGTGTACAAAATCTGTAATTTTAGAAAAAAACGGCAAGTGAAGAATTAAGGCCCTGACGGTTTCTTGGTAGAGAAAATTTATTTGCATATACAATAGTGATTGGAGGGGATGAACCTTTTTTGTGTACCGAAAAGTCCTGTTACTCGCTTCAATTAAAAAACCACATCTGTTGACCTACATGTGAGTATGTCAACAGAATTCATTGTTCTTATGGATCTTATTCTAAATATTAAATTAAGTAGACTCGGTTATTTCTGTTCAGATTATTGACAAAATTCATATTTATGTAAAATATAGAGCCCTTTGCAAATATTTTTTATCGGATACTATGATCCCAGTGGTCAAGTGTCAGTTGGATTTGCGCAATTAGTGTTCCGTACGTTGATGGCTCTTAAAATAACAATTTTTGTTACGGAGGTATAAAAATGATCAATGACTTCACAAAACACATCCCAACTTTTTGTCTATATCAGATAAATTATTAAAAGTGCACTCGTGATAATTTTCCTTCAATCTACTCCCTGTGGAGAATATCCCAGAATTTTTTCAAACTTTTTTGATCAGTATTTTTCGAGATAAGGGTGGAATTTTTTGCAATTTTTTAAAGATAATACAAAAAAAGTGTACACAAGTATTACATTATACATATTTTTCAACTCGTGTTTTTACAAGCTTTCATTTCACAACCCACTCGATGGCCTGGTAATTTTTTTTTCTTCACTTTCGATTTCACCCCCCAAAACTAACCCCTTAAGTCAAAATCTAACTTTCAAAACTACACAGTTCTGATGAGGCCATAAGTTTCTATATTAGTGCCAAATTTCAACTTTCTATGTAAAATAGTTTCGGAGAAAATCGGGTATGACAGACAGACGGACAGACAGATGAACAGACAGATGAACAGACAGATAGACGGACACCGAAGTGATCTTATAAGTGTTCCGTACGGAACACTAAAAATTAACAAAAAATATTCTGATTTAAAATATTTAAATAAAGTTTACTATTTAAATTAAAAGTCAGTTTAATATCTCAGATAGTTGTATCAATCACATTTAGTAGAATTTTTGATATTATGGGAGAGTTGACGTGGGTTTCTCGTTTACCTGACAGATAATCAGAACTATTTTAACTAAAAAGTCAACTATTATTTTTTGTTTAACTGTGCAAACACGCGTTTTTGATTTAACACATCAGTGTTTAATATAAAGAACTTAGCCTGCAATCAAATTTTAAAACACCTATTAAAATTTCTTCCTGAATATATTAGCTTTATTTTTCATTCAAAATTATAAAATGATAACAATAATAATAATTTATTTGAAGCATGTCTTAGTCACATTAACAGAAATAGTAGGAACTATTTCTGACTGAAAGTCCTGTGTTTACATATTTTTTCGAAACATCTGTGCGGGAGTTCTATTCTAATTCACTTTATTTCATTGGAAGATCATTTTATTTTAATCTATTCGTAGTTGCCTGATTGCAGAATACTCAGTCGCTGTCGTTAGAATTACGGAGGGCTATAATAGGAGTCGAATCACAATGCATTGGTTGTGATTCCAAGTTCATATCGGTTATCCAAATTTAAAAACTGTAGGTCTAGCGCTCTATGTGCTATGTAATCCTTTAAATACTCAGCTCCATATGAGCGCGATGACTGCTTAATGAAGAAGAATAAAAATAATAATATTAAAAATTGTACAGAAAATTCAATTTCCGCTTAAATATCAATTTATTAAAAAAAACTTCATCCTGGAAACATTTTGTTTTCTTTTTATATTTTCAATGTCTGTGATGTTTCGTCAATAATTTCCAGCTAGTTCAGTCGGAATAGACGAAAGTATGTTTATTTAGTTTTTGTGTCATTTTTTACAAACAAGGGCCATTTTATTTATAAGATCAACAGAAATTTGGTTTGGCTATAAAATAATTTAAAATATTCTCTTTACTTGTTTTTATAATGTCGTTTTATTACCATTTAAATATTATTACATAAAATTTCCTGAAAAGTACAAGGAAATAAAATAATTCAAACTTACATTTGACAAAATTAGGTTAAAAATATGACTCCCGTTCACTAGGTAGTTAGCAAGAGAACCTTTTCTTTCAAATAATGTTTTTTTTATCTTACCGTTTTTCGATGTTCCAAGGAATCAAGGTTGCCGATGAGTTCTGAGTCTTGAGTTAGACGAAAGCTAGCTTTGTAAAAACGATTTACACCTCACAGTAAAAGTTTCTATAAACAAGCTTCTTCCTGTGCTTGCATTTATGGATTATTGTTAGAACTTGAATGTCTAGACTGTAGAAGGAACTTTAACATTTACATTAGTACAAAAGTATTATCAAGAGGTAACGTTTCTTCAATTTAACTCTCCCTATATTTCTTCTAGTAATAGAGACACACAGTATACACAAAATTTGAAATGTAACCAAACTTATGTCTATGTTAAAAAATTACCATTTAGAATTGATTTGGCCCAGATGCAGCAGCTAACACATCACGTCATATGACATCACATTAGTCTACGCTGATGGGTTGTTCTATATTTTAGAGAACACATTTAAAATGTCTCTAGCTGGTGATATTTTTTCATTTCTCTTAACTACAATTTTTGGGTTGTTGGTATCGCGTTTAAGCATTGGATTCCATGTTCTCACGTCTATTGGTGTTGACTACAAAAGTTACAACAGATTACCTGGAACAACTCCATCGAATCTGGAGCTGAATACAGGAGATATAAGCAAGACAATGTTTTATTTATTTCTACTAAGCTAAATTTATAGAAGTCGTCTTTGTTTTGTCTCATCTACTGGTATATGGTAGAGATATTTTAAATGCATGGTGTCAGGGGCAACTATTTAAATACTATTCAGGTGTATTATTTGAAGTATTGTACACATTTACAAGTTTTACTAAATGGGCCCAATAATTCGTAAGTTATGTTAGGAACAAATATATACAGGGTGCCCCATATGTATGGAATAATGATTCCACAGCATTTATTAATCAGTGTATCAAAAAAATGTTTAAATAAAAGTTATAGGGTGTTATACGGCGCACATGTGACGTTGACAATAAAATGTTTGGAACTGTCAGTTCGAAGAAATTACGTCTTCTTAAATTTTTTTAAATGAAAAGCCCTGTATATTATTTTATTTTTGGGTCCTACTAAAAATACTATGTGTCTAAATTGAACTGTTTTGGAATTATTGAAATTTGAAATTAAGGAGACTAAATTAAAAAAAAAATTAAGCTGGCTCGTGTCAAACATTTACTGTCAGGTAACGACTTAATGCGTCAAAAAATGATTTATTGACGAAAACGTTTATTGCTCCATTTTGTGAAACTGCAATTTGAGCGTAATGTCATAATGATACATTTAACGGAAACTGAAAGAATCACTTTGTTAATGATTGTTGGTTACGGAGACCGTAGACGAACACAACAGGAGGTATGTAATCTTTTTACCGTAGAATATCCGCATCGAGAACCTATCTCCCAATCCGTAGTTAGCAAAACATTACAACGATTTAGGTCATGTTAAGGATCGTTCTAAATCGGGATCTCCAAAAGTTAAAACAAGCGATAATAAAGAGTTAGATGTTTTATTGGGAATTACACTCGTCAGCTTTGCCTAGACGACAACATAAGTAAAGGTACTTTAAGTCGTATATTAAATGAAGAAAAATTGCATTCATAAAAACCCATTCTATTGCGAGAATTATCTGAAGATGACTACGACAGACGCGTTGAATTTTGCGAGGTCATGATGAAACGAATCAATAATGATCCTAACCTAATTCATAATATTGTTTTTTTTTTTGACGAGGCCACATTTTGACTTAACGGCAGAGTTAACAGGCGTAACTGCTGGTACTGGTTTACTGAGAATCCCCACTGGATAATCGACAGTCATTCTGAAAGACCACAAAAGATAAACGTGTGGGCGGGGCTTTGTGGACCCTTTTTATCGATGGAAATCTTACAGGACAGCGGTATTTACAGTTACTCCAAGAGCAAGTTATTCCAACTTGTGCAGGTCTTTTTCCCGATGAAAATAATTTGGATACCCCTAACGGGAATCAACGATGTCAACAGGATGAAGCATCTCCTCACTATGAAATCAATGTTCGTAGATATTTGGATGCGATTTTTCCTAATCGATAAATAGGCAGAAGAGGTGTTTACCGAAGTCGACCTGAAACTGTAGAACATTTACAACAAAGAATTCAATATTAAGTAGCACAGATCATCCAGGATTTCTGCAAAACTCTGTTTTAGGCTGTTTATAACAGATTGGGTCATTGCCTCGCTGTTAACGGCAGACATTTTGAGCAATTGTTACCTTAAAAATAAATCTAGTATTTATTAATAGTTTTTTTTTGTCTTTTTAGTGTTCCGTACGGAACACTTATAAGATGACTTCGGTGTCTGTAAACACCCGATTTTTTTCGAAACTTTTGTCATAGCTTCATCAGGGGTAGTTTGGAAAGTTAAATTTTGACTTAAGGGGTTAGTTTTGGGGGATGAAATCGGAAGTGAAAAAAAAAAATTTTACTAGGTCATCGAGTGTGGTGTGAAATGAAAGCTTATGAAAACACGAGTAATATATATATATATATATATATATATATATATATATATATATATATATATATATATATATATATGTAATACTTGCGCACACTTTTCTTTTTATTATTTTTAGAAAATCGCGAAGAATCGCTGTCTCCCCCTTATCTCGGAAAGTACTGATCAAAAAATTTTGAAAAAACCCTGCAATATTCTCCACTGGGTGTAGATTGAACCAAAATTATCACGAGTGCATTACCTTTAATAATTTATCTGGTATATATAAAAAAAATCAAGGTCATCAGTTTTCAGTAAAGATTGGAAACAAACTTTCTTGAAAACCATTTGAGGTGTGTTTTGTGAAGTCACTGATCATTTTATACCTCCGTAACAATTTTTTTTATTTTAAAAGCAATCAACGTACGGAACACTAATTGCGCAAGTTCAACTTGCACCTGACTGGTTATTTTTTATTTTAAATTTCAAATGACAATAATTCCAAAACAGTTCAATTTAGACATATGATCTATTAGAAATAGTATCTAGAATTTTTAGTAGGACTCAAAAATAATAGGGCTTTCCATTTAAAAAAAATCAAGATGGCGTAATTTCTTCGAACTAACAGTTCAAAATTTCAGTCAGCATGTGCGCCATATAACACCCTATAACTTTTATTTATTTTTGATACACTGATTAATAAATGCTTTGGAATCATTATTCCACACATATGGGGCACCCTGTATATATATATATATATATATATATATATATATATATATATATATATATATATATATATATATATATAAAATGGCAAAAGTCATTTTTTTGAATCTCTAAAATTGGGATCTTTAGAAAACGTGAATTAAAGGTCAAAGTCAATGACAGTTGACTAAATTTGGATTTTTAAGAGGATTCTTATCAGACACACTTTCATTTGATCTTATCATTACCGGGAAAATTAGGAATATTCATTCTAAAAAGTGTAATAAATTCTTATTTATTTTTTCGTGTATGCTCCAGACGTATGATGTTTAGCTTCAATAACATTATATAAACTTTACTATGTTAGGGTTATTAAAAGTTTGCAAAGAGTAAATAAAGGATTCATACATTTTTTCATGTTCTTAAAAGACCGCATTATTAGCTAAGAATATTTCATGTGTGTAATGTGTTTGTTTGCTATCTTATCTTTTAAAAAAATAGGTTCATTGCCCTTCTTGTAGTCTGCGAATTTTACAAACTGATAATAGAATAATAATCAATTCATATTGACGATTACTTTTAACATGTTGCTACGTAATATTTCGCTATAGTCTATATATAGAGTTTGGTTAGATTAGGTTTTATTTGTTCAGGCATGGCTATAAAGAATTAAGAGGATTTTTGGGATATTACATGATTTAAAAATTAATAAACATGACCTTAAAGAAAAACATCCTGTTCTCCGACGCCCTCACCAATGCTTAAATAAAAATTTCTCGTTAATGTGTTATTGTCTATTGTACTATATACGTCGTTAAAAATTTTAGGCATATTGCACCCCAGGCACATCTTTGCTAGTATCTTGGATACCTTAGTGCCAATTGCTAGGTTTAAGTCGCTTAGATTTCTTACAGATTTTATTGCATTTTTATGATATTCGTAATAATTTTTAATTATGAAAATTTGTTCTTCGACACTTCTACATTCACACATATCAGTGTTTTGTTCTTGGATCTGAACGAGTTAGTAAATTGTAAATTTAGATATTCCGTTAAATATTTTAAATTTCAAGTTACTTTTAGCCTAAGAGCTGGTGAAAGTTTTGTTCAAAGTTTTTGTGTTGGTAGAAATTTTATAGGCAGTTTGTAGGAATAGGGCACGAATGTCTCTAATTTTTGGATGCGTCTTCAAGTTTTAATATGTTTTTTCCCTTTTTTTACAGCCATTTTTTTTATTACACTTTCGATTTTTTTAGCTACTTTAGGAAACAAAAATTATAAATATATTTCAACAAGATGAATATCACACTTAACTTTTACCTTTATAATTTTCCCATTAATTGGGTAAATATTTAATGTCATTAAAAATAATTTACATAGAAAAGAAAAAGTATTTAAAAATGGTCGGGCATAAAGCAGGTATCTTTCTACAAAATTTAAATCTTCATAAAGCACGTTACAAAAAATATTCACCAGCTCCCGATCTTTTTCTGATAGTTTTTTTTTGTGGGGGTAAGCATTTTTTTATTTTTTTTTATGTAGCTAATAACTCTCTTTTTTCGCTAACAAAAGAACACGAGTTAACTTAAATGTGTTATTATATAACCTAAGTGTGTATTAAACAGTCGAAATCCACTTGCCACTTGTACATTAAGAAGAGGAAAAAGGAAGTAGAAGTTTCTCAACCGGTTGAAAGTGATTTAAAGGGGTTTAATAAAATTTTAAAAATATGATTGAAAGTGTGTAAGGGTCAAAGATGTAAAAACATATTGGAGCATAATCTGATACAGACAAAACTTACTAAAACACAATGTTGTTATTATTTTCTCTATAGAGTACAAAAATAAAAAAATATATTTACCGGCGGCCAAGTCGGACTTGCGCCATTCCTTACTGTGATTGCTTTTGAAATAAAAATTTTTGTTACGGAGGTACAAAATGATCAATGACTTCACAAAACACACCCCAAATGAGTTTTCAATAAAGTTTGTTTCCGACCTTTGTTGGAATATACCACATAAATTATCAAAGGTAATGATAGTTCTCGTTCAACCTTATGGAGAATATTCCAGAGTTTTTTCAAAATTTTTTGATCAGTACTTTTCCAGATAGATAAGGCTTTTTGCCCATTATTTAAAAGAAATACAAAGAAAAGTATGCTCAAGCATTACATGATATATATTTTTGAACTCGTGTTTTGAAAAGCTCCACTTGGTGATCTAGTAAAGAATTTTTTTTTCCACTTTCGATTTTACCCCTAAAACTACCCGACTCTGATTGAGTCATCATTTCCTATATTTGTGCCAATTTTCAATTTTCTATCTCAAATAGTTTCGGAGTAAATCGGGCGTGACAGAGAGACAGACACCGAAAAGGTCCAAAAACTGCTCCGTATGGAACACTAAAAATGACAAAAAACAGGAAAATATAATGATATAAGCAAGTGCTCGAACCATAAAATTTAATAGAAACCACATTGTGCAAAACACAAAAAAAATAATATTCAGTTTAGGCGTGTAGATAAAAACATAGACTAAGGAATTATATTATAAGACTATGAAACTCAATGTAAATTTTATACAACCAAATAGTGGACAACTAAGTGCAGAATGATCCCTGGGTGAACAACAACAGCAGAGGCGACGGGGACACGATATAATATAATATGTAAAATTTCATAGCCGATATGTTAATAGAATAGGCGCCCTTGAAGTTCTTACTTCTACCGATTTTTATTTCCTGTTGAGTAATTGCCATTTGAGTTTCAACACAAGAGAATTCTTTAGCCTATGGTAAAACTAGTAGTAGAGTATAAAGGTGAAACGAAAGGCAGAATGTTATTATCTTTGTAGCCTGTTATACAATTCTTATTCCTATCAAGTTTCAATCATATTTCAGAGCTAAGGGGTAAGGCGACTTGAGATCTCAGGAAAAAAGGTTATTTTCGAGAATTTTTTCAAGGCTATAATAAAAGCAGTCGAAAATTTATTTGAAGTATTAAACAAATATTTAAAGGTACAAAAATATTTTCTTTATCTTTTTAATTCAAAATAGCCACTTCAAAATCCAAGACGACAAGGCACCTTTTTCAAATCGGGCGAAATGACAGCTGCCACAAATCTTTATCTATTCGGTTGAAATTCTGAGATTAACTTTTCAGATACTTTCTCTAAGGGAAAGTGTACGGATTTTGCTATAAGTTACAAACTTCCTTTTTTATAAACAATTTTTCGTGAAATTTTTGGGTGAAAACTGAACATTTTTTTTCAAATGCTCACCATTTTTTAAAAAAAAAATGATATTTTTAAATTTCTGTACATCATTCTAGTTTTTGCCATATATTAATGAACATTTTTTGTTTTTTAGTGTTCCGTACGGAACACTTATAAGATCACTTCGGTGTCTGTCTGTCTGTCTGTTCGTCTGTCTGTCACACCCAATTTTCTCCGAAACTATTTGACATAGAATGTTGAAATTTCGTACTAATATAAGAATTGATGGCCTCATCAGAGCCATGTAGTTTTGAAAGTTAAATTTTGACTAAGGGGTTAGTTTTGGGGGGTGAAATCGAAAATGAAAAAAAAATTTTTTACTAGGTCATCGAGTGTGATGTCAAATGAAAGCTTGTGAAAACACGAGTAATATATATATATATATATATATATATATATATATATATATATATATATATATATATATATATATATATATATATATATATAATTATATAAATGTAATACTTGCGCACACTTTTCTTTGTATTATTTTTAAAAAATAGCGAAAAATCGCTGTCCCCCCACCTTATCTCGAAAAATACTGATCAAAAAATTTTGAAAAAATTCTAGAATATTCTCCACGGGGTGTAGATTGAACGAAAATTATCACGAGTGCATTACCTTTAATAATTTATTTGGTATATAAAAAAAAAACAAAAATTTCAAGGTCATCAGTTTTCAGTAAAGATTGGAAGCAAACTTTGTTGAAAACTCATTTGGAATGTGTTTTGTGAAGTTAATTTTTTATACCACGGTAACAAAATTTTTTATTTTAAAAGCAGTCAACGTACGGAACACTAATTGTGCAAGTTCAACTTGCACTTGACCGGTTATTTTGTTCTAGGTTGAAATCTACGGGAGCAATCGTTTCGCCCGTTTCAGGCCTTTCATAAAAGGTGCCTCGTCGTCTCGGATTCTGAAGCTGCCATTTTGAATTAAAAAGATAAAAAAAGATATTTTTGTACACTTAATTATTTGTTTAGTAAAGTACTTCAAATAAATTTTCGACTGCTTTTATTATACTCTTGAAAAAAAAACCCGAAGTTAGCCTTTTTTTTCTTGGGTCCTGGAGTGGCGTTAGTCCTTAAATGAAAAACAAATGTCTAATAAATTGAAAACTGTGAATTTTTATATAGCAATAGTTTAAAATAATTTGGTAAGGATCTAAAATGAAATTTCAAACTATTTTCTGAAAAAGGATATGTAAAAAGTCCATTTTTTCCATTTTCTTTATTGATTTACATTTATGAGAGATTTTAACGTAAGGTGAAAGTTTGCTTATTGTCACTTAACCTAAGCTCTTAAACTAGTAGTCCTATACTAATTTAACCTAAGAGATGGGTTTTTTGTAACATGATTTTCATATTCCTAAGACTTAAAATACCTTTGCCTAAGACTTACGCTAGCTTAACTTAGGATTTACCGTTAACTTAACCTAGGACTTATTGTAACTTAATCTAGTTAGACAATCCTCTGTCACGGCGGGCGAGAAGGGTCATCGTCTTCATCCGAAAGAGGGTCTGAAGGTCTCGGGAATTGGCGGCGGGCGTGTGGTGGGAGTCTCAAGGCGTCCCTGATGCATGGGTTGGGGATGTAAAAAGTTTTTATTAAAGTTTTTTTCTATATTTGAATGTGCTCGAAGTAAGTTTCCCTTTTGTTTCTGTAATTTTGCTCATTTATGCAACGTTTTTCAGTTAGAACACAGTAACTAACCAGGAAACGATTTGACAAATGCATGTATTGAATATTATTTTCCTATCCTGTACCCCTAAGTGGTGCGACCCTGTGCATTTTATTTTATTGGATGGAACTTTTCTAAACAAAATTAGTGATGATGTGTCTATTTTCAATAGATCGGTAAATATTTTACCATAAAATGAATGTAATAAATAGGCATACTTGCTTATAATGGGTAAACTTACAATATTGTTCTTAGGGCATAGTTTGTAACTGTAAGAGAACAGTGAATGACCCTATCAAATAAAAGTTGTATAATATATATATATATATATATATATATATATATATATATATATATATATATATATATATATATATATATATATATATATATATATGTATATATATATATATATATATATATATATATATATATATATATATATATATATATATATATATATATATATATATATGTATATATATATATATATATATATATATATATATATATATATATATATATATATATATATATATATATATATATATATATATATATATATATATATATATATATATATATATATATATATATATATATATATATATGTTACTAGTATGCTGAATTTAAACGCGGTCGTACAGATACAAATGATGCTGAACGCTCTGGACGCTCAAATGAGGTGGTTACACCGGAAAACATCAAAAAAATCCACAAAATTGTTTTGGATGACTATAAAGTGAAATTGCGTAAGATAAGTGGCACCTTAAAGATATTAAAAGAACGTGTTGGTCATATCTTGCATGAACATTTGGGCATAAGAAAGCTCTGTTCGAAATGGGTTTACTCACAGTGAACCAAAAACAAGCAACGTGTTGATGATTCTGAGCGCTGTTTGGATCTGTTTAAGCGCAATAAAAATGATTTTGTCATGCGATGTGTTACAGTGGATAAAACATGGATCCCCACTACACACCAGAATCACATCGACAGTCAGCTGAGTGGACAGCAGCTGGTGAAAGCCACCCGAAGGGACCAAAGACACAACAGTCGGCTGGGAAGGTTTTGGTCTCTGTATTTTGGGATACGCATGGAACAATTTTCATCGACTATGCTGAGAAGGGAAAAACCATCAATAGCTATTATTATATAAAGTTATTGGTGCGTTTGAAGGCAGAAATCATAAAGAAACGGCCCCAAATGAACAAGAAAAAAGTGCTCTTTCATCAAGACAATGCACCGTGTCACAAGTCAATGGTTACGATGGCAAAATTGCATGAACTGAAATTTGAATTGCTTTTTCATACACTGTGTTCTCCAGATTTATACCCGCGGGAAAGAGATTTGACTCCAGTGAAGAAGTTGTCGCCGAAAATGAGGACTGTTTTGAAGGCAAAGACAAATCCTTCTACAAGAAAGATGTAGAAATGTTAAACAAGCGTTGGACTGATTGTATCGCTCTTGAAGGAGACTATGTTGATGAATAAAGTCGAATTTTTCAAAAAAAAAAATTGTTAAGTAGGTAGACCAAAAACTTTCCAGCCTACGTGTTAGTACAGAACCTTAAAAGATACTAAAATATTAAAATAATGTTTTTTATCATTGCGTCGTTATGAAATATCTTCAATGATTTTTTAATTGGTTTTTTATCATTGCGGCGTTATGAAATATCTTAAATGATTTTTTAATTGTTTAATAGGCAGTCCTTCCTAATGAAAAAATCGTAGATCCAATGTCCTATCACATTAACAGTACTCTTAAAACACTTAATGTTGTAATTTTCAAGTGAATGGTGCAAATAATTGAACAGCTTCTCTCAGTTCTCCTTATAATTGTTATTAAATATAAAGGTGCACAAGTGATATATTTCATTTCAAATAATAACGTTATTTGATAGTAATATTTTTGATATATCTTGGATTCCCATTAAGGCATAACCAAGGCTAAGTTTGATTTGATACGTAATGGAGAGTGCAGAACTTTATGGTATTAAAGTCGAAACGCTCCCAGATTTATGATGTTTCTCAGCGCGCTTGAAGAATAAGAGTATCAATTATCTTGTTTCTTTATTGAATCGTAATGAATATTATTTATAACAATAAAATTGATTTAAATCGATTGTACACTATAATGTGTGGACACTATAGTGTGAAATTTGGCAGAGATTACTGCACCAAAGTTTAATAATTAGCAGTTTTAGTATCATTACTGTTAAGACATTCTGAATTTCAATCAAAGGGTTGGTAATGTGGCAGAATCTTCATTCCTTGTAAAAATATATTTTTCTGCAAAGATGCATCAGTACGCAATAAGTATGACCCAGGTAGCTTTATCTATTATATATTAAAAAACGCAACGTCTCTCTGTCGGTCTGTCTGTCCGTTAGTGCGATGCGCATAAACACACAAAGTTTCCAACCATGGAGGTACTCAAGAACAATCAGTCACAGATTCAAACAACATTGAAAAATAAACTCCAACAAGTAGACAGTTCCAGGACCATGGAAATAAACCAACTTACCTATAGTATCGAAATAACAATCAAGAAAATGTCCTTCCAAAAGCATAAAGTGAACAAATTCTCTCCCGAAACAATTAAACTCGGAGAAGAAAGGAAACCTAAAGAAAGAGGTACACATGAGTATGAAACGTTGAACAAAGCCATACAGAAAGAAACAAGAAAATACCTTAGAATAAATACAATACAAACTTAGTAATTAACACCACTAAAGAAATTCAAAATATGAGAGTATTGAAATCCAAGATGTCACAATGTAAAACTAAAATAATAAAATTACGAGATAAAACAGGTAAAATAGGAACTGACAGGCAGAAAATAACGGATGAAATAAAGGAATTCTACACAAAGCTTTATTTCTCAGCTATACCAAATAAGGGTCAGCAGCAAAAACACATTCTTAACGTTGGCTCGGAAGAAATTCCTGAGGTAAGCCGGAGTGAATTGGAAACTGCTTTAAAACAAATGAAGAATAAAAAATCTCGAGGTGAAGATAAAATAACATCTGAAATACTGAAAACGGAAAAAAATGAAGTGTTTGAAGCCATTTGGATATTACTTATTAAATGGATCAAAAAAAAAGAATACCTGTACATTGACAGTGGAGGTCATAGTTTTGTTCAAGGAAGGTGATCACGAAAACCTTGAGGACTATGGCCCCATCAGCTTGTTACCGCATTGATACAAGCTTCTTACTAAAATTGTCACAAACCGTCTAACAAATAAGTTCGAGAACTACCAATCAGTCGAACAGGTGGGCAGGAATTTGGAACAACAGATCATACCCAGACGCTTCTAGTAGAAAAAGCGACAGAGTATGATATTAAGACGCACCTAGCTTTCATCGATTATAAAAAGGCTTCCGACTCACTGAAACATTGGGCAATTATGAAGTCCTTAGCTCATGCCAGAATAGACTCAAGATATACTGAACTCCTAAAATTCATGTATGAAAATGCGACATTAACGGTTAAATTAGACGAAGATCGAAAAATAGAACTCCTAAAAATAAAGAAAGGTGTTAGGCAGAGCAAAACAAGTTCACCAAAATTATTTACCCTGGCCTTGAAGGATGTGTTTGAAAGTCTTGATTACTAACAGAAGAGAATTAAAATCGATAGCATATATTTACATTACTTGCGATTCGCAGATGATGCGCAGCGAGCCATGGAAAGACAGATGTTAGATGTTAGTTCACGAGAACACATTAAAAGCGAGAATATCAGACGAACAACAAGAATTACACATATCAGTGGAGTGGCAAAATTAAAGTGGCAATGGGCGGGCATGTGGCTAGAGCGAATGACGGTAGATGGGCAACAAAATGACTTAAATGGAGACCTTGGAGGAACAGATGAAGTGCAGGACGACTAATGAAAAGATGGACTGATGAAATCAGGTTGACAGCAGATAGTAGATGACTCCATCTTACACAGGATAGAGACAATTAGAAGAATCTTGAAGAGGCCTGTCTCCTACAGGGGAGAAGCTGTTGCTTATAAAGAACAAGATGTATTTTTCTCTAATAGCTTTCATGAAGTGAAAAGGGTTAATTTTAGTAAAATTAGTCGCAAAATTTAAAACAGTTAACTTCAAAAATAAAGGGTTAGAAAAATGCTCTTTCTCAGCTTTCCACCCTTACACTCGGAGAGGAAAGAACGCTCTCCAATTGTCTTCTTAGTGGCTTTTTGAATACACAACTTCTCGCATTCTAATTATTAATTAACCATTTTTCCAATCTGACCTCCTAGATAATTTTTAAATTTATATGTTTAAATATATTCAAACGAAAACTTGTATTTCTCAGTTTGATGCGTGGCTATTTCAAAATTATATTGATTTCTTGTGCTAAGATTATAAATATTACTTCTACATTGAATTTTATTATTAGCCAGGATTTTGTGATAGGATCACCTTATGTATAAAACAAGTTAAGTGGGTTTCGCGTCTATATTCTACACTCGTCAAGTTACGTTGATTAAATGCTAATGCTAAATGATGTATGACTGTATTTTTTGAGATCTGTTGAAAATCCGTAAAAATTATTATGTAAAATTGGCAACTTTTGTTTGCCATTACGAATGATGTAGCAAACAGTGTTACAATAATAATTCAGTTGATCTAATGGAATTTAAGTTTTGATTCGGCATTTAAATAATAAATAAAATTATAGCAGAATCTTAATTTAAAATATGCATTTTCTGCTATATAGTTTATTTGTTTATCAAAATTTTAATTCTGGCCCTTATCCCATAATGCTAAAGTCATTCTTGATGTTAAGCCGTGAACTTAGCCGTGTTCTTCTTGGAGGTCTTTAGTCTATAGAGTTCGATTGCCAGGCTAACTTAACCAGTCGCTCATTAGGTTGTTTTTGTAAGTATCAATCCTAGCAGAGGCCTCCTAGACTATATCTTCTGGATGATGTCGGGGTCACTATATAAAATTTTGAGTTCCCGGTGTGTCCCAATTCTAAAACTTTTTCGTATCATTTTCCGTTCGAAAGAGCAAAGCGTTCCCTCGTTAGCCTTCATGAGGCCCCGTGTTTGACGGTTTTATTATTTTTTTATACAGTTGTATTTCAGAGCACCGAGAGAGACTCCTACTTCGAAATGCTTTACCCAGGGCATTTAAACATCTGTTTCCATTCTGGAGTAGTGTTTTAATTTGATATATGTTATCATCCGCTGTTATTATGGTCCTAGGTATTTAAAGCTATTGACTCTACGAGTATCAAATTTAAACTCCCCTACGGTGATATTTTACCCTAACCGATCTCGTCTTCGTTGTCTCATGACGCACATATATCTGATCTTGTCTTCGTTGAACTTCAAGTCCTTTTTTCAGTTTCCTTCTCGGGTCTATTTAGCTAACACTTATCACATTATTTTCCCACATTGTCTGCAAAAGCTACTAGTAATTTTGACTGGTGCCGACTGCACGGTCTTTTCCAGGACTACGTTAAAATGTAGAGGGGATATGGCGTCTCCTTGCTTAAGTTCATTGTTTAAATTAAATCTCTCTGATCTATCATTTTCAACTCTGACATGGCTGCAGCTCCCCTCTATACATGTTTTTGTCAAGTATATGTTTCGTGACGTGAAATTTATTTTTACATACTCTAGTAAGCATGTAATGCTTTCTAGTTCGAAAGCATAAAAAAAACCGTGTGCAAAATGATGATAAGTCTGTAAATTAAATTTTAGATAAGTATCTTTTAGCTATTTTCATAATTGTTAGACTTCATGAAAAAAGTAACACTTTAAGTACGTATTACAGAGCCTAATTTTTTTTATTTTCCTTTTCTATTATAGATATATCATTACATCTATGGTGCAACGTTTCGCGTTACTAATTTTATAAAGTTAATAGGAAAATTGACTTAAATTGTTAGCTACGGTAATATTATACTATAAATTATCGAGTTTTGAACCTTTAATTCTGAGCAGACTTTGCTGTGGGCGTCTATGAATTCGGCGGTATAATAAAACTATCAATTTTAAGATTGTTTATAAAGTTCTAATTCAATGAACACAGACCAGATGGTACAACCAGTGTAACAAAAAACCGCTTATATGTATTCAATGTCTAGTTATATGTGAACACTATTTTTTACTTTATTTTACTTTTTTTTTTTCTTGAGAATTATATATATTGTTTAGTCTACGAAAGTAGAACATCTTTTTGGCAAACTCGTTTAAACTAATAACTTAATTGACGTTTAAATGCCAGATGGAAAAAAGTCAACAAATACAATTCAATGTACAATGTTACATATATATATATATATATATATATATATATATATATATATATATATATATATATATATATATATATATACAGTAATACCCCGCTTAGCGCGACCCCCCCGTTACGCGCGGTTTCACTATAACGCGAATTTCAAATTTCGCGCTCATGTAGTCATTAACTTCTCTATGGTCGCGGGGGGATCCCCGCTTTCTCTGAATATTCTCTTTGAAGAATTGGGAATTCCCTGTCCTTCGACTTTGTTCTATGGGGATTTCCTCGTTCGTTTCGTGTGTTCATTTGTTCCGTAATGTTAGTTCGGTCGGCTGGCAGTTTTGTTTTAATATTTATTGGAGATACATACATACATAATTTAACCCTACGTTAAAAATGCCGCCTGTAAAGAAAAAAGAGCGTAAAAGCGTCACTTTGGAATTGAAGATGAAAGTGTTAAGAAGAATGGAAAATGGAGGCAAAGCAACAATTGTTGGGAGAGATTTTGGACTCTCAGAATCGACTGTGAGAACGATTTATAAAAATCGGGAAAAAATTAAAATCTCCAGCGAAGGTTCAACACCTATAAGTGCAACAAAACTTTCTCGTTCGAGATCATCTATCTTAGAAAGAATGGAGAAATTACTGTCAGTCTGGATCGAAGATTTGAATAAGAAGAACACACCACTAAGTCAAGATCTCATATGCACAAAAGCAAAATCTTTGTATGAGATGCTGAAAACAAAAGAAGGAGAAGGGAGTGCCACTCCGACTTTTGCTGCCAGCAGAGGCTGGTTCCATCGGTTCAAGCAGCGTTCTAATCTTCACAATATCCACATAACAGGCGAGGCGGCCAGCGCGGACATTCAAGCTGCAGCTGAGTTTCCAGACAAGTTTCAAGACTTCGTTAGACGAGAGAAAATTCCTGCTTGTCTCATCTTCAATGTTGATGAGACCGCACTTTACTGGAAAAAAATGCCATCTCGAACATTCATTTCTAAGGAAGAACGTCAAGCCAGTGGTTTCAAAGCTGCGAAAGATCGACTAACACTTCTGCTGGGTGGTAATGCCACTGGTGATTTCAAACTGAAACCTTTACTAGTGTACCATTCAGAAACACCCCGTGCAATGCGAGGCACAGACAAGACAAGTCTACCAGTTGTGTGGTGATCAAACAGAAAGGCGTGGGTTACACGGGAAATTTTTCAAGAATGGTATTCTAATAGTTTTTGCCCATCAGTCAAATCATACTGTGACAGAAATGGGCTTGAACCTAAAGTTATATTACTCTTAGACAATGCCCCAGGACATCCAACCTCACTTGATACGCCCAGAGACTTAAAAGTGTACGTAAAGTTCCTTCCACCAAACACTACGTCAATATTACAACCTATGGACCAGGGAGCAATAGCAAACTTCAAAGCTTATTACCATCGCCGCACTTTTAGCCAACTAATTCATGAAACTGACGGGGAAGGAAGACAGTCTATGCGAGAGTGGTGGAAGTCATACAACATTATGAAGTCTATTCACAACATAGAAGAGGCTTGGAAGGAAGTTAAAATGAGTTGTATGAATGGGGTGTGGCGTAATCTTTGGCCAGATGTAGTGGAAGCACCTAGAAGAATTGTCCAGATGCAGAGACAAGTGCTTGAAGACATTGCTGCAATGATTGAGGGGTCTGAACTTGAAGATGTCACGGTAGAAGATCTCGTAGAACTTGTAGCAACGCACGACGATCCTATTAGCAATGAAGATCTGATCGAGTTACAGAATAATCCTATCTACGATGAGGAAGAACAAGTAGAAGAGAAAGTTTTATCTTCAGGGGAAATACAAAATGCACTTTCAAAAATTTATTCAGGTTTGGACATATTGCAGAGTATAGACAATAATGATGACCGTGTCTTGACCGTGTGTCAAACAATTAAAAACAGTGTTGGGTGTTATGAACGTATTTTACAAGAACGTAAACAAAACGTTACCCAAAAGACAATAGATGTATTTTTCCGTAAAAAATAAGAGTATGTATTGCATAAAGTGTTCTTAGAATTAAAGTGATTGATTAAAATGATTTGTATTTTTTTGTATTAAATTTTGACTATGTTTAATCATAAACCTCGATATACGCGAATTTCAGTTAACGCGATTTTTTTCGGAACGTATCCCTCGCGTAAAGCGGGGTATTACTGTATATATATATATATATATATATATATATATATATATATATATATATATATATATATATATATATTATGGGTCTAGCACATGTACTACAGGGAAGACCCTAAAGCGCTCCAGGAACGGCATGTGTGCGGAAAAAAAAAAAAAGCGATTCACGTTGTTCTTGAATCACTGTAAATTGTGGGAAACACAGCCCTGGGCAAATTATTCCAAAGGGATGATGTTCTCGATACAAAAAACGACTGCTTGAAAAACGTCGTACGCGGAGTAACAAGCTGAACCTCATACGGATGTGAAGTATGAGCGCGACAGCGCATATACATGTATATATATATATATATATATATATATATATATATATATATATATATATATATATATATATAGATTTAATTTCTTGAACCTTTATGTAAATAAATCTTTTTGATGTATCTTGGGTTTTGGTTCATCAAATGAAAATCTTTGAGTTCTTTTGAATTTTCTTTTATATTATTTTGACGTTTCGCCCCTGGTTTTGGGCATTTTCAAAAAACAGTTTGCCATGTCTAGAAATAAAATTAAAAATACATCAGTCTTGCTTTTATTTATATATTTTCCTTTTATTTATATAATTATACGTGTTATGTTTGTAAACCAGTGTTATTGTTGTAATTTAAAGCAAGATTGTGATGTATTTTTAATTTTATTTCTAGACAAGGCAAACTGTTTTTTGAAAATGCCCAAAACCAGGGGCGAAACGTCAAAATAATATAAAAAAAAAAATTCAAATGAACTCAAAGATTTTCATTTGATGAACCAAAACCCAAGATACATCAAAAAGATTTATATATATATATATATATATATATATATATATATATATATATATATATATATATATATATATATATATATATTTATATATATATATATATATATATATATATATATATATATATATATATATATATATATATATATATATATATATATATATATATTTGAAATTAATGGCGTTTGTATGTGTGCAACTTTTATAACTATTTTGTTTAATAAATAATGGTGTTTCCTTAAATTGATAATTATCCTACCAATTCTACTACGTGCTGCGACTGTGGTCACACGTTTCTCACTTCCACCCAACTGAGTAGTTCCAGAATTTATAATCAATTATTGACTAATTAGGTAGGGTATAACCATATAACTACTATTGTCTAAACATGAGTATTCATTTGTGCCTTAAGATATTTACATTTACAGTCAGTTTTCTATAAATGTGGCAAGAGCTAGCTTAAGATATTGGAACCTAAGATATTTCATTCAAATTAAACTTAAGATTAACTTGAGGCTAACTTAAAGATTAAGTAGTTTATACTAGGCGCGTTTTTTACGTAAGTACCATTTTTAAATATGACCGCTGCAACATTGGGGTCGCCATTCTGCGCATGCGCACTGAGTAGCTATATCTATTGGCTAGCCACAAACGCTATTACGGAAGCATTCGTCCGAGTTTACCCTTTTTTTGTGTGTGTTTAAAATGCCTCAGACCAGGGCTTGCTTCTTATATATAGTGCTATAGTTTTTGTTAGGGTTTTTGGAGTTGAGGAATCTAAAAATTAAATTATTTTTGCATTACTTTCAATTTTAATTGGGGCAGGGTGTGAAAGAGGTGAAGTGGTCAAATATGCTATAGTTTTAATGATTTTTTCTGGGTTTTTGATTGCGATAGTGAACAAATTTTAAGCATGATTATTTATTTTCTATAAATAATAATGCAACGTATAAGTGGTGGAGAAAGAAGTTAGAAGAGTGATTTCGTATTTATTGTATTATAGGTCTTTGACGAGGATTCTTTGAGTCTAAGAGGTCGAAAAATTACATTATTTTTTTGGCATTTTCATTGTTCACAAGAGAAGAGGATGAAAGATGTGGGAATCATTAAATATTGTATAGTTTCAATAATACTCTGAAAATTTTTCCTGGTTGTTGGTTGGATTTTATGAAATTTTAGGTTTTTCTATATAGTAAAAGATATACGAGGTGAGAGGAATGTGGTGGGGGTTTAGAAGAGTGGTTGCGTATTATATTATACTTCTATTTCAGTTTGCTTTTTTATTATTCCCAATTTTAACAGAAATAATACGTAGAAAATATTGAGATCTGCTTACAGAGTAACCTAGCAAATGTTATGTTTTAGAACTGCAAATAATTTACTTAGCCGAAACTTGGCATAGTAGATAAATAATTGTTTTTCCTTCGCGATATTTGCTTTTCGTATGCTTATGGTCTATAGGTCTGTGGATCTGTTGATGATATCATAATACTTGTTACGTTTTAACATTATCTAATTTTATTGAATGAGTATGGCTGGGTGGTCGCTTTATGATTAAATCCTTTTAAATACATTAAAATGTGTTGAATAATTGATTTTGCTACAACCTTCTTTATTACTCAAAGCAATACGATTAGCAGGTCGTTGTTGGGAATGGTCTCCTTATCTTTCTTAGGTATCGGCTAATTTCAAATGCATTTCCAACAGAGCCAAAATATCTTTTTTTTGTGGGATAAGTTGAAAAACATGCAAAAATTCGGTGGCTTATTGTATAATTATAGTAATCTCATCAGGGCCAGTGGATTTTTTTGTAACTCGCTTCATTATGATAGATTTTGAATAAGTTCTAGTTTTTTTTTTTTATGGGTCTAGCACACGTGCTACAGGGAAGTCCCTAAAGCGCTACAGGAGCGACACGTGTGCGGAGAAAGCGATTCACGTTGTTCTTGAATCGCTGTAGATTGTACTCGGTGGGAAACACAGTCCTGGGCAAATTATTCCAAAGGGATGATGTTCTCCATATAAAAGACTGCTTAAAAAGCGTTGTACGAGGAGTAACAAGCTGAACCTCATACGGATGTGAAGAATTAGCGTGGTGTGTACTTCTAATATGCACCGCTCTGGGAGGAATTAAGCGGGCCACATCCTTCGAACACTTTCCATGAAAGTACTTGTAGAATAGGCTCAAGTCGCCAACCGTTCTTCGATGTTCCAGCGAATCAGGGCCGACGGTCAGTTCCGGGTCTCCAATCAGACGAACAGCTCTTCTCTGAATAGAATCCAACAAATGCAGTATATATTTGGGAGCGGAGCTACAAACATGGGAGCAGTATTCCATAGTTGGTCGAATTTGAGCTTTGTAAAGAATTAACAGTTGTTGTGGAGTGTAAAGCTTTCTGGTTCGAAATAATATTCCCAACTTTTGAGAAGCTCTCCTTGCTATGCCTGCAACATGTTCATGCCAGGACATATTTGCTCCCAAATTAACGCCCAACAAATTGAGTGACGATGTTAGAGGAATGGAGTGCCCCGACATAACTATGTCAGGTTCAGCAACGTTAACTTTTTTAGAAAAAAACTGACGCCTGGGTTTTTGTAGCGTTAAATTTCACTTGGTTACTGTCACCCCAAGATAAAATTTCTTCCAGGTCTTTGTTAAGTTGAATGACTTCCTGCTGTCTGCTGATATTCGTTTGAGTAGCCGATGTCCGAGCGTTCAAAGTGAATGAAGAGATAAGTGTACTGTCATCTGCAAAGCTGTAGATTGGATTCTCGGTCTTTTCCAGCAGATCGTTAATGTAAATGAGAAAGAGAGTAGGAGACAGTATGGAGCCTTGGGGTACACCGGCGTTGATAGTGAAGGTGTTAGAAAGAAATCCGTCGACTGCCACTCGTAAAAAACGCTCTCCGAGGAAACATGAGAGCCACAAACAGAACTTTTCCTACATACCATAAGAACGTAGCTTAGCCAACAGCCCATCGTACCAAACACGGTCGAATGCCTTGGATATGTCGAGAGCAACCGCTCGAGATTCTCCAGAGTGTTCAATTGCATTGTTCCAAATATGTGTTACATAAGTCAGAAGATCTCCTGTTGATCTGTTTTTACGAAAGCCACATTGGTGATCGCTAATAATGTTGCATCCTTCAAGATATTTTAGAAGATGCTGCTTGATAGCCTTTTCCATGACTTCCGATATTATTGAAAGCAGTGCGATTGGTCGGTAGTTATTTGGCAAGGTCTTCTTGCCTTTTTTAGGTATCGGCTGTACTGTAGCACGTTCCCAGCAGGCAGGAAATATTCCCTTTCTGTAGGATAGGTTGAAAAGTCTACAGAAAACTGGTGTTAGTTCCCTCGCACAGATTTTAAGAACTATGGCAGGTATTCCGTCAGCGCCGGAAGCCCTTTTGGTGTTCATCAGAATACGCTTTATGATACGCTGTCTGAAGACAACATCGGGCATCCTTGACTGCACTATGGGAATAGTAGGTGGTGTTTTTCCTTGGAAATCGACAGTAGAATGTGAAGCAAAGAGTTCAGCCAACAAGTTCGCTTTCTCAACAGGTGTCGTTGCAATAGAATTATCTGGCCGTGTGAGTGGTGGTATGGTGGATTTGGTGAAATTTTGACTAACTGCCTTAGCGATCGACCAAAAGGACCTTGAATTGCCGGGACAGGCGAGAAGTTTATTTCTAATCTGTTGATTGTGTACCTCCTTGGTTTCGTCGATAATTTCTTTGCATCTGTTCCTGGCACGAACAAATGTGTTACGATTTATGGTGTTACGATTTTCGCGCCATTGTCGGTATGCAAGATGTTTAGAAGCAACAGCTTCTTTGCATTTTCGGTCAAACCAAGGCTTGCCGTTGGAAGGGCATTTCTTCGAAAAAGGGATGTAAGCCTCCATACCGGCCAAAATAACATCGGAAACCTCCCTGGCGCAGTCAGATGGGTCGTCGGATCGAAAACAAACGTCTAACCAAGAGAAAGTTCGAAAATATTCCATGAGATCTTCCCATTTAGCAGACTTGTAGTGCCAAATCTTGCGCGGTTTAGGCGCCTCTCTGTCACTCTGTCACACAGGTTAAAGTGAAACATATGTATATATTGCATTTAATAGCTGTACTATTACTAAAAATAGGTTTTTTTCGGTTTACAATATTTGAAAAATATCTAAGATTTAAACGTCATAGAAAAGTAAGGAACTACGAAAACATTACGAGTATTAATTTAATATGTTATAACTTATACACTAAAATTCGAATACTTTATTTTATCGACATGACAGTAAATCTTTATTTAGGTTCTAGTGGTAAAATATCCTTAAGGACTGAATATTATTAGCATTCACAAGCAAAGTTCAGAAGGAGATCTTCCATTTTGTGTAACCCATGTTTGGAACAATGCAATCGAATGCCCTGGAGAATCTCGAGCAGTTGCACTTGATATATCCACGGCAATCGACCGTGTTAGGCACAATGGATTGTTGACTAAGCTCCGCTCTTATGGTATGTTTGAAAAGTTTTGTTTATGGTTCTCGTGTTTCCTCAAAGAGCGTTCTTTACGAGTGGCAGTCGCCGGATTTCTTTCTAACACCTTCACTACCAACGCCGGTGTGCCTCAAAGCTCCATACTGTCTTCTACTCTTTTTCTCATCTACATCAACGATTCGCTGGAAAGGACCAGGAATCCAATCTACAGCTTTGCAGATGACAGTACGCTTATTTCTTCATTCACTTTGAACTCTCGAACATCGGCTATGAGTAGCGGCTACTCATGCCAATATCTCTAGACAGGGGGAACTTGTTCAGCTTAACAAAGACTTGGAAGAAATTCTATCTTGGGGTGACAGCAACCAAATAGAATTTAATGTTACAAAAATCCAGGCGACAGTTTTTTCTAAAAAAAATTAACGTTGCTGAACCCGACATAGTTATGTCGGGACACTCCATTCCTTTAGCATCGTTACGCAATTTACTGGGCGTTTGTTTGGGAGCAAATAAGTCTTGGCACGAACATGTTGCAAGCGTAGCAAGGAGAGCTTCTCAAAAGCTCGGAATATTATTTCGAACTAAAAAGCTTTACAGTCCATAACTGTTAATTCTATACAAAGCTCAAATTCTACCAACTGCTCTCATATTTGGGGCTCTGCTCCCAAACATACTGCATTTGTTGGATTGTATTCAGAAGAGAGCTGTTCGCCTGATTGAGTATCGAAGAACGATGGGCGACTTGAGTCTATTCTACAAGTATTTTCTTGGAAACTGTTCTATGGATGTAGCCCGCTTAATTCATTCATTGATTGTCACTCCTCGTACAACACTTTTTAAGCAGTTTTTTATATGGAGAATCTCATTCCTTTGGAGTGATTTGCACAGGACTGTTTCCCACCAAGTGCAATTTACAGCGATTTAAGACCTACGTGCCGCTTCCGCAGCGCTTTAGGGATTTCCCTGCAGCACGTGTGCTATGTCCATAAAAAAAATCTTCGCCACACTCTCAGTTTTCTGGGGTTACACCTCTATCGGTAACGACAATGACATATCTCATGGTTACAGTGTTCTCATAAACCTAAAAACTAATCCTATTAACTACTTTTTTAGTTTATGGTATTATTCTGGCTTATTTCAAAAAATACTTGAAAGAGAATATCTGTATATTAATGGATTTGACGGGTACTTCATGATATAACATTATAAATATTAAATATAAATAATTTACTTTATTAAAACTTGTCACATTTTTTACATCTTTGTGACTGCAGTTCCTTAGATTTTCCACCTTTTTGAAACGAAATGTTGCGTTTCAAAATGTGGTAAATCCACGAAACTGCAGCTACGTAGAAAGTAAATAATAAAGTGGTAAGTTCATAAAGTAAATTGTTCATGTTTATTATTAATATATGTATATTCATATTTACAAACAATTGATTTAACCTTTGTTATAATGAAACATTGTTGTCACTTGTGGTTCTAATGCTGGATTTCAATCCAAAAGAATTAGTAAAATAAATTGAGCGATGTTATACTATTGGATCTTCTTCTAATAATTTTTATAAGTGTCAAACATTAGAGAAACGGGTCATTCTATATATAATGCTACATTTGAATTCTACGGCAAAATTTAAGTACATTGTCTTAAAATACTGAGCATGGAGAGAATTGACCAAAGATTTAATTGTAAAAAGTGATCAGACCTTATCCGCACTATTTATTGGTAAATTAGTACCCGGCTCTTCAGATGTGTTGTTCAGTGCACTTACTACTTGAGATAGTTCTGCTAATTTTCTACGGTTTAACTGCTTACTGGCCTCGAAAAAATCTTTTCTAGGATGTCCGTGAGATGAACTCGGCTGATTACACCGGCCAACATAAATTTTGAATCTGGGTTCTACATATCCGATTTTTATTTTCATCACATTACTAATTAAAGAAAAAATAGTTTTACCCGATAAAGTTTGCTTTTGTACCCACCAGATCGAAAGAAGATTTCCCTATTTTTATACTTTTATTGTATATAAAAATAAAACAAACTATTGTTATAAATTTAAATCAGTATTATTTACAAAAAAACAACTGAAAATAAATAATTATTGTAAGGCTATATATGAAAATACTTAAAAATGAATTTTTTTCGTGTTTCTCCTGTGCGTGTAATCCCCCATCATATTCTCATTGTACTGTTCCCGATAAAGCCATTCAAGGTTCATCAAATTTTGATGAAAACGTTTCCCTTGCTCTTCTGAATACCCAAGCGATGTTTAAATTGGCCCAGGTGAGCATATCATATATGCGCTCTAAGGGACATTCTGCAACCCATCAGTTTAGAGTTTTCGAGCATACTTAAAATAAGCTCTTTGTAATGTTCAGCTTTGTTGTTTCCGAGAAAACCATGAACCACTGATTTAAGGCTGTTCTAAGCTTGTGTTTCGTAAATGTTGAGAAGTTGTGAAAATTCGTTACTGGTCAGTATTTTCTTTATTTTTGGTCCGACGAAAATACCGGCTTTAACTTTGGCTTTCGATAATTTAAATCGTGAAAAGCATCAGCTTCATAGGGTCTAATTTAATACAGTGGAGGCATCAATACATGTTTAGGATCCACACTTGGTTCTCACTTGATATTATGTCGACCAATCTGGAATTTGGTCCGCTTAGGCCATGAATGTTGCTGGTAATGCGCTATGTCTGCTCTACTATCTGATAAGCAAAGGTAGCAAGGATATTTAGTATACCGGCCTTGCATTTCCATCAGAAAGCTAACCATTTTAAAGTCCCCTCTAACCGGCCAGGTATATTCTTTATACTTTAAAGTCTCAAGTACCATTTTCACACTGACGTAATTTTCTTTCAGCATTACAGAATGAAGAAGAGCAGCTCTTAAGCTTTTTGTAGAACTGTCAATGAAAAGACACTAGTAAGAAGGAACGCATGAGATGCCAATTTCTTTAAACAAATCCTTCACATCGTTGCAATAATACAGTCCGTCTTTTTTAGTGAAAAAGCAAGAAAATGCTTCATGATGGTTTTTTGATCACTTTTTTTTACTACCTGTCTCAAGCAAATTCCATTATTTCAAGCGAGAAGCTATGATTTCTGCATTACTTTTGGGTAGGTTTAAATCTCTAAGTCGTTCAGTTCTTTTGAGTTAATAAGGTGTGGTTCAAGACTAACTGATTTGATCATGAAGTCTTCGCTTTCATCAGTGCTATTAGAAATTAGTGATGCATGCTCTTGGGAATCTTTCAGCGCTGGACGAGAATCTACAGGATAATTTTTATCGTGGGGCAGTTGGAGTGGATGTCAAAGGTAAATTTGAATAAAAAAAAATTTGGCATTTTTACCAGCCCGACGCTTATCTGGGTTAACTATACAAACATAGCAATCTTGAATATGATCAGTGGGTTTCCTCCATATTCTTGGTACTGCAAACTTCATACATTTTTTTCGCCTCGGTACCAAAATAAAAAAAAGCAATAAAAAAATATTTAACATTCCCCTAAAATTTATATTGTGTCTTACCTTCTAAATTGTTGCCCAATTTTTATCTTGACTTTGAATGGGAAGTTTAAATTAAGCTTTACAGGCTGCACAAGGCTTTAAATTTGTAGTTAAGGCAATTTTTCTATCTCTTGTTTTGATAGATTTGCCGCAAATGTAAAAAAATGAGTCTATGTCGTATTTATAAGTTCTCGAAGTCATTTTAAGACCTAACCAACAAAAAAAACGTTGTATTGCTGCAGCGTGAATGCGCACACTGAATCGATGAACCACGTGAGTGCAATGCCACTTCCTTTCCCCCTGTTCGATCCCTCTCCTATTTATTCAAACACGCCACTCCTTATATGGCCATTGAAAAGCTGTAATATTTATTTATCATTGTAAAAGGGGCAAAAGCTAACTTTATTTATAATAAAAAAAAATTTTGTTGTCCGGTGTTATCTTTGTCCTGAATCATCATCACTTCTTGTTAATTTAACATATTCAATTCCATTTAACCTGGGTTTTTATGGAAAAGTCTAGGTTTATTCTTTTGTACATTTTTTCAGACTTAATCAAGACTTTTATGTTAAGTAAGTGCACATCTATCTAATTCCTTAATGTCTATATTTTTGACATTGAAGGATGCTCGTAAAACTTCTAACACGTGCTTACATTTTTTGTGATACTGTCATTCAAATCGTAACGAACTGCATGCTTGAGAAGGAACACTTAACGAAAGTACCTAAAATAGAAGTTTAAAACTAGTCACATATTTTGTGGAGATGCTGCTCACGTTGTGCGGCGTAGAGGCTTTCTAGATGTATAGTGGTAAGACGTTGGCAACAAATGCGTAATATTTTCAAAATCTACAGTTCAATCTTTATTTTCAAGTAATATAGCGTGATTTATTTTGTAACTTCACACTTAAGGGGTTACGCCATCTTGAGATTTTTAAAAAATCGATTTTTTTTTCGTTTAGATTTATTATTTATACTTTTAAGAATATTTCAAGCTTTACAAAATGGAATCGTAGTTTGAAGGTAATATAAAAAAAAATTATGGACTTTTTAGACACGGACGCGGTACTTTTTTCTCTTTTGCGTTTTTCTCGAAACTACTTTTTTCAAATTCGTGGACAAAATATCTCGAGATCTACTAAACCAATTTTGATAAAATTTATACCACATATTTTCTATAATATTATCTTGAAGTTGACATACGATTTTTTTTGATTCGTTTGTACCGTTCATTTTTTATTAATTTTTAAAGCTCAAAATTTTTGTGAAAAATCCGTATTTATTTTCGAATTTTGTCCATATGTGGACATTTAGCTATGACTTTTCTTAACAATAAAAAATGATTTGTTCAGTTTTTGGACCATTCTTGATTAAGAAAAAAATTTTATCGGTGTCAAGGATTTTCAAAACAGGCTCCTACAAGATGGTTCCTATCTCCGCCATTTTTTAAATATATATATTTTTTAATTTATTGCTAAAATTATAATGTATTTGTGAAAAATGAAAATTATATATACCATAGTTGCGTCAAATTTTTTTTTTATTTTATGCTTATTTTTCCGAGCGTCAAGGTGGCTTAAACTGCTTAATGATAAAAAGACATTAGCATATGGTGCAAAAAAACTACTAAATATAATAAAATGTAACAAACACACCTTGCTTTTGGATCTAGATTTCACAAAAACAATACATGAGAATTCCCGAATCAGTCACTAATTACAGTGATTACAATAATGATAATACGCTTATTTTCGAGGTCAAGAAGTTAGTGATAACTAAAACAAATAGGTGATTACGACTTTCGCAGAATATTATAGTGCGCTAAGCTCAGGTGAACTTGAGTACTCCAAACAGTATTATAAACACCCGTAAATCTTATGACTGGAAACAGAAAAAATGCGGCTTCGGTGCGAAAAATAATATGCTAGACTACAGCACCTGATGCTATGAATAGCGTATAGTGCATTTATGTAATACGAGGGCTACCTTTTAAGTTTTTAGAAAAACAATGAAAGAAAAAAAAATTATAGCACAAATCGTTTTATTGTTTCTCAAAATATTAGTCTTTAAGATTTATACACTTTTGCATGCGGTCGAATCAATTCTGGAAACATATTTTGCACTCTGATATTGGTACCTTGTTATGGTCCAAATTGGCCTTTGAGAAAATCCTTCTCTCTTTTGATCTTTATGACATAAATTAAATTATATACTAAATTATTTTAAATTAAAATCATAAATGGAAATACCTGATTGGTTCGATTTAAACGATTTTTACCAGGTGTACAAGTATGAAATGCGATTTTTTTTTCTAAAAAAATATGTTAAATTGGAATTGTTGTTGGTAACGTTTAGTATTAACCGTTTCCCCAGGTTTTAACAACTCATAATAGACCACGCCCCTCTGGTCCCACCAAACACAGAGCATCGTCTTTCTGCCAAAGCTATTCGGTCTTGCGGTCGATGTGGATGGTGCGCCTGGGTCTACCCATGATTTTTTGCGCTTGGGATTCTCAAAATAAATCCACTTTTCATCCCCTGTAACTATACGATGCAAAAACGACTTCCTTTTGTACCGAGCGAGCAAAATGTCACACGTGTTTTTGTGCTTTTCCATTTGCCTGTCGTTCAACTCATGTGGTACCCATCTACCGGTCTTCTGAATCTTTCCCATCTCTAGTAGTCGATTGGAAACAGCTTGTTGACTAACACCCAATTGCTCGGCGAGTTGTTTTTGTGTTTGCGAATCATCTTCGTCCAACAATGCTTGCAATTCCACATCTTCGTATTTTTTTTGGCGGTTTTCCACGTTCCTTGTCTGCAACATCGAGGTTACCACTTTTGAAGCACCGAAACTATCGTTCACACGTATCTAGCGATGGAGCATGTATGATTCAACAGCAGTTTTCTTCAAACGAAAACAAAAAAATAATGCTGTCCGCGAATGCTCTTTGTTCGGTGTAAATTTCGACATATTGAACACAACACAACACTGTGTACACACTTTTCCAATTTATCACTCGTGCGCGTCTGACACTTGTTGATGACACAACAAAATGGCGCAGTGTCAAATCTTTATAGCACAATCTGCATTGGTGCACCATCTGTTGTCTGAAATCCGCATTTCATACTTGTACACCTGGTAAAATGGGCGTTAATTCACTTTTCATTTCATTGTTTTTATTTACATTGATACATAACATAACCTTTCTCTTGACTAAATATTTTATAATTATTACCAATAAAATGTAAGGAACTATTATATGATTTCCTTCGTGTTTTTTTCCCAGTGGGAATAAATAGGAAAACTTGAATTTCTTAGGTAAATTAACAGATATATTATATTTTAATGAACAACGGTAATTTAACATCTGAAGGAAAAGTACTACATGTCTTAAAAAGATGACTGGTTGCCTAAGGACTTCCACGCCCAGGTTGCTAAACTGATTTGATTTTAAAGGACCGACAGTAGTAGAATCGTCCGGTCTCATTTCATCTTGAGACTCAAGATGATTAAAATATAACCCTCAAGTTATCTTTCTTACCTTGAAATTTTCTATGCAAACTAACGTTCGAAATTTTTTGGTTACTATTTTTAAAAGTGCACATGTTTTGTCTCCAGGAAGCGGGAATAAACTTCCGTGGTGGGGCCATTGTATTTAAAGGAAAACGACGTTAGTTGTTCTTCTTTCTACCACGAGGCATACGGAGAAGTGTTTTTTCAGTAAAGTTTTGAAAACTGCCAAGTGCCGATTGATGGAAAACTGAACACTCCTCCGAAAGTCTCGTGGCAGAGAGAGAAACAACTTTAAATACAATTGCCCCACTAAGGGAGTTTATTTCCGCTTCCTGGAGACAAAACATGTGCACTTTTAAAAATAATAACCAAAAAAGGTTTCGAACGCTAGTTTGCATCGAAAATTACAAGTTAAGAAAGATATCCCGAGAGTTATACCTTATTTGTTAAAAACGTCCTTTAAAACGAACCAATTAGGTATTTTCATTTATAATTTTAATTTAAAATAATTTAGTATATAATTTAATTTATGCCAATTTATCTCCTTCAAAGATGATAAAAATCAAAAGAGAGGAGGGTTTTCTCAAAGGCCAATTTGGACTATAACAACCTCAAAAGCATGCTTTTGGAAGGGTTCAACAGTCGTAAGGTGATAAATCAGGTGAATACCAGCAATGAGACATTAATTCGATGTTTTTGCCCGTCAAATAATCAATTGTTTGATGTGCTGTGTAAGAGCTGGCAGGATGAAGAATGATGCGACGTTTTCGGTTGTTTTTCCTGACTTCATCAATGACTTCTGGCAAACAGATTGTTGTATACTATTCAGCAATAACTGTTCTTCGATTCTCTAAATTAATGGTGGCAACATATCCAGTTTAACCAAAGAAACCAGCGCTCATTTTCTTGGAAGTGCTTCGCGCACAAACCACTTTTGATGGATTCGGTTCGTCTTGGAATACGAATATATCCAAGTTTTGTCTTCTGTTTCGATGTTGTATACGGATTTTGCATGTCCTCAGTCGAAATTTCTGAGTATTATCTTACACCAATTGACATGAGCTTGTTTTGGATTTTCGGTCAAATTATGCAGAATCCATCGGGAACAGGTTTTTTTCACAGCTAAATACTCATGCAAAATGGAATATACTGCAGTCTTTGATATGCCTAAGGATGCCTCTACTCACGGTAAGTCACATGCCAATCCTCTTCAATTATATTGCGCACAGCATCGATGTTTGTTGAAATAACAACCGATTTTAGTCGATCTTCACGAAATTCATCGCTGATGGAAGCACGACCATGACGAAATTCTGTAAACCAATTGTAAACAGTCTTTTCTAATGATGAGTCGTTACTAAAAGTTGCATGAAGTGATTCGATGCATTGTTGTTGAGTTAGGTCTATACTAAAATCGTAAAAAATCATACAACGAAAACCTGCACGTGAAATTTCCATTTGTTCACAAAACTGTTTTTTTTTAAACGCTCTATGTAAACAAACGACTAGGCCAGTTTCTGAGTTGTCACTGTTTTAACAATAACAAATGTCAAGTTTTACAACAATGATAACGTCACATCTCAATAGCGCCATCTAGTTGTCGTTTGTAAAAACTTAAAAGACGGCCCTCATATAAGAGGATTTAAAACACGACGGCGTATCCATCTTTTAAGGATGCGACAAGTACTAGGGGGCAAATAGCTATGGAAAACAATGTTTTTTAGGTAGATATTGAGGCTAACAATAGAAGAATTTAGTGAATAATTGCTTACTAGTGAAGAGATCATCATGTTTCGCTTAATGGTGTCTGCAATTTTAGGAGGATATCCGTCAGAGGTTTTTTATGTGGGAAAGTTGTTAGGTTGTAAATATATCTGTAAAACAGGTCAAAATTTCAGGTCACAGTTTACACATTTCTAATTCGACTATTCAATGAACTAACAAAAAAATTCCGACAACTTTAATTATACCATTTTTTTTAATACAAACATTATCCAAAAACTATTTTATAATTTTCTGTAAAACAGTTACGTAGATGTTTACATTAAACATAAATGATGACATTGAGTACAAGGAAAACAGACCATGAATTTTAACACACTGACGTATACCCAGAATTTAACAACACACCAGTAAGCCCACGGCAAAAATTTCCATATCTATGAGGTAATTCTTGCTTGTTTTACTATTTTATTTTCTTATCTATTAGTTTATTAGTTGACATTGAAAATTATAGATAAAAATAATTCATGTAAATATTATTAAATATCTAGTAAATTAAAATAAACTGAAATAAAATCGATAAACGGAGGGCAATTTTAGTGCCATATTTCAATACAATATATCAAGTGATACATAGAAAAGAGAAAGAAAAACAATGTACACTTTGGGTACTTAAAAATAAAACTGCAACTTTGAGAGTTCGATGAATATGATGTTATGAGAAAGTTAAAAGTTTATAGTAAATCTCTTTGAGGTGTACAGTTAATACAGACAATAAGGGCATTGGTTCGGTTGGATTAAAAGTGAGCTCTATTGGCATATTATAATACTTGATAGAAATCTAACACGTAGGCTGAAAAGTTTTTGGTCTGACACATCGATGTCGCCCTTTTCAAAAAAATCTATATGATTTTTAGGAAGTACCAACCTTCAAACGCTACTTGTCAAAATTTCATGACATTTCGACGATTAGTTTATAAGTTATAGTGGTTCTAGTCAAGCTACTTTTGATATTTTCAAAACAATGGAAAAAATCGAATTTCGTGTGTCGATTAAGCACTGTTTTTGATGGGAAAAAATACCGTTCAAGCAAAGCTATGGCTTGATAAGTGTTACGGGGACTCTACCCCACTCATCATTTACTGGTATGCTGAATTTAAACGCGGTCGTACAGATACAAATGATGCTGAACGGTCTGAAGGCCCAAATGGGGTGGTTACACCGGAAATCAAAAAAATCCACAAAATTGTTTTGGATGACCGTAAAGTGAAATTGCTTGAGATAGCTGACACCGGAAAGATATCAAAAGAACGTCTTGGTCACATTTTGCATGAACATTTGGGCATGAGAAACCTCTGTTCGAAATGAGTACCGCGTTTGCTCACAGTAGACCAAAAACAACAACGTGTTCATGATTCTAAGCGCCGTTTGGACCTTTTTAAGGGCAATAAAAAGGATTTTTTCATGTGATATGTGATAATGGATGAAACATGGATCCATCACTACACACCGGAATCAAATCGGCAGTTAGCTCATTGGACAGCAGCCGGTGAAAGCCACCCGAAGCGACCAAAGACACAACAGTGGGCTGGGAAGGTTTTGGCCTCTGTATTTTGGGATGCGCATGGAATAATTTTCATCGACTATGCTAAGAAGGGAAAAACCATCAATAGCGAATATTATATAACGTTATTGATGCGTTTGAAGGCAGAAATTGCAAAGAAACGGCCTCAAATGAACAAGAAAAAGTGCTATTTCATCAAGACAATGCACCGTGTCACAAGGCAATGGTTACGATGGCAAAATTGCATGAATTGAAGTTCGAATTGTTTCCTAATCCACCGTATTCTCCAGATTTGGCTCCCAGCGACTATTATCTATTCGCAGGCCTCAAAAAAATACTCGCGGAAAAGAGATTTGGCTCCAATGAAGAAGTTATCGTCGAAACTGACGCCTATTTTGAAGGCAAAGACAAGTTCTTTTGCTTTTTCCGTTTTTTAGCTTGCTTATAGTAGTTGTTAGCTACACATTAGAAACGTGACGGTTCTGATCTAATTAAATTAAAAAATCTTATATTACAATCTAGGCTATCGTTATGTGATGTAATAGAAATAGTGTGTTTTAGAAAAATTGGTTATCTAATCTGGTTACTTTGTGAGTGTTTTACTTTAATATAGGCTGGTGGTAAGGTACCAGAGTAACATGTTTACTTAGTACAATAGTAGAGGAAAGCTTGGAATGTTAAACAGATTATCTCACGTACATTGATATACTTTAAATCTATTTAAAATTTGAGACATTTTTATGTATACCACACCTGAAAAATGAGAGTTTATTTTGGAGTTTTTAGTTATATTTTGCAAGTGGTACTCTTAAAACAGAATAGCTGGCATGTTTTTATAATAGTCTTATCATTCTCTAATTAAGTGTTTGTTGTTCTTATCGTTAGTAATTGGGAGAAACCGAAACTTTTGGTTAAATTTTTAGGCAGACACTGAAAATTAAGAGAAGTACTCTTTAGGGAATATAATCTGTCACAGCCTAAAAAGTATTACATATGAATATTTGAAAAGCATTTGAATGGAACAGGATACACTTTATATAAATGGCTGGAAATACGAATAGCATGCAAATAGGGAGTTAAACAGGAGGGAATTTATTTCAGAATTGTATTAGTCACCAGGTACGACACGATTTGTCAACAATCCATTTTCAAAAATATTTTCAGTAGTTGCACAAGCATAACGCATGCGTAAAACTATTTCCGGAAATACTGAAATTTTTTATTGTTACGTTACTAACTTTAAAGTATCATAGTCTATAATTATGAAATTTACAACTCTTCTTCGACCTGTGTTAAATCATAGACACGACTTTCTTTTTTTACTAAATATATTTTTTTTTTATTTTGTTTCAGGTACGTTAATGTTGCCCATTAGCCAAAAACTTCTTTAAAGGTATCTAAGCCTTAACCTTTAAGTCTCCGGTAGTAAGTGTGTTAGTTGACATTATCAAGAAATTTAAGCATTATATATTTATAGTGAGTATAAATTAATTTTTATAAATTTGAACGTCTATAAAATGGGTACACTTAAACTTTATGTAACTTTTATTAGTTAATATATTTTAAGCTTAACGCTGATCTGCCTTAACGTAGTTTAATACATAGAAGGTTTAATCGCCGTTTAATAATTAAGATAGCAAAATGTTATAATAATTTTGCTTGAATGCATCCTTCTTCTGAAGTTTGAAAAACTCAAAAACTATTTTATATAGGTCAGTCAATAAGTTTTGAAAGCGGATATGAAACAAGATGAATTAATGAGTCGAAATACATATATTCTTCAGTATAATCTCCCTTAAGTTCAATACATTTTCCTAGCGATTTTCCAATTCATTTACCCCATCTTTGAAGTAATTTTCCGGAAGACCTTCAAAATACCTATCTACGGATGCTATCACCTCATCATTTGTTGAAAACGCTTTCCACGTAGAAATCTTTTGAGGTTAGGAGTAGATGGAAGTCAGATGGAGTCACATCTGGCGAATAGGGTGGATGTTCAATAATTCGTACTTTAATCCGACTAATTTTGCCGTTGCCAAACTACCTCAGTGAGCAGATGCATTGCCATGATGGATGATTTTTTTCTTCTGCAAACCGGGCCTTTTCTCAAGAATTTTCACATCCAGCTGGTCCAAGAGGTTGCAATAATACATTCCTGAGATTGTTTTACCGGTTCGAATTGACAAATTTCCTTTTGTATCCCAGAAAACTAATGCCACAATTTTTTTGGACGACTCTGATCACTTTGGCTACTTTGGAGCTGAACAACTGGGTCCACTATATGGTTGGTTGTCGCAGCTTAGGATCATACTGGTAAACCCAAGTCTCATCCATAGTTACAAATCGATGCACAAAATTCGTTTTATTCTTTGTGAAACGAGTCAAGTGTTGGTTAGAAAGTGTTCCTCGAGTGTGTTTTTGTTCTAATGTTAGCAAATGCGGCACCCATCCTGTGAATAGCTTTCTCATACCTAAAACATTAGTTAAGATCTCATGTATTCATCCATGTGAGATGCTTATAGCCTCATCCACGTTAATCGTCGTTCTTCTATTACTATATCTTGTACTTGTACAACAGTTTCTTGAGTTGTTCCAGTTTTTGGACGTGCTGAACGTGGATCATCATTGATGTACATACGACCACGGTTAAACTCTAGAGTCCATCTATGAACAGTTGGAAATAAAGGAACAGACTCTTTGAAAACTTTCTTTAACTTTGCAAGGAATTCAGTTTCCGATAAACCTTCCAAAACAAAGAATTTTATCACTGGACGATATTCGATTTTTTCCATTTTTAAAAAATACTCAAATAGCTCTAATTTAACCAGCTGATAAACAATGAATACGTTAACAGTTCGACTTGAAATTGAGGGTGTGTTCATATGCCTCATGAAACTTTAAAACGGTGTTCCACAATTGGTTCAAGTGATGCTCCATAGGTGTCGCTTTGGAAACTTAGTGACTGACCTGTTATAAGATTTGTTACATGAAATCTGTGCAGAATTAGCTACAGAATTTAAAAAATCTAAGTTTATGGTGTTGCACGATAACCAAGATAATAATTTTTGCTTAACAAAAATCACCTGAAGTATTTTTTAAAACCTTAATAAAAGCAATATGCTGATGATGTAAACCCTAACTAAATATTTGGAAAAAAATTACTTTAAAACGTATTTTAAGCTTATGTGTACAGTACACTTCGGTGAATTCTGATGCAGTGACGCATTTAGATTTGATGTGTTTGATTAATTTCGTGATAATTGAATTCAGACAAATTGGGTTCGCGACGTTATAGACGTCACTATCAAAACGCCATCTTCTATCCGAACGATTTTCTGATTTTAATGTAAATTATAACCAAGCGTAATTGCCCTTTTAGAAAAAATAAGCATATGGAAATCAGTACTTAAAGTTTTTTTTCGGTAATTTTCAGATGATACTTCTCAGAAATGAGATGTTACGCTAATAATCGTCTAAAAAAATATTCGTATGCTTTTGTGCAAAATCACATATTTTTCATCGGTGTTTAGTATGTTTTTCAACAAAGTTAATTCTACAAAGTTAATTTGGTACATCACATAGACGACATTGGGAATTGTTAAATTATAGGTTTAAAAAAACTTATCATGACAGGTTGTTTCAAACATTTTAAATTAATTACCCGAATGATTAGCAATGGTGTATGTATTATACAGAAAAGTGTTTATTTGAATAAGTATCTAAAATGGGTTTTGGATTTTATCAGTTGTTGAATGTTCTTACAATTAGTGTCGAGCACATTGAAGGTTGTTATTTTTATTTGATTTGCTTTGTATAAATATTAGTTTTATTTAAAACAGTAGGCAATACAGAAAGAACAAATTACTAGAACCTGTCAGGTCATGAATTTTGTTTATTATCTCTCCTATTATGTATGTTATATTTTATATAGTAAATTAAAATTTGACCAATTTGAAAAATTAACCTTGAGTAGAGGCATTCCTTGACAACTTGCTTGTCTAAATTCCATATAAAAATATTGTGATTAAAGTAAACTTGACCCCTTTTGTTGTTACATATTATTATCAAATATTTAATGAGATAGATAATTTTTATTTTTGACAAACCTAATTTGGGTATATAATAAATTACATTTTAATCGATTTAATTATAATTATGAAAATATAATTTCACGACAACATTATATAGTAATTTTATTTCATAATTTTTACATTTAACATCTTATTTAAAAACAATTCACTTTTATTTCCTTACATTTTTTTTAAAATAAGTTTATGTAATATGTGTAACTTATCTGCTTCCACAAATACTGAAGGTATCCCGCAAATATCATAAAATTAAGAAATCCTACACTCCAATCGTAACGTGAAAACCGTTATTTTTAATCTCCGTCAGGGTACTTGTCTATTGTTGTGTCAGCCAGGTATCTCCTAAAAACTAAGGTACGAGGATTGTATGATAAGTACCTGGCTTTGACAAGAAAAAAAACATTTTTATGTGTAAAATTTATTGTATTTTTCAACATAGTATACTTTTAGCTCGATACACTTAGTCCAACTTTTTTCTAACTATTGTAACCCATCTAAAAAATACTATCTCTCCAATCCTTCAAAACAGGCGTTTGTTTCAGCAATAACCTCATCGTTTGAGCCAATTTTTTTCCGCCGATCAATTTTTTCATATTCGGAAATGGGAAATAATCGCTGGGTGCTAGATTTGGTGAATATGGTGGATACGGAAGCAATTCGTATCCTAACTCGTGGAAATGACACAAGTGTGCACACTTGCATTGTCTTGACGAAAGATAATTTTTTTCTTCGCTAAATGCGGACGTTTTTCTTTCACAGCATGATTGAAACGATCCAATAAGTTGACGTAGTACTCTCCATATCGTTTTATTTTTTTCAAGGTAATCGACGTGGATTATGCCGCTTGCCTCCCAAAACACTGGGAACATGACTTTGATGGTAGATAAAGTCGCCTTGGCTTTCTATGGTGCCGGTGCGCTTCGGAAAACCCACTGTTTGGACTGTTCTTTGGTCTCTGGTCTGTGGTGAATCCATGTTTCGTGAACAGTTATGAATCGACGTTAAAAATTATTCCGAGTGCGGTTTAACATCATCAAAGATTCTTTTGAAGTTGACACATGTGCGTTTTATTGTCAGTTATGAGCAATCGCGGCACCCATCTTACGGAAAGCTTTCTTATATCCAAATGAGTTGTTCAATTGAGATACCCACAGTCTCAGCA
>CM032447.1:113118729-113128342 GCA_019049505.1 Pachyrhynchus sulphureomaculatus
TGACGCTTGATAGATGAACGTCAAATCAAACGAGCACCTATGGCTGTGTTCTTGTATGAAGCTAATATTTAGACTCTAAAAGCTGTCACGAATAACCGCCTTGAAGCATTTGAGATGTGGTTAGTTAGTCTTTATCGTGTTTAAGTCGAATTTATTTTACGATTGTATTTGTGAGGGAAGTATTGAGTAAAAATATTTACCAAGTTTTTACTAAAAAGTTCAGTTATGATATTTATTAAATTATGAAGCTCGATAAAAATTATCATGCTATATTTATCCTTTGCTATTCGACCCGTTTTAGTTATTTTAGGCAATCTATGACATCTATTAGAGACGGCTATAGCGTAGCGTAGTAGTTAATGTTTTCCACGCCAACGACCCGAGTTTGTTTCTCGGCTCGGAAAATCATAATAAAGAAAAATAAATAAATAATAAAATAAAATTTACAACGTGACGGTCGCCTCTCTCGAAAAAGCAATGGCAAACTACCCGTAGTATCATGCCTAGTAAAGCTCTCTTACTTTGGTCGTTCGGAACCGGCATTAAACTGTAGGTCTCTGTCTGTCAACCACAGACAAAGGCGAGAAAGTTGCCTACGTCCGTATCGAATATGGCACTTCAAGAAGATGACATCTATCAGTAAATAGTTTTCTTAACCTAATTTTTTTAATGGCTTGAAGTTTAACTAAAACAAAAATTTCAATCAATACTAAGTGTCAAAATTTCCTATTTTAGCAATGATTTACTGTTCTCTCATGTGTTGAACCATCTTAAGACGGATTCGCCATGTCAAGATTCATTAATTGAGCTAGGTTTAACAGAGGAGAAAACAGAACATAAAATATTTATCGCCGTGGCGTCAAGCGCGTTACGACAGTATGACACCACAGTTAGTATATCGGGCTGATTAGTGCTAAATTCTACTACTGTCACCCCAAGATAGAATTTCTTCCAGGTTTTCTTAAATTGAAGGACTGCCTGCTGACGTTCAAAATAAATAGAGAAATAAGCGTATTGTCATCTGCTAAGCTGTACACTGGATTCCTAGTCCTTTCCACTAAATCGTTAATGTAAATGAGAAAAAGAGTAATAGACAGTATGGAGTTTTGGGGCACACCGGTGTTGATAGTGAAGGTATTAGAAAGGAATCCGTCGACTCCGAGAAAACACGAGAGCCATAAAGAAAATTTTTTAGACATACCTCAAGAGCGTCGCTTATTCAATAATCCGTTATGCTAAACATTGTCGAATGCCTTAGATCAGGGGTCGGCAACCTATGGCACGCGTGCCATCTCTGGCACTCCAAGCAATTTTGAATGGCACGCATACCTATTCAAAGTTTACACATTAATTCTGTAATCTGTGACATGTTTCAAAATTAAGTAAATAATCGAAGACAGTATTACTTTAACGATACAAACAAAAACGATATATTCTATAGGTTACTAGGTATTATTACCAAAAACTATAAAATATATATTTTGTAATTTATAATTTTACTGAATGCATTGAGTTGGCTTTAATTTCGGCAAGTATCAAAGACGGCAAGCCTCAAAATATAAGCCTAGGCAAAAACACAAATAAACGTCCTCAATTCAGATCAAAAGAGCCGCTATAAGGCGGTTTTTATTTGACTTAACTTCAATCGTTCCGACTCGCGCCGCAACTCTTTTTATATTACCGAACTTTAGTTTTTGTTAGATTTAACTTCTAGGCGGCCCTTTGATTGCAATGGGCGCGTTGTAGATAATAATTTTTGTTCTAAGAAATTTAATAAACGTAATTATTGGAATTTTCTGGAAACATTATTTTTCTATATATAGCAAGCGGCTACACGTTTGGATCATTTAGTATAGAAGTAACATCCGTTTCAGTCAATAGTCGTCGAAAAGTTTAAAAATTAAAATTACGTTGCGTTATGGCCGCGAAGAAACAGAACGTAGACGTTCCATCATTTCAAACTTCATGGACAACAGATTACGGTTTTGTACAGCAAAACGATCGGGCCATTTGTGTCCTATGTCGGGAAAGCGTAGTTTTCCGGACATCTAGTGTTCAACGACATTTCCAGATAAAACATGAATCGTCATTTAAAGATAACGCTGATAAAAGGGAGGCAATACAAAGAGCAAGTAAACAATACGAGAAACAGTCAATATTCTTTAGCAAAGTTTTCCAAGGAAAAAATCAGGTAACTGAATGCAGTTTTAAAATTGCACAATCGTTGGCACAAAAGGGTAGGCCGTTCACTGACGAAGAATTTATGAAGCAAACGTTTTTGAGTACTGGCGAGATTTTATTCGACGACTTGCCCAATAAGGATACAATATTGGCTAGGATTGGGGATATACCGGCATCAGCGCGGACCATCGGGAGACGAATTACCGAAATGACACAAAATGTCCAAAAACAGCAGAGAGACGCTATCAAACGGAGTTTTGTATTTAGTGTAGCATTGGATGAAAGTGTCGATATTAATGACATTGCCCGTCTAGCAATCGTTGCGCGATACTTCGATGCTGGCAGTGTGTATTAAGAGCTGATTTGTCTGCTCCCATTGCAGGAACTACAAGAGGAGAGGATATATTTTTAGAATTTGTTAAACATTTTAAAAAGCGGAACACTGATTCAAATAAGATTTTTTACGTAACGACAGATGGCGCTCCTGCTATGATTGGGAGACATAAAGGATTTGTTTCCGTTCTTATTGAACGCATGGGTCGATCAGTTTTGAATTTTCATTGCATAATTCACTAAGAGTGTGCTAAAATCTCCGCCGGAAGTTTAAAATCCGTGATGGATAGGGTGGTTAAAATAGTTAGCTACATTGTCGGTCGTTCTTCACTGATCCATAGACAATTTAAGGCGTTTCTGTAGGAATTAGAAAGTGCATATTCAGATATACCATTGCACAATAATGTGCGCTGGCTCAGCCGTGGTAAAGTGCTCTCTAGATTTGTGCAATGTCTGAGCGAAATTAAATCGTTCTTGTTGGAAAAAAAATCAAGTGGATGCTTATCCTGAACTAGAAGATAAGAACTGGATCTGTATGTTAATGTTTCTTACTGATATTACAAACCATCTCAGTGAACTCAACTTAAAGTTACAAGGTTCAGGCAAAACAGTTCTGGATTTATACGAATCCTGGAAATCATTCAAATTAAAAATAGATTTATTTATCAGCAATATTACTACAAACACATATAAATATTTTCCAAATTTAAAAACTTATATATCCAGTGTCGACGATGGTGCACTAATAGACGAAATTCTTAAATATATGACTAATTTAAAAGAGGAGTTTATCGAGAAGGGTCAGGATTTTGATAAACATGGTCCTATGTTCGCTTTTTTAATCAAACCAGATTTAATGGATTTTTCCAGCACTTGCTTTGACATATCTCTTTTCTCATTGATGGACATTAATGATTTTGATCTTCAATACATTGAATTTAAAAGCCCCGAGTTATGGAACACGAAATTTAGAATTAAGAAGGGTATTAGAAGGTGACTGCCAGAACCATTCAAACGAGATACTCAGTTGTTGGAGGAGTTTACCAGAGAAATTTATTTGTCTTAAGAAAGTAGCGTTTGCCATGCTTACAGCTTTCGGATCATCCTATATCTGTGAACAACTTTTTTCCCATATGAGAGTGATTTTAAACCCGTACCGGCTTACAACAGACAACTCGGAAGCATGTGTGACACCGAAAATAATCAGACATGAACCAGATATAAGAAAACTCTCTAAAGAACTTCAAGCACAGGGTTCACACTAGGTCCTAGGACTAGTATAATAAAATTATTTGTTAAACGTTAAAATTTTTTTGTAATTAAACCTTCTAAAAGCAATATTTTAAGTTAATTTAAGTTAATTTTTGTTAATTTTAGTTGTAGTAAGTACCTATGTCGGCACGCAAAATGTTGTATGGATGAAAACTGGCTCCCCTTAGTTAAAAGGTTGCCGACCTCTGCCTTAAATATATCAAATGCAACCGCTCGAGATTCTCCAAAGTGTTTAATTGTTCCAAATATCTGTTAAATAAGCTAGAAGGTCTCCTGTTGATCTTTTCTTGTGAAAGCCTTATTGATGGTCATTAATAATATTGAATTCTTCTTCATATTTTAGAAGATGCTGATTGATAGCCTTTTTTATAACTTTCGATATTTTTTGAAAGCAGTGCGAAGTCTTCTTGCCTTTTTTGGATAGCGGCTACACTGTAGAGCATGTTCAGCAGGTATTATCATAAGGTGTTTTCCCACCTATCGACCAACCATTTATTAATAGCTGACAATTAGGTCATCTTGATTATGAAAATCGTGGAATTCAAAAAGGGAGAGAACTTACAAGGTTAAAACTCGAATGCTTATCCTTAATGTTATAATCAAATATTTTTTTCAACAACCCCAAACATTCATGTGCGTGCTGGACCCTCTGCAAATATGAAAGAGGACATTATTATTAGTACGAGTAAATACCGGCTAAATTATTTGATAACTAATTTCAGTGAAGAATATTAACCGTAATCCCTATCAATCGAAAATCAATTGTATCTAATTCAAATATTACGTTTTTAAAACTAGCAGGAAAATCACTGGATTATATTGTTTGTGTGGTTTATTTAGATCTGTATAAACAGAACCCGTCAACCATGAAATTGGACCACTCTATTTAATCAACTGGTGCATATAATTTATAAGCGACATTTATACATTATTTAAAATGATTTTATTACTGCAGTTGTTTGATGTGCATCAGTTTAACAATCTAGGTTACGGAATAATAGATTATCATACATCTTGTGATGAGAAGGTTTTCTTTTAAAATAAATATGTAATAAATCAGAACTATAAAGTTTTACATGATTCATTTTACTTCAATTAAACTGTTCTAATTTGGCAATTGATGTTTTAAATTGACAAGAACGTTAGTAAGCCTACTAGAGTTATAATGCTTGGTACGACAAAACCAGAAAATGATTTTTTATTCGTTCTTCAACCTATAAAAAAGTTCTAAAATAACTCGATTTTCCTTCCTATTTTAAGGTTTTGTTTTCCAATACTTATTTTAAATTTATTTCTAAAAACGTTTATTTCTTGGCATTTACCATACAAAAACTGGCAAGAATAAAGAAACTGGTCAACTAGAAATTTTAACACGTCTTAAATTATATCGACGCCAAATTTTTGGTAACATAGTTTCCTAGACTGTCAAGTCTTTCAAAAGTTCCTAGAAATTCTATGTTGGTACATACTAAGATTTGATTTTGGTAGTCAAGGTCATTATATTAAAGCCATTATCTCATCAAAAAATAGCTCTACAACAGCTGAAAGTAAGTTGTATTCCTATGTTTTTATACTTTTGTCTGGCGCAATTTGTTAGTTAACTTTTAAATTTAAAGCATTTTACCGAAATTGAAAAAAAAACAAATATAAAAAACGAACTGTAGATCTGGTCCATTCGTTTTAGTTTTTTTTGTTTTTTTTTTTCTTCAATTTAATTCCTTGGAAAAAATATTACTATTTATATTCAAAATAAAGATTAATTAAGTGTTAAATATCACTAACAAGCTTTAATAATAATTTGAAATTAATAGGAATAATCAGTTAAGATTATTAGGAAGAGGGACAATCTGAATGCCTAGTTTGCATAAAATAACCAATAGAAAGAAGGTCGAACAGAAACTAAGACACCCATAGATCTTTATAAAGCATATAACACTGGCTCTGTTAGGAAGTTATACTACAGGAAACCAATATTATCCAAACCCTAAAAAGCTTCTAAAACCTGTATGGTAGGTTCACATCAAGAATACAAATATTTAATAGAATGTTTAAGATGAGGATGTTTTGAATCACGTACACGTGATGTTTTGTATCACGTTGCAAAGGAAAAGTGAGAGATTAGAATTCAATACGTAAAACATACTTACCCATAGGGTAATGTCAACAAAAGTTTAGAAAAAAAAAACAAAAATATATCTGTGAAACGCCTGATTTATGACGCAGTTAAGTAGAGAAAAATAACCAAAGAAAACTTGAGTCGACGGATGTGTTTAAGGGGGTCACTACCGAAAAAAAAAAAAAATCGATTCTTGGTTTTTGCATATTGCTAGTGTACATTAAATTCTGAACAGATCTCCGCAACTGCATGTCTCTGCGTATTCTAGAATACGATGAATACATTCATCAAAGTTAGGAGGATCAGAGAGGAGTTCTGTACAGTCATGAAGACATCACGCCCCACGCCAGGCCTATTACGTCGCGCCCCCTCTAAACACCTCACCAACAAATAAACATGTTTTTTATCCTTGTTTTAAGGTTACTTTTGCGAGAGGTTACCTTTTAGGTGATTTCATAATTTTTTTAGAAAATTATGCTTCAATCTAATCAAAATTCAAAGTTTTTTTGATTTCCCGAAAAGTTGTATTTTTTTCTACTTAGGTACATTTTTTCGCTAATCTGAACTAAAAAATATATTGACTTGATTTTTTTTGTTCATTATCGCCACACTGAGTATTGACACATATCAGGGAATTTTAAAACATCAAAGTGGAAAGTTTGGTGAACATTGAAGTAACTACTTCTTAAAAAAGCTGATTTTCAAAATACAGAAAAATAAATGGTGCACTGTAAATTTTTTAAATTTCTCATATGATTGGTTTCAGCATTACATAAAAAACAAGTGTGCAAAGTTTCACTTAAATCCGTTGAATGGTTTTGGAGAAAAGTATACCTACGTTTCAAAGGAAAGACCCTACTGTCGTTACACCCTTAAACAATCGGGGTGAATATCTAGAAAGGATAGGATTCTAAATAAGGATGTGGGATGGTTCTCCGATGATGAATATTGAAATAAAGCAACTAAGATAGTATGGTCATGTACAGAGAAAGGAAGAAACTACATTGCCTAAAACAGTTTTAAATGGATACCAGAGCTTAAGGAAACTAAGAAAGGGCCAAAGAGATGACTGAAATACCACTAAGTTAGGTATTAGACATCGTCAAAAGATATTTTGAATCCAACCTCATATCATACATTTCTTGTTAAAGTTATTGTTACGACAAAAAGAAATAGTTTTCTCCAAAACGTACATCGGATAACAGAACTCTTTAACGTGATGCATATTTTGAAACTAAGTCTATAAACATGAACATCTAAACTTTCGCTAATAGTATCACAGAATTTTTCGATTGTTTCCATTTGAGTCATGCTAGGAATGAAATCATAGGATACGAGCTTTTACAGTACAAAAATACTTTTCCGCACTTTAATTTCTATATATCTGTACATAAATAGATCTGCCTTTTCTTGTGTTTCTCTTAAAGTAATATCAATTACCTTTATTACGTAAATGCAGATCATTTTTAGAACAAATATTTATTTTATGTATGAATCATATTCTTGTTACTCGGAAAATCTTAATTAAAAAGAAAAACTGATTGCTTTAAAATACTATTGTTAAATCTAATTTAGTATCATCTTTTTAGGGAAGTTTTACATATTTTGGTAAAGTTATCGTTTTAATTTTTTTTGGAATTCTAAGAAAATATTTTATAGAAAAAAATTTTAGAAGACCTCCTAAATATCTCAAAATTCCATCCAACCTTCTAGGGACATTAATGCATATACATACTGGCAACAAGTATGTTGCAACTTTTGTCATTTCTGTGTACCACATAATGAAAATGATGATTTTATGGTACGAGCGGTACCTTACAGTTTTGTAGGTGCAAGCATCACACGTAGCGACAATAACATAGGCGAAATATTCCAAAATTGTTGTGTAACTTAACACATGAAAAAGTCTGGTTTATATCGAAAGACCTTCATGGGTAACGAAAAAAAAAAATATTTATTTCGAAATTTAGTGAGCTTGAATAAACCACAAATAGCTTATTTTAAACAAACAACATGCATGGTGGTCGTGTTATACTCGTATTCTAGCATTAGCCATAAAGTGCCTTGTTTATTTGGTAATTACGAATAGACCAATTTCAAAAAGAATAGCTTATTTGTTTTCGTAACTAAAATATCTAAAATGTTTACCGATTATGTTAAAGTACCTAAATTTATTTAATTTTATAAATCAAGCAAAGTCGCAAAGTGTAGACTAATTAATCTTGCAATTTTTTTGCAAAAATACAAGAAAATTTTTCGTTTCCTTAATAGTGTTAGATAATTTGGATTACGTATACTTATAAAACATACTTGGTATGCAAAAGATTCATATAATTTCAATTTCTATCCTCATTTCCTATATGTCATTCTTAAATTAAGTTCCATTTGCTTTTGTTTCGTTAATAGAATAGTAGTTGTAAGAATACTCTTGGCAATCTCTAAGGCACAAAGAGGGTGGTGCCCATAAAGATAACACCAAGCAGTAATTCAACGCTCATTCGGAGTATAGAGGTTCCTAGAGCTCTATATATATATATAATATATATATATATATATATATATATATATATATATATATATATATATATATATACATATATATATATATATATATAATATATATATATATATATACATATATATATATATATATATACATATATATATATATATATATATATATATATATATATATATATATATATATATATATATATATATATTTATTACAGCAGAGATTTTCATGGATGGTGGAATGTAATACATTAAAATTCCGGGTTTCAATCCGTTCGTCTAACAATGAATTTGCACGACGTTTCGCCAAAGTCCCATTTGGCATTCTCAAGTACTCTTGCTGCTGCTGCTGCTACTCGATACTGTGATCTTGCTGCTGATACTGGTCGAAGCTAATTAATACATAGTTTATTTCATATATACAGGTATATAATATATATATATATATATATATATATATATATATATATATATATATATATACGAGGCTGGTTTGAAAAGTCCGTGCAAAGTCCGAGAGATGGCACCACCGGCGCGTATCGAGGTCATGTTTAGTTAGTAGCATCTCTTGAATGAACGTACACCAAGTTTCAGCCATATTGGTCTATTTCTTTGTGTTTGGCATTCGTGTGAATCAAGAAAGTTGAGTGATTTTCAAGAAATTGACGAAAAAGAATTTCGTGTGGTGATTAAACATTACTTTATGAAAGGCAAAACGCCTCAGGAGACTAAAGAGAAGCTTGATAAATATTATGGTGACTCTGCACCTTCGATTAGAACAGTTTATAAGTGGTTTCAAAAATTTTCGGACTGGCCATATGGGCACAAGTGACGCTGAACGTTCGGACGGCCTGTGGAGGTTACGACTCCAGAAATCATTGATCAAATCCATGATATGGTGATGGATGACAGAAGAGTTAAGGTGCGTGAGATTGCTAGTGCTATGGGCATCTCGACTGTACGGGTACATAATATTTTGCATAAACATTTGGACATGAGAAAGCTATCCGCAAGATGGGTGCCGCGATTGCTCACGCTTGACCAAAAACGGAATCGTGTGAAGTGTTGCAAGGATGGTTTGCAGCTGTTCCAGAAGAATCCGGAGGACTTTAAGCATCGTTTCGTCACTGTGGATGAAACATGGATACATTACTATACTCCTGAGACCAAACAACAATCTAAACAATGGGTTACTAA
>CM032447.1:113128442-113256746 GCA_019049505.1 Pachyrhynchus sulphureomaculatus
TTGGCTAAGCTCCGCTCTTATGTATGTTTGAAAAGTTTTGTTTATGGTTCTCGTGTTCCAATCAAAGAGCGTTTCTTTACGAGTGGCAGTCGCCCGGATTTTCTTTCTAACACCTTCACTACCAACGCCGCGTAGTGCCTCAAAGCATCCATACTGTGTGTTCTACTCTTTTTTTCCCATCTACATCAACGATTCGCTGGAAAGGACCAGGAATCCAATCTCTACAGCTCTTTGCAGATGACAGTACGCTTATTTCTTCATTCAATGACTTTGAACTCTCGAACATCGGCTATGAGTAGCGGCTAACTCATGCCAATATCTCTAGACAGGGGGAAGTTGTTCAGCTTAACAAAGACTTGGAAGAATTTCTATCTTGGGGTGACAGCAACCAAATAGAATTTAATGTTACAAAAAACTCCAGGTGACAGTTTTTTCTAAAAAAAATATAACGTTGCTGAACCCGACATAGTTTACTTATGTCGGGACACTCCATTCCTTTAGCATCGTTACGCAATTTACTGGGCGTTAATTTGGGAGCAAAATATGTCTTGGCACGAACATGTTGCAAGCGTAGCAAGGAGAGCTTCTCAAAAGCTCGGAATATTATTTCGAACTAAAAAAGCTTTATAGTCCATAACTGTTTAATTCTATACAAAGCTCAAATTCTACCAACTGACTCTCATATTTGGGGCTCTGCTCCCAAACATACTGCATTTGTTGGATTGTATTCAGAAGAGAGCTGTTCGCCTGATTGGCGACCCAAAACTGTTCAGCAATCTTGATTCCTTGGAGTATCGAAGAACGATGGGCGACTTTTGAGTCTAATCTACAAGTATTTTTACTTGGAAACTGTTTTCTCCTATGGATGTAGCCCGCTTAATTCATTCATTGATTGTCACTATCGCCTCGTTACAACACTTTTTAAAGCAGTTTTTTATATGGAGAATCTCATTCCTTTGGAGTGGATTTGCACAGGACTGTTTCCCACCAAGTGCAATTTACAGCGATTCAAGACCTACGTGCCGCTCGTACACCAGCAGCGCTTTAGGGATTTCCCTGCAGCACGTGTGCTATGTCCATAAAAAAAAAAATCTTCGCCACACTCTCAGTTTCTGGGGTTACAACCTCTATCGGTAACGACACATGACATATCTCATGGTTACAGTGTTCTCATAAACCTAAAAACTAATTCTTTTTAACTACTTTTTTAGTTTAAGGTATTATTCTGGCTTATTTCAAAAAAATACTTGAAAAGAGAATATCTGTATATTAATGGATTTTGAACGGGTACTTCATGATATAACATTATAAATATTAAATATAAATAATTTACTTTATTAACACTTGTCACATTATTATTTACATCTTTGTGACTGCAGTTCCTTAGATTTTCCACCTTTTTGAAAAAACGTAATGTTGCGTTTCAAAATGTGGTAAATCCACGAAACTGCAGTTACGTAGAAAGTAAATAATAAAGTGGTAAGTTCATAAAGTAAATTGTTCATGTTTATTATTAATATATGTATATTCATATTTACAAACAATCGATTTAAGAGGTTAACCTTTGTTATAATGAAACATTGTTGTCACTTGTGGTTCTAATGCTGGATTTCAATCCAAAAGAATTAGTAAAATAAATTGAGCGATGTTATACTATTGGATCTTCTCCTAATAATTTTTTATAAGTGTCAAACATTAGAGAAACGGGTCATTCTATATATAATGCTACATTTGAATTCTACGGCAAAATTTAAGTACATTGTCTTAAAATACTGAGGATGGAGAGAATTGACCAAAGATTTAATTGTGAAAAGTGATCAGACCTTATCCGCACTATTTATTGGTAAATTAGTACCCGTAGATGTATTGTTCAGTGCACTTACTACTTGAGATAGTTCTGCTAATTTTCTACGGTTCAACTGCTTACTGGCCTCGAAAAAATCTTTTCTAGGATGTCCGTGAGATGAACTCGGCTGGTTACACCGGCCAACATGAATTTTGAATCTGGGTTCTACATATCCGATTTTTATTTTCATCACATTACTAATTAAAGAAAAAATAGTTTTTACCCGATAAAGTTTGCTTTTGTACCCACCAGATCGAAAGAAGATTTCCCTATTTTTATACTTTTATTGTATATAAAAATAAAACAAACTATTGTTATAATTTAAATCAGTATTATTTACAAAAAAAACAACTGAAAATAAATAATTATTGTAAGACTATACATGAAAATACTTAAAAATGAATTTTTTTCGTGTTTCTCCTGTGCGTGTAATCCCCCCCATCATATTCTCATTGTACTGCTCCCGATAAAGCCATTTAAGGTTCATCAAATTTTGATGAAAACGTTTCCCTTGCTCTTCTGAATACCCAAGCGATGTTTAAATTGGCCCAGGTGAGCATATCATATATGCACTCTAAGGGACATTCTGCAACCCATCAGTTTAGAGTTTTCGAGCATACTTAAAATAAGCTCTTTGTAATGTTCAGCTTTGTTGTTTCCTAGAAAACCATGAACCACTGATTTAAGGCTGTTCTAAGCTTGTGTTTCGTAAATGTTGAGAAGTTGTGGAAATTCGTTACTGGTCAGTATTTTCTTTATATTTGGTCCGACGAAAATACCGGCTTTAACTTTGGCTTTCGATAATTTAAATCGTGAAAAGCATCAGCTTCATAAGGTCTAATTTAATACAGTGGAGGCATCAATACATGTTTAGGATCCACACTTGGTTCTCACTTGATATTATGTCGACCAATCTGGTATTTGGTCCGCTTAGGCCATGAATGTTGCTGGTAATGCGCTATGTCTGCTCTACTATCTGATAAGCAAAGGTAGCAAGGATATTTAGTATACCGGCCTTGCATTTCCATCAGAAAGCTAACCATTTTAAAGTCCCCTATCACCGGCCAGGTATATTCTTTATACTTTAAAGTCTCAAGTACCATTTTCACACTGACGTAATTTTCTTTCAGCATTACAGAATGAAGAAGAGCAGCTCTTAAGCTTTTTGTAGAACTGTCAATGAAAAGACACTAGTAAGAAGGAACGCATGAGATGCGAATTTTTTTAAACAAGTCCTTCACACCGTTACAATAATACAGTCCGTCTTTTTTAGTGAAAAAAGCAAGAAAATGCTTCATAATGGTTTTTTTGATCACTTTTTTTTAATATCTGTCTCAAGCAAATTTCATTATTTCAAGCGAGAAGCTATGATTTCTGCATTACTTTTGGGTAGGTTTAAATCTCTAAGTCGTTCAGTTCTTTTGAGTTAATAAGGTGTGGTTCAAGACTAACTGATTTGATCATGAAGTCTTCGCTTTCATCAGTGCTATTAGAAATTAGTGATGCATGCTCTTGGGAATCTTTCAGCGCTGGACGAGAAGGTACAGGATAATTTTTATCGTGGGGCAGTTGGAGTGGATGTCAAAGGTAAATTTGAATAAAAAAAAATTTGGCATTTTTACCACCCGACGCTTATCTGGGTTAACTATACGAACATAGCAATCTTGAATATGATCAGTGGGTTTCCTTCATATTCTTGGTAATGCAAACTTCATACATTTTTTTCGCCTCGGTACCAAAATAAAAAAAAAGCAATAAAAAAATATTTAAAATTCCACTAAAACTTATATTGTGTCTTACCTTCTAAATTGTTGCCCAATTTTTATCTTGACTTTGAATGGGAAGTTTAAATTAAGCTTTATAGGCTGCACAAGGCTTTAAATTTGTAGTTAAGGCAATTTTTCTATCTCTTGTTTTGATAGATTTGCCGCAAATGTAAAAAAATGAGTCTATGTCGTATTTATAAGTTCTCGAAGTCATTTTAGGACCTAACCAACAAAAAAAACGTTGTATTGCTGCAGCGTGCATGCGCACACTGAATCGATGAACCACGTGAGTGCAATGCCACTTCCTTTCCCCCTGCTCGATCCCTCTCCTATTTATTCAAACACGCCACTCCTTATATGGCCATTAAAAAACTGTAATATTTATATATCATTGTAAAAGGGGCAAAAGCTAACTTTATTTATAATAAAAAAAAAAATTTGTTGTCCGGTGTTATCTTTGTCCTGAATCATCATCACTTCTTGTTAATTTAACATATTCAATTCCATTTAACCTGGGTTTTTATGGAAAAGTCTAGGTTTATTCTTTTGTACATTTTTTCAGACTTAATCAAGACTTTTATGTTAAGTATGTGCACCTCTATCTAATTCCTTAATGTCTATATTTTTGACATTGAAGGATGCTCGTATAACTTCTAACACGTGCTTACATTTTTTGTGATACTGTCATCCAAATCCTAACGAACTGCATGCTTGAGAAGAAACACTTAACGAAAGTACCTAAAATAGAAGTTTAAAACTAGTCACATATTTTGTGGAGATGCTGCTCACGTTGTGCGGCGTAGAGGCTTTCTAGATGTATAGTGGTAAGATAATGGCAACAAATGCGTAATATTTTCAAAATCTACAGTTCAATCTTTATTTTAAAGTAAAATAGCGTGATTTATTTTGTAACTTCACACTTAAGGGGTTACGCCATCTTGAGATTTTCAAAAAAATCGATTTTTTTAATATATACTTTTAAGAATATTTCAAGCTTTACAAAATGGAATCGTAGTTTGAAGGTAATATAAAAAAAAATTATGGACTTTTTAGACACGGACGCGGTACTTTTTTCTCTTTTGCGTTTTTCTCGAAACTACTTTTTTCAAATTCGTGGACAAAATATCTCGAGATCTACTAAACCAATTTTGATAAAATTTATACCACATATTTTCTATAATATTATCTTGAAGTTGACATACGATTTTTTTTGATTCGATGTACCGTTCATTTTTTATTAATTTTTAAAGCTCAAAATTTTTGTGAAAAATCCGTATTTATTTTCGAATTTTGTCCATATGTGGACATTTAGCTATGACTTTTCTTAACAATAAAAAATGATTTGTTCAGTTTTTGGACCATTCTTGATTAAGAAAAAAATTTTATCGGTGTCAAGGATTTTCAAAACAGGCTCCTACAAGATGGTTCCTATCTCCGCCATTTTTTAAATATATATATTTTTTAATTTATTGCTAAAATTATAATGTATTTGTGAAAAATGAAAATTATATATACCATAGTTGCGTCAAATTTTTTTTTTATTTTATGCTTATTTTTCCGAGCGTCAAGGTGGCTTAAACTGCTTAATGATAAAAAGACATTAGCATATGGTGCAAAAAAAACTACTAAATATAATAAAATGTAACAAACACACCTTGCTTTTGGATCTAGATTTCACAAAAACAATACATGAGAATTCCCGAATCAGTCACTAATTACAGTGATTACAATAATGATAATACACTTATTTTCGAGGTCAAGAAGTTAGTGATAAACTAAAACAAATAGGTGATTACGACTTTCGCAGAATATTATAGTGCGCTAAGCTCAGGTGAACTTGAGTACTCCAAACAGTATTATAAACACCCGTAAATCTTATGACTGGAAACAGAAAAAATGCGGCTTCGGTGCGAAAAATAATATGCTAGACTACAGCACCTGATGCTATGAATAGCGTATAGTGCATTTATGTAATACGAGGGCTACCTTTTAAGTTTTTAGAAAAACAATGAAAGAAAAAAAAATTATGGCACAAATCGTTTTATTGTTTATCAAAATATTAGTCTTTAAGATTTATACACTTTTGCATGCGGTCGAATCAATTCTGGAAACATATTTTGCACTCTGATATTGGTACCTTGTTATGGTCCAAATTGGCCTTTGAGAAAATCCTTCTCTCTTTTGATCTTTATGACATAAATTAAATTATATACTAAATTATTTTAAATTAAAATCATAAATGGAAATACCTGATTGGTTCGATTTAAACGATTTTTACCAGGTGTACAAGTATGAAATGCGATTTTTTTTTTCTAAAAAAATATGTTAAATTGGAATTGTTGTTGGTAACGTTTAGTATTAACCGTTTCCCCAGGTGTTAACAACTCATAATAGACCACGCCCCTCTGGTCCCACCAAACACAGAGCATCGTCTTTCTGCCAAAGCTATTCGGTCTTGCGGTCGATGTGGATGGTGCGCCTGGGTCTACCTATGATTTTTTGCGCTTGGGATTCTCAAAATAAATCCACTTTTCATCCCCTGTAACTATACGATGCAAAAAACGACTTCCTTTTGTACCGAGCGAGCAAAATGTCACACGTGTTTTTGTGCTTTTCCATTTGCCTGTCGTTCAACTCATGTGGTACCCATCTACCGGTCTTCTGAATCTTTCTCATCTCTAGTAGTCGATTGGAAACAGCTTGTTGACGAACACCCAATTGCTCGGCGAGTTGTTTTTGTGTTTGCGAATCATCTTCGTCCAACAATGCTTGCAATTCCACATCTTCGTATTTTTTGGCGGTTTTCCACGTTCCTTGTCTGCAACATCGAGGTTACCACTTTTGAAGCACCGAAACTATCGTTCACACGTATCTAGCGATGGAGCATGTATGATTCAACAGCAGTTTTCTTCAAACGAAAACAAAAAAATAATGCTGTCCGCGAATGCTCTTTGTTCGGTGTAAATTTCGACATATTGAACACAACACAACACTGTGTACATACTTTTCCAATTTATCACTCGTGCGCGTCTGACACTTGTTGATGACACAACAAAATGGCGCAGTGTCAAATCTTTATAGCACAATCTGCATTGGTGCACCATCTGTTGTCTGAAATCCGCATTTCATACTTGTACACCTGGTAAAATGGGCGTTAATTCACTTTTCATTTCATTGTTTTTATTTACATTGATACATAACATAACCTTTCTCTTGACTAAATATTTTATAATTATTACCAATAAAATGTAAGGAACTATTATATGATTTCCTTCGTGTTTTTTTCTCAGTGGGAATAAATAGGAAAACTTGAATTTCTTAGGTAAATTAACAGATATATCATATTTTAATGAACAACGGTAATTTAACATCTGAAGGAAAAGTACTACAGGTCTTAAAAAGATGACTGGTTGCCTAAGGACTTCCACGTCCAGGTTGCTAAACTGATTTGATTTTAAAGGACCGACGGTAGTAGAATCGTCCGGTCTCATTTCATCTTGAGACTCAAGATGATTAAAATATAACCCTCAAGTTATCTTTCTTACCTTGAAATTTTCTATGCAAACTAACGTTCGAAATTTTTTGGTTATTATTTTTTAAAAGTGCACATGTTTTGTCTCCAGGAAGCGGGAATAAACTTCCGTGGTGGGGCCATTGTATTTAAAGGAAAACGACATTAGTTGTTCTTCTTTCTACCACGAGACATACGGAGAAGTGTTTTTTCAGTAAAGTTTTGAAAACTGCCAAGTGCCGATTGATGGAAAACTGAACACTCCTCCGAAAGTCTCGTGGCAGAGAGAGAAAGAACTAACGTCGTTTTCCTTTAAATACAATTGCCCCACTACGGGAGTTTATTTCCGCTTCCTGGAGACAAAACATGTGCACTTTTAAAAATAATAACCAAAAAAGGTTTCGAACGCTAGTTTGCATCGAAAATTACAAGGTAAGAAAGATAACCCGAGAGTTATACCTTATTTGTTAAAAACGTTCTTTAAAACGAACCAATTAGGTATTTTCATTTATAATTTTAATTTAAAATAATTTAGTATATAATTTAATTTATGCCAATTTATATCCTTCAAAGATGATAAAAATCAAAAGAGAGGCCAATTTGGACTATAACAACCTCAAAAGCATGGTTTTGGAAGGGTTCAACAGTCGTAAGGTGATAAATCAGGTGAATACGGGCAACGAGACATTAATTCGATGTTTTTGTCCGTCAAATAATCAATTGTTTGATGTGCTGTGTAAGAGCTGGCATGATGAAGAATGATGCGAGGTTTTCGGTTGTTTTTTCCTGATTTCATCAATGACTTCTGGCAAACAAATTGTTGTATACTATTCAGCAATAACTGTTCTTCGATTCTCTAAATTAATGGTGGCAACATATCCATAATGGTGTACAGTTAATACAGACAATATGGGCATAGGTTCGGTTGGATTAAAAGTGAGCTCTATTGGCATATTATAATACTTGATAGAAATCTAACACGTAGGCTGAAAAGTTTTTGGTCTGACAAATCGATGTCGCCCTTTTCAAAAAATCTATATGATTTTTAGGAAGTACCAACCTTCAAACGCTACTTGTCAAAATTTCATGACATTTCGACGATTACGAAACCAGCGATCATTTTCTTGGAAGTGCTTCGCGCACAAACCACTTTTGATGGATTCGGTTCGTCTTGGAATACGAATATATCCAAATTTTGTCTCCTGTTGTATACGGATTTTGCATGTCCTCAGTCGAAATTTCTGAGTATTATCTTACACCAATTGACATGAACTTGTTTTGGATTTTCGGTCAAATTATGCAGAATCCATCAGGAACAGGTTTTTTTCACAGCTAAATACTCATGCAAAATGGAATATACTGCAGTCTTTGATATGCCTAAGGATGCCTCTACTCACGGTAAGTCACATGCCAATCCTCTTCAATTATATTGCGCACAGCATCGATGTTTGTTGAAATAACAACCGATTTTAGTCGATCTTCACGAAATTCATCGCTGATGGAAGCACGACCATGACGAAATTCTGTAAACCAATTGTAAACAGTCTTTTCTAATGATGAGTCGTTACTAAAAGTCGAATGAAGTGATTTGATGCATTGTTGTTGAGTTAGGTCTTTACTAAAATCGTAAAAAATCATCCAACGAAAACCTGCACGTGAAATTTCCATTTGTTCACAAAACTGTTTTTTTTAAACGCTCTATGTAAACAAACGACTAGGCCAGTTTCTGAGTTGTCACTGTTTTAACAATAACAAATGTCAAGTTTTACAACAATGATAACGTCACATCTCAATAGCACCATCTAGTTGTCGCTTGTAAAAACTTAAAAGACTGCCCTCATATAAGATGATTTAAAACACGACGGCGTATCCATCTTTTAAGGATGCAACAAGTACTAGGGGGCAAATAGCTATGGAAAACAATGTTCTTTAGGTAGATATTGAGGCTAACAATAGAAAAATTTAGTGAATAATTGCTTACTAGTGAAGATATCATCATGTTTCGCTTAATGGTGTCTGCAATTTAAGGAGGATATCCGTCAGAGGTTTTTTATGTGGGAAAGTTGTTAGGTTGTAAATATATCTGTAAAACAGGTCAAAATTTCAGGTCACAGTTTACACATTTCTAATTCGACTATTCAATGAACTAACAAAAAAATTCCGACAACTTTAATTATACCATTTTTTTTTAACACAAACATTATCCAAAAACTATTTTATAATTTTCTGTAAAACAGTTACGTAGATGTTTACATTAAACATAAATGATGACATTGAGTACAAGGAAAACAGACCATGAATTTTAACACACTGACGTATACCCAGAATTTAACAACACACCAGTAAGCCCACGGCAAAAATTTCCATATCTATGAGGTAATTCTTGCTTGTTTTACTATTTTATTTTCTTATCTATTAGTTTATTAGTTGACAATGAAAATTATAGATAAAAATAATTCATGTAAATATTATTAAATATCTAGTAAATTAAATTAAACTGAAATAAAATCGACAAACGGAGGGCAATTTTAGTGCCATATTTCAATACAATATATCAAGTGATACATAGAAAAGAGAACGAAAAACAATGTTTCAACTTTGGGTACTTAAAAATAAAACTGCAACTTTGAGAGTTCGATGAATATGATGTTATGAGAAGTTAACAGTTTATAGTAAATTTCTTTGAGGTGTACAGTTAATACAGACAATAAGGGCATAGGTTCGGTTGGATTAAAAGTGAGCTCTATTGGCATATTATAATACTTGATAGAAATCTAACACGTAGGCTGAAAAGTTTTTGGTCTGACACATCGATGTCGCCCTTTTCAAAAAATCTATATGATTTTTAGGAAGTACCAACCTTCAAACGCTACTTGTCAAAATTTCATGACATTTCGACGATTAGTTTATAAGTTATAGTGGTTCTAGTGACGCTACTTTTGATATTTTCAAAACAATGGAAAAAATCGAATTTCGTGTATCGATTAAACACTGTTTTTTGATGGGAAAAAATACCGTTCAAGCAAAGCTATGGCTTGATAAGTGTTACGGGGACTCTACCCCTGGAAAATCACTCATCATTTACTGGTATGCTGAATTTAAACGCGGTCGTACAGATACAAATGATGCTGAACGGTCTGAACGCCCAAATGGGGTGGTTACACCGGAAATCAAAAAAAATCCACAAAATTGTTTTGGATGACCGTAAAGTGAAATTGCTTGAGATAGCTGACACCGGAAAGATATCAAAAGAACGTCTTGGTCACATTTTGCATGAACATTTGGGCATGAGAAAGCTCTGTTCGAAATGAGTACCGCGTTTGCTCACAGTAGACTAAAAAAACAACAACGTGTTCATGATTCCGAGCGCCGTTTGGACCTGTTTAAGGGCAATAAAAAGGATTTTTTCATGTGATATGTGATAATGGATGAAATATGGATCCATCACTACACACCGGAATCAAATCGGCAGTTAGCTTATTGGACAGCAGCCGGTGAAAGCCACCCGAAGCGACCAAAGACACAACAGTCGGCTGGGAAGGTTTTGGCCTCTGTATTTTGGGATGCGCATGGAATAATTTTCATCGACTATGCTGAGAAGGGAAAAACCATCAATAGCGCATATTATATAACGTTATTGATGCGTTTTAAGGCAGAAATCGCAAAGAAACGGCCTCAAATGAACAAGAAAAAGTGCTATTTCATCAAGACAATGCACCGTGTCACAAGGCAATGGTTACGATGGCAAAATTGCATGAATTGAAGTCCGAATTGTTTCCTAATCCACCGTATTCTCCAGATTTGGCTCCCAGCGACTATTATCTATTCGCAGACCTCAAAAAAATACTCGCGGAAAAGATATTTGGCTCCAATGAAGAAGTTATCTTCGAAACTGACGCCTATTTTGAAGGCAAAAACAAGTTCTATTACAAAAAAGGTATATAAATGTTAGAAAAGGATTGGACTGATTATATAGCTCTTGAAGGAGGAATGGGGAATGTGTTTTAAGTAGCTAGACCAAAAACTTTTTAGCCTACTACGTGTTAAAAACATTTCGTATAATGGAGCAAATTTATTAGATTCCAAATTGAGTTGGAGGTCGTTGTACCGCCATCTTTCAGAACTCAAAAATATATTCATATTTCTTAGTTTGCAGTGATCAAATTTACTGGTATCAGTTTTTAAATTACCACTTCCATCGGCTTGAAAAGCAATTAAAACATGACGCGGTGTTTTAAGTTTTACAGAAGTTTTTTACGGGTCAGTTATATCTTGGGGCTTCTGGTAAATCTAGATATTCAATTAATTTTCAACTTCGAAAAGTAATAAGTATGTCACTATGTTTATAAATAAGCCTATGTGCTAGCTCTTGAAGGATAGCTACACTAAGATGAGGAACTCACTAGCAAAGTTTAGTTGTTGTTATTTAAGAATTTTTATCAGTGGTGGATATTAGGGAACTTTCATCGTTATTTCTTAAGAGAATTGTTGCTTCTTGTGAATTCAAAATTATTTTTGTTATAGCCTTTTGCTTTTTCCGTTTTTTAGCTTGCTTATAGTAGTTGTTAGCTACACACTAGAAGCGTGATGGTTCTGATCTAATTAAATGAAAAAATCCTATAATATTTCAATCTAGGCTATCGTTATATGATGTAATAGAAATCGTGATGTTTTAGAAAAATTAGTTATCTAATTTGGTCACTTTGTTAGTGTTTTACTTTCGTTAATATAGGCTGGTGGTAAGGTATCAGAGTAACATGTTTACTTAGTACAATAGTAGAGGAAAGCTTGGAATGTCAAACAGATCATCTCACGTACATTGATATAATTTAAATCTATTTAAAATTTGAGACATTTTTTAGGTATACTATACCTGAAAAATGAGAGTTTATTTTGGACTTTTTAGTTATATTTTGCAAGTGGTACTCTTAAAACAGAATAGTTGACATGTTTTTATAATAGTCTTATCATTCTCTAATTAAGTGTTTGTTGTTCTTATCGTTAGTAATTGGGAGAAACCGAAACTTTTGGTTAAATTTTTAGGCAGACAATGATAATTAAGAGAAGTACTGTTTAGGAAATATAACCTGTCACAGCCTAAAAAGTATTACATGTGAATATTTGAAAAGCATTTGAATGGAACAGGATACACTTTATATAAATGGCTAGAATTGTGAGTAGCATGCAACTAGGGAGTTAAACAAGAGGGAATTTATTTCAAAATTGTATATTAGTCACCAGTTACGATTTGTCAACAATCCATTTTCAAAAATATTTTCAGAAGTTGGACAGGTATAACGCATGCGTATAACTATTTTCGGAAATACTGAATTTTTTTATTGTTACGTCACTGACTTTAAAGTATCATAGTCTATAATTATGAAATTTACAACTCTTCTTCGACCTGTGTTAAATCATAGACACGACTTTTTTTTTACTAAATATTTTTTTTTCATTTTGTTTCAGGTACGTTAATGTTGCCCATTAGCCATAAACTTCTTTAAAGGAATCTAAGCCTTAACCTTTAAGTCTCCGGTAGTAAGTATGTTAGTTGACATTTTCATTATCAAGAAATATAAGCATTATATATTTATAGTGAGTATAAATTAATTTTTATAAATTTGAACGTCTATAAAATGGGTACACTTTAAACTTTATGTAACTTTTATTAGTTAATATATTTTAAGCTTAACATTGATCTGCCTTAACGTAGTTTAATATATATAAGGTTTAATCGCCGATTAATAATTAAGATAGCAAAATGTTATAATAATTTTGCTTGAATGCATCTTTCTTGAGTTTAAAAAACTCAAAAATTATTCTATATAGGTCAGTCAATAAGTTTTGAAAGCGGAAATGAAACAAAATGAATTAGAACATTTATTCTTCAGTATAATCTCCCTTAAGCTCAATAAATTTTTCCCAGCAATTTTCTAATTCATTTACCCCATTTCTGAAGTGGTTTTCCGGAAGACCTTCAAAATACCCATCTACGGATGCTAACACCTCATCATTTGTTGAAAACGCTTCCCACGTAGAAATATTTTGAGGTTAGGCGCAGATGGAAGACAGATGGAGCCAGATCTGGCGAATAGGATGGATGTTCCAATAATTCGTACTTTAATCTGACTAATTTTGCCGTTGCCAAAGTACCTCTGTGAGCAGGTGCATTGCCATGATGAATGATTTTTTTCTTCTGCAAACCGAATTTTCTCATCCAGCTGGTCCAAGAGATTGCAATAATACACTCCTGAGATTGTTTTGCCGGTTTGAAGGTAATCAACTAACAAAATTCATTTTGTATCCTAGAAAACTAATGCCATAATTTTTTTGGACGACTCTGATCACTTTGGCTACTTTGGAGCTGAACAACTGGGTCCACTATATGGTTGGTTGTCGCAGCTCAGGATCATACTGGTAAACCCAAGTCTCATCCATAGTTACAAATCGATGCACAAAATTCGTTTTATTCTTTGTGAAACGAGTCAAGTGTTGGTTAGAAAGTGTTTCTCGAGTGTGTTTTTGTTCTAATGTTAGCAAATGCGGCACCCATCCTGTGAATAGCTTTCTCATACCTAAAACATTAATTAAGATCTCATGTATTCATCCATGTGAGATGCTTATAGCCTCAGCTAATTCATTCACGTTAATTGTTCTTCCATTACTATATCTTGTACTTGTACAACAGTTTCTTGAGTTGTTCCAGTTTTTGGACGTGCTGAACGTGAATCATCATTGATGCTTGTACGACCACGGTTAAACTCTAGAGTCCATCTATGAACAGTTGGAAATAAAGGAGCACACTCTTTGAAAACTTTCATTAACTTTGCAAGGATTTCAGTTTCCGATAAACCTTCCAAAACAGAGAATTTTATCACTGCACGATATTTCGATTTTTTCCATTTTTAAAAAAATACTCAAATAACTCTAATTTAACCAGCTGATGAACAATGAATACATTAACAGTTCGACTTGAAATTGAGGGTGTGTTCATATGCCTCATGAAACTTCAAAACGGTGTTCCACATTTGGTTTAAGTGATGCTCCATAGGTGTCGCTTTGGAAACTTAGTGACTGACCTGTTATAAGATTTGTTACATGAAATGTGTGCAGAATTAGCTACAGAATTTAAAAAATCTAAGTTTATGGTGTTGCACGATAACCAAGCTAATAATTTTTGTTTAACAAAAATCACCTGAAGTATTTTTTAAAACCTTAATAAAAGCAATATGCTGATGATGTAAACCCGAACTAAATATTTGGAAAAAATTACTTTAAAACGTATTTTAAGCTTATGTGTATAGTACACTTCGGTGAATTCTGATGCAGTGACGCATTTAGATTTGATGTGTTTGATTAATTTCGTGATAATTGAATTCAGACAAATTGGGTTTCGCGACGTTATAGACGTCACTATCAAAACGCCGTCTTCTATCCTAACGATTTTCTGATTTTAACGTAAATTATCACCAAGCGTAATTGCCCTTTTAGAAAAAATAAGCATATGGAAATCAGTACTTAAAGTTTTTTTTTCGGTAATTTTCAGATGATACTTCTCGGAAATGAGATGTTAGGCTAATAATCGTCTAAAAAAATATTCGTATGCTTTTGTGCAAAATCACATATTTTTCATCGGTGTTTAGTATGTTTTTCAACAAAGTTAATTCTACAAAGTTAATTTGGTACATCACATAGACGACATTGGGTAATTGTTAAATTATAGGTTTAAAAAAATTTATCATGACAGGTTTTTTCAAACATTTTAAATTAATTACCCGAATGATTAGCAATGGTGTATGTATTATACAGAAAAGTGTTTATTTGAATAAGTATCTAAAATGGGTTTTGGATTTTATCAGTTGTTGAATGTTCTTACAATTAGTGTCGAGCACATTGAAGGTTGTTATTTTTATTCGATTTGCTTTGTATAAATATTAGTTTTATTTAAAACAGTAGGCAATACAGAAAGAACAAATTACTAGAACCTGTCAGGTCATGAATTTTGTTTATTATCTCTCTTATTATGTATGTTATATTTTATATAGTAAATTAAAATTTGACCAATTTGAAAAATTAACCTTGAGTAGAGGCATTCCTTGACAACTTGCTTGTCTAAATTCCATATAAAAATATTGTGATTAAAGTAAACTTGACCCCTTTTGTTGTTACATATTATTATCAAATATTTAATGAGATAGATAATTTTTATTTTTGACAAACCTAATTTGGGTATATAATAAATTACATTTTAATCGATTTAATTATAATTATGAAAATATAATTTCACGACAACATTATATAGTAATTTTATTTCATAATTTTTACATTTAACATCTTATTTAAAAACAATTCACTTTTATTTCCTTACATTTTTTTAAAATAAGTTTATGTAATATGTGTAACTTATCTGCTTCCACAAATACTGAAGGTATCCCGCAAATATCATAAAATTAAGAAATCCTACACTCCAATCGTAACGTGAAAACTGTTATTTTTAATCTCCGTCAGGGTACTTGTCTATTGTTGTGTCAGCCAGGTATCTCCTAAAAAACTAAGATACGAGGATTGTATGATAAGTACCTGGCCTTGACAAGAAAAAAACATTTTTATGTGTAAAATTTATTGTATTTTTCAACATAGTATACTTTTAGCTCGATACACTTAGTCCAACTTTTTTCTAACTATTGTAACCCATCTAAAAAATACTATCTCTCCAATCCTTCAAAACAGGCGTTTGTTTCAGCAATAACCTCATCGTTTGAGCCAATTTTTTTTCCGCCGATCAATTTTTTCATATTCGGAAATGGGAAATAATCGCTGGGTGCTAAATTTGGTGAATATGGTGGATACGGAAGCAATTCGTATCCTAACTCGTGGAATTTTGCCATAGCGATGACACAAGTGTGCACACTTGCATTGTCTTGACGAAAGATAATTTTTTTCTTCGCTAAATGCGGACGTTTTTCTTTCACAGCATGATTGAAACGATCCAATAAGTTGACGTAGTACTCTCCATATCGTTTTATTTTTTTCAAGATAATCGACGTGGATTATGCCGCTTGCCTCCCAAAACACTGGGAACATGACTTTGATGGTAGATAAAGTCGCCTTGGCTTTCTATGGTGCCGGTGCGCTTCGGAAAACCCACTGTTTGGACTGTTCTTTGGTCTCTGGTCTGTGGTGAATCCATGTTTCGTGAACAGTTATGAATCGACGTTAAAAATTATTCCGAGTGCGGTTTAACATCATCAAAGATTCTTTTGAAGTTGACACATGTGCGTTTTATTGTCAGTTATGAGCAATCGCGGCACCCATCTTACGGAAAGCTTTCTTATATCCAAATGAGTTGTTCAATTGAGATACCCACAGTCTCAGCAATCTCACGCACTTTTTACTCTCCGATCATTTATCACTATATCTTGGATTTATTCAATCATTTCTGATGTGGTGACCTCGTTTGGACGACCTGGACGTTCTTCATTAAAAATTAAAAATGCTTGTACGGCCGTGTTTGAATTCAGCTGTCTATTATTTTATGGTCGATAACGAAGGTGCAAAGTCCCCATAAACTTCGCTGAGTTCCTCTTTTATCTCATTATTCGTTTTCTTTTTCAACAACAAAGATTTTATCACTGCTCTATATTTAGTTTTTTCCATTGTTGTAAAATCACAAAAGTTGTTCTATTTAAATGACTGCCACTCACAAACTAAATCACGCAGACTTGAAAATTTGACAGGATTCTTGTGAAAGGTTATGTTTACGAAAAATATAATTTTTTAAATAGTAGTAGTGTCATTTCTGGCCGAGGCCAAGTACTTATCATGCAACCCTTGTATCGATTTCAAATTTGGTAAACATACAGTATTTAGAATGGGTAAAGAACCTGTAGTGTTCGATAAATATCCGTTACCTTCCAACAACATATGTTATTTATTCTTTTCAGGGCTTTTGCAGACAAGGAATCTCAAATCGTGTGATATATTCATTTTTTCTAATATTGTCCGAAATAGTATGTCGAGGGGGTTGACAAAGTGATCTAAAAATACTATTAATTGCCTTTTTTTGATTTAATTGGGGGAAAAAAGTTAATTTTAAACGTAATTATTTTTAATAGCATATTTAAGGTAAATAAAAGGTTTTGAAGTAAGTAGCTTCCAATACACCATTCTGTTTACGATTTTCGGTATTCTGATTGTCCAGGAATTTAAAAATCATGTCGTTGAAATAGTAAGTAGAAGGCACTGGAGATTATCTTTAAATGATTTGAATTTTTTTTTTTATTATTGTAAGACTTAGGTTCTGTTGACACAGCTGGGTAAAAATAAGTGTATAATTAGATGATATGAATGACATGAAATGTACTAGAAATGATTAAAGATCTTCGGACATTAATGTAACATGAAGTATGTAATTAATCACAAACGAACCTCTTTAGGCATAATTCTACTCCCTATTTCATAGATACATAAAACACCTAAAAAAAAACACGTTGCTAAAGTTAAAGTAAACGTATAATTATTGCACATCACCTAAATATCATCATCAACCTCTCTCCGTCCCTCTGCTGGACATAGGCCTCATGCATGCTCCTCAGTCGTCTCCTGTCCTGTGCCGCCCCATACCATCGCTCGCCTTCATATTTTCTCACATCATCCAACGAACGTTCTGGCGGCCTACCAATACTCCTCTTGGATATTCTTGGCGTCCGATGAGATGTTCTTACTCCTATTTGAGGGATACTATTCTTTCTTTGACATCTGTAACACCCGTTCTGGATCTTATGTCAGCGTTTCTGATTCTGCCCCCCTATGCTTCCTTCCATTTTCAATTTTCTAATACTATTAGTATTAGAAAATTGAAAGTATAATATATATATATATATATATATATATATATATATATATATATATATATATATATATATATATATATACATATATATATATATATATATATATATATATATATATATATATATATATATATATATATATATATATGTTATATATATATATATATATATATATATATATATATATATATATATATATATATATATGTATATGTTCATCAGAAAAAAACATGAGAACACCTCGACATAATCCTCTCTGGGAAATATAATATGCTTTTACTCCCTTTTGTTAGTATGGTACGAAGAATTGTGTGATTCTAAGGTGATTTTAATTTATAGCGAAATTTTTTTGTTATGTTTTCTTGTCATTTTGCTAAGGGCAGTGTATTTCTATCTCTTTTTTCTGAAAAATACGTGTAATAAGAAAGTGCCCACACAAACAGAAATTTTTGAACACACCACTTAGAAGTAACTACTTTAATGTTATGAATAAAATTAGGGTCGTTCTTTACTTTTAATCTCAAAAATACTGATAATCTTCTATAATTGTAGCCCTGATGAAGAAAATGAATAATTTCGAAAGCTTGGCGTAGCTAAAAAGGTGTCAAAAACTTTTTAGTTCTTTTCTAAAGACCGCTTACCCCAAGAACAAAATACTGGTATATATATATATATATATATATATATATATATATATATATATATATATATATATATGTACATACATGTATATATATATATATATATAATATATATATATATATATATATATATATATATATACACATATATTTTATTTTTCAATAATCTTGGGTTTGGAGGTCAATTATATAGAATGAAACTTCCCAAAATTTATTGTGATCCTTTCCTTTTATTATTGACGTTTCGGCACAGTTTGCCTTTCTCAAAATACCTGTTCGCCCCAATTTTTAAAATAATAGTATATGACTGACAGTTAATGATGTGTATATATATATATATATATATATATATATATATATATATATATATATATATATATAAAATACATTAAAATTCCGGGTTTCAATCATCCGTTTGTCTAACAATGAATTTGCACGACGTTTCGCCAAAATTGGGCATTTTCAAGTGCTCTTGCTGCTTCTGCTACTCGATACTGTGATCTTGCTACTGCTGCCGCTCGAAGCCAACTCAGTTAGCTTTGAGAGATGAAATTTTGAGGAAACGTCGTGCAAATTCATTGTTAGACAAACGGATTGAAACCTGGAATTTTAATGTATTACATTTCATCATCCGTGAAAATCTCTATTGTTATACTCCTATATATATATATATATATATATATATATATATATATATATATATATATATATATATATATATATATATGTATATATTATATATACTTACACACATATATTTATATGATTTTTTTTTCTATACCTCTGTATTAAATTAAAAATCGCTAATTCATTACGATTAACACAAATTATATGAACCGGACAATATTTTTGGGTGGATAGATAAGATATTGATTTAATATGCTATTATTTTTTTTTATATACAAAGATATAGTGACGTGGTCATTCAATTACTTGTAATACACAATTTTAAATATTTTTAGTGATACTAAGTGTTCATAAAAACAAAATAACATGTGTTTCCATTCTTCATCTTACAGAAACCGCTTCTAATTTAACCGAAAAAAATTATAGCTATATATACAATTTTAATTATCAAACGGAAGATACGTGCGACTAAGAGAAGATGGATGGCGGTACGATGCATTATGCCTTTCTTGGCATCGGTTTGACTTAATTGACGCTTGATAGATGAACGTCAAATCAAACGAGCACCTATGGCTGTGTTCTTGTATGAAGCTAATATTTAGACTCTAAAAGCTGTCACGAATAACCGCCTTGAAGCATTTGAGATGTGGTTAGTTAGTCTTTATCGTGTTTAAGTCGAATTTATTTTACGATTGTATTTGTGAGGGAAGTATTGAGTAAAAATATTTACCAAGTTTTTACTAAAAAGTTCAGTTATGATATTTATTAAATTATGACGCTCGATAAAAATTATCATGCTATATTTATCCTTTGCTATTCGACCCGTTTTAGTTATTTTAGGCAATCTATGACATCTATTAGAGACGGCTATAGCGTAGCGTAGTAGTTAAGGTTTTCCACGCCAACGACCCGAGTTTGTTTCTCGGCTCGGAAAATCATAATAAAGAAAAATAAATAAATAATAAAATAAAATTTACAACGTGACGGTCGCCCCTCTCGAAAAAGCAATGGCAAACTACCCGTAGTATCATGCCTAGTAAAGCTCTCTTACTTTGGTCGTTCGGAACCGGCATTAAACTGTAGGTCTCTTTTGTCTGTGGAAATATTTGAAAAGGTACCAACCACAGACAAAGGCGAGAAAGTTGCCTACGTCCGTATCGAATATGGCACTTCAAGAAGATGACATCTATCAGTAAATAGTTTTCTTAACCTAATTTTTTTAATGGCTTGAAGTTTAACTAAAACAAAAATTTCAATCAATACTAAGTGTCAAAATTTCCTATTTTAGCAATGATTTACTGTTTTCTCATGTGTTGAACCATCTTAAGACGGATTCGCCATGTCAAGATTCATTAATTGAGCTAGGTTTAACAGAGGAGAAAACAGAACATAAAATATTTATCGCCGTGGCGTCAAGCGCGTTACGACAGTATGACACCACAGTTAGTATATCGGGCTGATTAGTGCTAAATTCTACTACTGTCACCCCAAGATAGAATTTCTTCCAGGTTTTCTTAAATTGAAGGACTGCCTGCTGACGTTCAAAATAAATAGAGAAATAAGCGTATTGTCATCTGCTAAGCTGTACACTGGATTCCTAGTCCTTTCCACTAAATCGTTAATGTAAATGAGAAAAAGAGTAATAGACAGTATGGAGTTTTGGGGCACACCGGTGTTGATAGTGAAGGTATTAGAAAGGAATCCGTCGACTCCGAGAAAACACGAGAGCCATAAAGAAAATTTTTTAGACATACCTCAAGAGCGTCGCTTATCCAATAATCCGTTATGCTAAACATTGTCGAATGCCTTAGATCAGGGGTCGGCAACCTATGGCACGCGTGCCATCTCTGGCACTCCAAGCAATTTTGAATGGCACCCATACCTATTCAAAGTTTACACCTTAATTCTGTAATCTGTGACATGTTTCGAAATTAAGTAAATAATCGAAGACAGTATTACTTTAACGATACAAACAAAAACGATATATTATATAGGTTACTAGGTATTATTACCAAAAACTATAAAATATATATTTTGTAATTTATAATTTTACTGAATGCATTGATTTGGCTTTAATTTCGGCAAGTATCAAAGACGGCAAGCCTCAAAATATAAGCCTAGGCAAAAACACAAATAAACGTCCTCAATTCAGATCAAAAGAGCCGCTATGAGGCGGTTTTTATTTGACTTGACTTCAATCGTTCCGACTCGCGCCGCAACTCTTTTTATATTACCGAACTTTAGTTTTTGTTAGATTTAACTTCTAGGCGGCCCTTTGATTGCAATGGGCGCGTTGTAGATAATAATTTTTGTTCTAAGAAACTTAATAAACGTAATTATTGGAATTTTCTGGAAACATTATTTTTCTATATATAGCAAGCGGCTACACGTTTGGATCATTTAGTATAGAAGTAACATCCGTTCCAGTCAATAGTCGTCGAAAAGTTTAAAAATTAAAATTACGTTGCGTTATGGCCGCGAAGAAACAGAACGTAGACGTTCGATCATTTCAAACTTCATGGACAACAGATTACGGTTTTGTACAGCAAAACGATCGGGCCATTTGTGTCCTATGTCGGGAAAGCGTAGTTTTCCGGACATCTAGTGTTCAACGACATTTCCAGATAAAACATGAATCGTCATTTAAAGATAACGCTGATAAAAGGGAGGCAATACAAAGAGCAAGTAAACAATACGAGAAACAGTCAACATTCTTTAGCAAAGTTTTCCAAGGAAAAAATCAGGTAACTGAATGCAGTTTTAAAATTGCACAATCGTTGGCACAAAAGGGTAGGCCGTTCACTGACGGAGAATTTATGAAGCAAACGTTTTTGAGTACTGGCGAGATTTTATTCGACGACTTGCCCAATAAGGATACAATATTGGCTAGGATTGGGGATATACCGGCATCAGCGCGGACCATCGGGAGACGAATTACCGAAATGACACAAAATGTCCAAAAACAGCAGAGAGACGCTATCAAACGGAGTTTTGTATTTAGTGTAGCATTGGATGAAAGTGTCGATATTAATGACATTGCCCGTCTAGCAATCGTTGCGCGATACTTCGATGCTGGCAGTGTGTATTAAGAGCTGATTTGTCTGCTCCCATTGCAGGGAACTACAAGAGGAGAGGATATATTTTTAGAATTCGTTAAACATTTTAAAAAGCGGAACACTGATTCAAATAAAATTTTTTACGTAACGACAGATGGCGCTCCTGCTATGATTGGGAGACATAAAGGATTTGTTTCCGTTCTTATTGAACGCATGGGTCGATCAGTTTTGAATTTTCATTGCATAATTCACTAAGAGTGTGCTAAAATCTCCGCCGGAAGTTTAAAATCCGTGATGGATAGGGTGGTTAAAATAGTTAACTACATTGTCGGTCGTTCTTCACTGATCCATAGACAATTCAAGGCGTTTCTGTAGGAATTAGAAAGTGCATATTCAGATATACCATTGCACAATAATGTGCGCTGGCTCAGCCGTGGTAAAGTGCTCTCTAGATTTGTGCAATGTCTGAGCGAAATTAAATCGTTCTTGTTGGAAAAAATCAAGTGGATGCTTATCCTGAACTAGAAGATAAGAACTGGATCTGTATGTTAATGTTTCTTACTGATATTACAAACCATCTCAGTGAACTCAACTTAAAGTTACAAGGTTCAGGCAAAACAGTTCTGGATTTATACGAATCCTTGAAATCATTCAAATTAAAAATAGATTTATTTATCAGCAATATTACTACAAACACATATAAATATTTTCCAAATTTAAAAACTTATATATCCAGTGTCGACGATGGTGCACTAATAGACGAAATTCTTAAATATATGACTAATTTAAAAGAGGAGTTTATCGAGAAGGGTCAGGATTTTGATAAACATGGTCCTATGTTCGCTTTTTTAATCAAACCAGATTTAATGGATTTTTCCAGCACTTGCTTTGACATATCTCTTTTCTCATTGATGGACATTAATGATTTTGATCTTCAATACATTGAATTTAAAAGCCCCGAGTTATGGAACACGAAATTTAGAATTAAGAAGGGTATTAGAAGGTGACTGCCAAAACCATTCAAACGAGATACTCAGTTGTTGGATGAGTTTACCAGAGAAATTTATTTGTCTTAAGAAAGTAGCGTTTGCCATGCTTACAGCTTTCGGATCATCCTATATCTGTGAACAACTTTTTTCCCATATGAGAGTGATTTTAAACCCGTACCGGCTTACAACAGACAACTCGGAAGCATGTGTGACACTGAAAATAATCAGACATGAACCAGATATAAGAAAACTCTCTAAAGAACTTCAAGCACAGGGTTCACACTAGGTCCTAGGACTAGTATAATAAAATTATTTGTTAAATGTTAAAATTTTTTTGTAATTAAACCTTCTAAAAGCAATATTTTAAGTTAATTTAAGTTAATTTTTGTTAATTTTAGTTGTAGTAAGTACCTATGTCGGCACGCAAAATGTTGTATGGATGAAAACTGGCACCCCTTAGTTAAAAGGTTGCCGACCTCTGCCTTAAATATATCAAATGCAACCGCTCGAGATTCTCCAAAGTGTTTAATTGCGTTGTTCCAAATATCTGTTAAATAAGCTAGAAGGTCTCCTGTTGATCTTTTCTTGTGAAAGCCTTATTGATGGTCATTAATAATATTGAATTCTTCTTCATATTTTAGAAGATGCTGATTGATAGCCTTTTTTATAACTTTCGATATTTTTGAAAGCAGTGCGAAGTCTTCTTGCCTTTTTTGGATAGCGGCTACACTGTAGAGCATGTTCAGCAGGTATTATCATAAGGTGTTTTCCCACCTATCGACCAACCATTTATTAATAGCTGACAATTAGGTCATCTTGATTATGAAAATCGTGGAATTCAAAAAGGGAGAGAACTTACAAGGTTAAAACTCGAATGCTTATCTTTAATGTTATAATCAAATATTTTTTTCAACAACCCCAAACATTCATGTGCGTGCTGGACCCTCTGCAAATATGAAAGAGTACATTATTATTAGTACGAGTAAATACCGGCTAAATTATTTGATAACTAATTTCAGTGAAGAATATTAACCGTAATCCCTATCAATCGAAAATCAATTGTATCTAATTCAAATATTACGTTTTTAAAACTAGCAGGAAAATCACTGGATTATATTGTTTCTGTGGTTTATTTAGATCTGTATAAACAGAACCCGTCAACCATGAAATTGGACCACTCTATTTAATCAACTGGTGCATATAATTTATAAGCGACATTTATACATTATTTAAAATGATTTTATTACTGCAGTTGTTTGATGTGCATCAGTTTAACAATCTAGGTTACGGAATAATAGATTATCATACATCTTGTGATGAGAAGGTTTTCTTTTAAAATAAATATGTAATAAATCAGAACTATAAAGTTTTACATGATTCATTTTACTTCAATTAAACTGTTCTAATTTGGCAATTGATGTTTTAAATTGACAAGAACGTTAGTAAGCCTACTAGAGTTATAATGCTTGGTACGACAAAACCAGAAAATGATTTTTTATTCGTTCTTCAACCTATAGAAAAGTTCTAAAATAACTCCATTTTCCTTCTTATTTTAAGGTTTTGTTTTCCAATACTTATTTTAAATTTATTTCTAAAAACGTTTATTTCTTGGCATTTACCATACAAAAACTGGCAAGAATAAAGAAACTGGTCAACTGGAAATTTTAACACGTCTGTTTTTTTTATATTCTATATCGACGCCAAATTTTTGGTAACATAGTTTCCTAGACTGTCAAGTCTTTCAAAAGTTCCTAGAAATTCTATGTTGGTACATACTAAGATTTGCTTTCGGTAGTCAAGGTCATTATATCAAAACCATTATCTCATGAAAAAATAGCTTTACCACAGCTGAAAGTAAGTAGTATTCCTATGTTTTTATACTTTTGTCTGGCGCAATTTGTTAGTTAACTTTTAAATTTAAAGTATTTTACCGAAATTGAAAAAAAAAAAAACAAATATAAAAAACGAACTGTAGATCTGGTCCATTCGTTTTAGTTTTTTTTTTGTTTTTTTTTTCTTCATTTTAATTCCTTGGAAAAAATATTACTATTTATATTCAAAATAAAGATTAATTAAGTGTTAAATATCACTAACAAGCTTTAATAATAATTTGAAATGAATAGGAATAATCAGTTAAGATTACTAGGAAGAGGGACAATCCGAATGTCTAGTCGACGACAAATCACGTCCTTTGCCTAAAATAACCAATAGAAAGAAGGTCGAACAGAAACTAAGACACCCATAGATCTTTATAAAGCATATGACACTGGCTCTGTTAGGAAGTTATACTACAGGAAACCAATATTATCCAAACCCTAAAAAGCTTCTAAAACCTGTATGGTAGGTTCACATCAAGAACACAAATATATAATAGAATGTTTAAGATGAGTATGTTTTGAATCACGTACACGTGATGTTTTGTATCACGTTGCAAAGGAAAAGTGAGAGATTAGAATTCAATACGTAAAACATACCTACCCATAGGGTAATGTCAACAAAAGATTAGAAAAAAAAACACAAAAATATATCTGTGAAACGCCTGATTTATGACGCAGAGAAGTTAAGTATAAAGAAAAATAACCAAAGAAAACTTGAGTCGATGGATGTGTTTAAGGGGGTCACTACCGAAAAAATAAAAAAAAATCGATTCTTGGTGTTTGCATATTGCTAGTGTACATTAAATTCTGAACGGATCTCCGCAAACTGCATGTCTCTGCGTATTCTAGAAGTGTTTATTTCATTCATCAAAGTTAGGAGGATCAGAGAGGAGTTCTGTACAGTCATGAAGACATCACGCCCCACGCCAGGCCTGTTACGTCGCGCCCCCTCTAAACACCTCACCAACAAATAAACATGTTTTTTATCCTTATTTTAAGGTTACTTTTTTTAGAAAATTATGCTTCAATCTAATCAAAATTCAAAGTTTTTTTTTGCTTTCCCGAAAAGTTGTATTTTTTTTCTGCTTAGGTAAATTTTTTCCGCTAATCTGAACTAAAAAATATATTGACTTGATTTTTTTTGTTCATTATCGCCACACTGAGTATTGACACATATCAGGGAATTTCAAACATCAAAGTGGAAGGTTTGGTGAACATTGAAGTAACTACTTCTTAAAAAAGCTGATTTTCAAAATACAGCATTTCAGCATTACATAAAAAACAAGTGTGCAAAGTTTCACTTAAATCCGTTGAATGGTTTTGGAGAAAAGTATACCTACGTTTCAAAGGAAAGACCCTACTGTCGTTGCACCCTTAAACAATCGGTGTGAATATCTAGAAAGGATAGGATTCTAAATAAGGATGTGGGATGGTTCTCCGATGATGAATATTGAAATAAAGCAACTAAGATAGTATGGTTATGTACAGAGAATGGAAGAAACTACATTGCCTAAAATAGTTTAAAATGGATACCCCAGCTTAAGGAAACTAAGAAAGGGCCAAAGAGATGACTGACAGGCCACTAAGTTAGGTATTAGACATCGTCAAAAGATGTTTTGAATCCAACCTCATATCATACATTTCTTGTTAAAGTTATTGTTACGACAAAAAGAAATGGTTTTCTCCAAAACGTATAACAGAACTCTTTAACGTGATGCATATTTTGAAACTAAGTCGATAAACATGAACATCTAAACTTTCGCTAATAGTATCACAGAATTTTTCGATTGTTTCCATTTGAGTCATGCTAGGAATGAAATCATAGGATACGAGCTTTTACAGTATAAAAATACTTTTCCGCACTTTAATTTCTATATATGTGTACATAAATAGATCTGCCTTTTCTTGTGTTTCTCTTAAAGTAATATCAATTACCTTTATTACGTAAATGCAGATCATTTTTAGAACAAATATTTATTTTATGTATGAATCATATTCTTGTTACTCGGAAAATCTTAATTAAAAAGAAATACTGATTGCTTTAAAATACTATTGTTAAATCTAATAATAACAAACTTCTTTTTAGGGAAGTTTTACATATTTTGGTAAAGTTATCGTTTTAATTTTTTTTGGAACTCTAAGAAAATATTTTATAGAAAAAATTTTAGAAGACCTCCTAAATATCTCAAAATTCCATCCAACCTTCTAGGGACATTAATGCATATACATACTGGCAACAAGTATGTTGCAACTTTTGTCATTTCTGTGTACCACATAATGAAAATGATGATTTTATGGTACGAGCGGTACCTTACAGTTTTGTAGGTGCAAGCATCACACGTAGCGACAATAACATAGGCGAAATATTCCAAAATTGTTGTGTAACTTAACACATGAAAAAGTCTGGTTTATATCGAAAGACCTTCATGGGTAACGAAAAAAAAAATATATTATTTCGAATTTAGTGAGTTTGAATAAACCACAAATAGCTTATTTTAAACAAACAACATGCATGGAGGTTGTGTTATACTCGTATTCTAGCATTAGCCATAAAGTGCCTTGTTTATTTGGTAATTACGAATAGACCAATTTCAAAAAGAATAGCTTATTTGTTTCGTAACTAAAATATCTAAAATGTTTACTGATTATGTTAAAGTACCTAAATTTATTTAATTTTATAAATCAAGCAAAGTCGCAAAGTATAGACTAATTAATCTTGGCAATTTTTTTGCAAAAATACAAGAAATTTTTCGTTTCCTTAATAGTGTTAGATAATTTGGATTACGTATACTTATAAAACATACTTGGTATGCAAAAGATTCATATAATTTCAATTTCTATCCTCATTTCCTATATGTCATTCTTAAATTAAGTTCCATTTGCTTTTGTTTCGTTAATAGAATAGTAGTTGTAAGAATACTCTTGGCAATCTCTAAGGCACAAAGAGGGTGGTGCCCATAAAGATAACACCAAGCAGTAATTCAACGCTCATTCGGAGTATAGAGGTTCCTAGAGCTATATATATATATATATATATATATATACAGTAATACCCCGCTTAGCGCGACCCCGTTACGCGCGGTTTCACTATAACGCGAATTTCAAATACCCCGCTTAGCGCGACCCCGTTACGCGCGGTTTCACTATAACGCGAATTTCAAATACCCCCGCTTAGCGCGACCCCGTTACGCGCGGTTTCACTATAACGCGAATTTCAAATACCCCGCTTAGCGCGACCCCGTTACGCGCGGTTTCACTATAACGCGAATTTCAAATTTCGCGCTCATGTAGTCATTAACTTCTCTATGGTCGCGGGGGGATCCCCGCTTTCTCTGAATATTCTCTTTGAAGAATTGGGAATTCCCTGTCCTTCGACTTTGTTCTATGGGGATTTCCTCGTTCGTTTCGTGTGTTCATTTGTTCCGTAATGTTAGTTCGGTCGGCTGGCAGTTTTGTTTTAATATTTATTGGAGATACATACATACATAATTTAACCCTACGTTAAAAATGCCGCCTGTAAAGAAAAAAGAGCGTAAAAGCGTCACTTTGGAATTGAAGATGAAAGTGTTAAGAAGAATGGAAAATGGAGGCAAAGCAACAATTGTTGGGAGAGATTTTGGACTCTCAGAATCGACTGTGAGAACGATTTATAAAAATCGGGAAAAAATTAAAATCTCCAGCGAAGGTTCAACACCTATAAGTGCAACAAAACTTTCTCGTTCGAGATCATCTATCTTAGAAAGAATGGAGAAATTACTGTCAGTCTGGATCGAAGATTTGAATAAGAAGAACACACCACTAAGTCAAGATCTCATATGCACAAAAGCAAAATCTTTGTATGAGATGCTGAAAACAAAAGAAGGAGAAGGGAGTGCCACTCCGACTTTTGCTGCCAGCAGAGGCTGGTTCCATCGGTTCAAGCAGCGTTCTAATCTTCACAATATCCACATAACAGGCGAGGCGGCCAGCGCGGACATTCAAGCTGCAGCTGAGTTTCCAGACAAGTTTCAAGACTTCGTTAGACGAGAGAAAATTCCTGCTTGTCTCATCTTCAGTGTTGATGAGACCGCACTTTACTGGAAAAAAATGCCATCTCGAACATTCATTTCTAAGGAAGAACGTCAAGCCAGTGGTTTCAAAGCTGCGAAAGATCGACTAACACTTCTGCTGGGTGGTAATGCCACTGGTGATTTCAAACTGAAACCTTTACTAGTGTACCATTCAGAAACACCCCGTGCAATGCGAGGCACAGACAAGACAAGTCTACCAGTTGTGTGGCGATCAAACAGAAAGGGGGAAATTTTTCAAGAATGGTATTCTAATAGTTTTTGCCCATCAGTCAAATCATACTGTGACAGAAATGGGCTTGAACCTAAAGTTATATTACTCTTAGACAATGCCCCAGGACATCCAACCTCACTTGATACGCCCAGAGACTTAAAAGTGTACGTAAAGTTCCTTCCACCAAACACTACGTCAATATTACAACCTATGGACCAGGGAGCAATAGCAAACTTCAAAGCTTATTACCATCGCCGCACTTTTAGCCAACTAATTCATGAAACTGACGGGGAAGGAAGACAGTCTATGCGAGAGTGGTGGAAGTCATACAACATTATGAAGTCTATTCACAACATAGAAGAGGCTTGGAAGGAAGTTAAAATGAGTTGTATGAATGGGGTGTGGCGTAATCTTTGGCCAGATGTAGTGGAAGCACCTAGAAGAATTGTCCAGATGCAGAGACAAGTGCTTGAAGACATTGCTGCAATGATTGAGGGGTCTGAACTTGAAGATGTCACGGTAGAAGATCTCGTAGAACTTGTAGCAACGCACGACGATCCTATTAGCAATGAAGATCTGATCGAGTTACAGAATAATCCTATCTACGATGAGGAAGAACAAGTAGAAGAGAAAGTTTTATCTTCAGGGGAAATACAAAATGCACTTTCAAAAATTTATTCAGGTTTGGACATATTGCAGAGTATAGACAATAATGATGACCGTGTCTTGACCGTGTGTCAAACAATTAAAAACAGTGTTGGGTGTTATGAACGTATTTTACAAGAACGTAAACAAAACGTTACCCAAAAGACAATAGATGTATTTTTCCGTAAAAAATAAGAGTATGTATTGCATAAAGTGTTCTTAGAATTAAAGTGATTGATTAAAATGATTTGTATTTTTTTGTATTAAATTTTGACTATGTTTAATCATAAACCTCGATATACGCGAATTTCAGTTAACGCGATTTTTTTCGGAACGTATCCCTCGCGTAAAGCGGGGTATTACTGTAATATATATATATATATATATATATATATATATATATATATATATATATATATATATACATATATATATATATATATATATATATATATATATATATATATATATATATACATATATATATATATATATATATATATATATATATATATATATATATATATATATATATATATATATATAAATATATACATATATATATATATATATATATATATATATATATATATATATATATATATATTTATTACAGCAGAGATTTTCATGGATGGTGGAATGTAATACATTAAAATTCCGGGTTTCAATCCGTTCGTCTAACAATGAATTTGCACGACGTTTCGCCAAAGTCCCATTTGGCATTCTCAAGTACTCTTGCTGCTGCTGCTGCTACTCGATACTGTGATCTTGCTGCTGATACTGGTCGAAGCTAATTAATACATAGTTTATTTCATATATATAGGTATATATATATATATATATATATATATATATATATATATATATATATATATATATATATATATATACGAGGCTGGTTTGAAAAGTCCGTGCAAAGTCCGAGAGATGGCACCACCGGCGCGTATCGAGGTCATGTTTAGTTAGTAGCATCTCTTGAATGAACGCACACCAAGTTTCAGCCATATTGGTCTATTTCTTTGTGTTTGGCATTCGTGTGAATCAAGAAAGTCGAGTGATTTTCAAGAAATTGACGAAAAAGAATTTCGTGTGGTGATTAAACATTACTTTATGAAAGGCAAAACGCCTCAGGAGACTAAAGAGAAGCTTGATAAATATTATGGTGACTCTGCACTTTCGATTAGAACAGTTTATAAGTGGTTTCAAAATTTTCGGACTGGCCATATGGGCACAAGTGACGCTGAACGTTCGGACGGCCTGTGGAGGTTACGACTCCAGAAATCATTGATCAAATCCATGATATGGTGATGGATGACAGAAGAGTTAAGGTGCGTGAGATTGCTAGTGCTATAGGCATCTCGACTGTACGGGTACATAATATTTTGCATAAACATTTGGACATGAGAAAGCTATCCGCAAGATGGGTGCCGCGATTGCTCACGCTTGACCAAAAACGGAATCGTGTGAAGTGTTGCAAGGATGGTTTGCAGCTGTTCCAGAAGAATCCGGAGGACTTTAAGCATCGTTTCGTCACTGTGGATGAAACATGGATACATTACTATACTCCTGAGACCAAACAACAATCTGAACAATGGGTTACTAATGGGGAATCTGCACCAACAAAGGCGAGGACCGTTCCTTCGGCCGGAAAGGTTATGGCGACTGTCTTTTGGGATTCGCAAGGGATAATCCTCATTGACTATCTGGAAAAGGGTAAAAAAAAACTATTACAGGTGAATATTATTCATCGTTATTGGACCGTTTGAAAACCGAGCTGTAAGAAAAACGCCCTCGATTGGCCCACAAGAAAGTCCTTTTCCATCACGACAACGCACCAGCACACACCTCAGCAGTTGTGGTCGCAAAATTAATGGAAATAGGATTCCAACTCGTTTCACATCCCCCCTATTGTCCAGACTTGGCTCCCTCGGACTACTATTTGTTCCCCAATTTGAAGAAATGGCTGGCGGGACAAAGATTTTATTCAAACGAGGAGGTGATTGCAGACACTAATGGATATTTTGCTGACATGGACAAATCCTATTATTCGGAAGGGATCAACAAACTAGAACATCGTTGGACGAAGTGTATAAGCCCACAAGGAGACTATGTCGAAAAATAAAAAAGGTTTACCCCAAACACATAAGTAGTTTTTATTTTTGCACGGACTTTTCAAACCAGCCTCGTATATATATATATATATATATATATATATATATATATATATATATATATATATATATATTTTATATACCATATATATATATATATATATATATATATATATATATATATATATATATGTATATATGTATGTGTGTGTGTGTGTGTGTGTGTAAAAAGAATTTTTATAGTCCTTAGTTACTACACAGCAGATGACTACCATGACAATGTTGATTTGGCGTGAGCCTATAAATCACTAGGATGATTAGTATTGTTGTCTCTCTAATAAGAGGGTGTAAAAAAATTAGGAACAAAGTAGGGTATTCAAATATAGCTTAACTATCGAAATCAATTCATCCTAGTGAAGAGTTACCTGTACTAGCGCCAACCAAAAAGAAACTGTAAGACATGGAGTCATGAGTTGCGATGGTGAAAATTTTGGATTATTATCTGAGCTCAAAGGGTTATATAAACCTTCCAGATATTTATTAAAGAAATCATATTTAATTCAACAACGAGTTAAATGATTTAGTTCGAGATTTGAATTTACCTGTGAGACAAGCCGAACTTCTCGGATCTAAAGTGTAAGAGTGGACTCTGGTGGAACCGGTGAACTAAAGTGTCTTTTCAAAGAAGAAGAATAAGCATTGGTCGACTTTTCATTCGAATATAGAATCCTTGTCTTATTGCAAGAGTATTGATCGGTTGATAAATGAATTAGAAATTCCTTACAATTTAATTATCGGCGCCTAGTTATTGATTGTTGTAGACAATATTGATGGCAGTGCTTCTTCACAATGATAATGCGTGTCCTTCAGTACCGTTTGCTTAATCAGGGGTGTTAAAAGAAACGTATGAAACAATGTGTTAAATTTTTTTGATATAAAAATATAACGGAGAATCTAAAGTGATAAAGAAATTATTAGAGTTACAGGGTGGATTAACAAAATATTGCTGCTTTGTTTGCTTGAAACAGTAAAGATAAAAAATACCTGATTGCAGAAAATAAAATTAGTAACACATTAAACATGCTTAATAAAAAATTTTGTCAAGGCAATTAACAAAAATTGGCAAAAAATTTTATACCTAAAGTCTACTTTTACCAAAATGAACAGGACAAAACTTAAAGAGAGAATATTGTCCGACCATAGCAGCTTATGAATGTTCGAAATTTCAATTAAAAGATTAATAGCAAAGAACTAGCAGCCTGATCGTTATCAAAGGCGATTATCAAAGCAGCATCTTGTTAAAAAATATTAGGAACCAAAATGTCGTCGAAAATTTATTTACTTTGCTCCCATTTCCACTTTTTCCCATCAAACCTTGGAGCCGTGAGTGATGAACAAGAACTGCGACCATCGGCATACTATGCAGGTTCTTAACCCACTACGCCACCAAGGCCGGCAAATTCTCCACAACAATTATTTTTAAGTCTTTTAAAATATATTATACAACTTATCTAAATGTATTTCAACTGCAAGAAAATAAACTCTGATTCAAACTTTATTAAAAATCACCGTACTTGATATTCGATATGTACCAATTCTTTGTTGATCTAGGTAAAAGATAAATGACATCATTATATTTTATGGTTTTCCGGTTAACAGAAAAAGGTCTTGTAGGAGGAAGCAACAGAAACCGACAAGACAAAAGTAAATAAAAGCCCACGGAAACAGTCAAAGAATCGGAAAGTTATTAACACCTATAAATTAACTTGTTGCAATCCGAAACCTTTTAAAGTTCTTTTTAATGTTAAATTATTGTCGTTTGTAAAAACGACTAGTCACATATTTATTTTGTGATGCAAGATCTTAATCGAGAAAAAGCAAACACATTCAAATACTTCCATTTTCTACCCATAAATTCTTCAACTTAGGAAAGTGTTACGTTTGAGTAAATAATTGATAAGTCGGATAAACACAATTTAGATGTCCAAACTTTGAATAAGGTCCGCGCCTTGAAAATCTTTGGGATGTAGTGAAATTTTTATAAGGCTTTCTATAAGATTTTGGTTTGTGTATTTTGCTTTCAACGATTTTTATTAAAGTTTAATATGTGATGTATGATAAAGTTTATTTTCAGAAGAATTAATTTCCCCTTTTCAAAAGAGGTCTAATATTCGTTTTATTCAACTTTGGCTTGAAACATGTCGGCTTAAGGTATTCTATCATCTCTGTTTCGAACATAAGTGAGCTTTGCAAAAATAATTTGATTAATATTCAATTTAAACATTTGATATTTTGCTATGTAATGGCAGCCATTAACTGTTATTTATTTAATGTAATTGAATACTAAATGAATTACCATGAATAGAGCTTTATTTGTTGTTACAATATTATCCAGACGTTTTAACTTGTTGGTTCAAGTTTGGAGTTAGGTTTGATACTTTCAAGACAATTTATGTATCATAGGATAAATGTGCTCATTTTGGATACATTTTGAAATAAATACAAACAAGATCAGAACTGTTAAATATTGTACCGTTTTCATTTATCAGTTTATTTAGTTTCATCATCATCATAATCATCAATCCGGTCTTTTATAGCGTTCCTCGCCTTCTAGTTCTCAGCTTATATCCTCTTCCATCTTCTCAATCTCCAAATCTTAAATTTCTCTCTGAAATTACCCTCTGAACACCTCCAAACCATGTCGCTCTTGGTCTCCTTCTCCTTCTTTCACTTGGTACCCATTTTAGAACCGTCTTAGGTGTTCGGTGCTCTTCCATTCTTTTCACGTGTCCATATAAGTAGCCGTTGTTGAATATCCTCAATAATCGTGGTTTTTACTTTCATTACAGTTCGTATTCTTTCATGAGCACAGCATGATGAGGCACCAGAATACAAAAAAATTCTGGAGGTAAAATAGCCCCACGGTCGGGTCTCTGGGCGGGGATTCATTTAGGGGCGTCGACATGCAAAGATCATAATTTTAAAATAGATTTTTGCAACATACGAGGTTTAAACTCGAACATAAATTCAGTGTACCAACACTTGCAATCAAATAAACCTCATGTACTCGCTCTCTGTGAAACCAAGGTCAGTTCATCAACCATCACAGTCAACTATCTTTATCCTTCTATTCCCATTTAAACGTAACTTTAGAATCTGTCTTTTTGTCAGAAGCGGCTTCTCTTGCCAACCAGAGGAGGTGCTGGAGCCCCGAAACTTTGATGTTATGTGGTTAAAAATAACGACTCAACAAACCACAAGGTTCATCTGCATCCTTTATGCACGACTCAGTGATACTAACTTTAGAACACTTTTCGCTTCTCTTGCAGGCACTATCATCCTGGGTGACTTTAATGTCCACAACATCAACTGGCTTGAGTATTCAAATACTACCGATGAACCAGGTCGTGAAGCTGAATCATTCTCTGTCAGTTGTGACTTAACTCAGTTTATTGACGAACCAACACGAATCCCTGATCGAGACGGGGAATTCGCCAGTCTTCTCGATCTGTTTTTAATCACCAATCCAGAGATTTACACGTTCACCATAAATCCGTCGTTAGGTTCTTCCGACCATAAACTGATTTCGACATCGAGTATCCTATCAATCAGTGGTAGGAAGGCGCCTAAACCGCGTAAGATTTACCACTACAAATCTGCTAAATGGGAAGATCTCATGGAATATTTTCGAACTTTCCCTTGGTTAGACGTTTGTTTTCGATCCGACGACCCATCTGACTGCGCCAAGGAGGTTTCCGACATTATTTTGGTTGGTATGAAAGCTTATATACCTTTTTCGAAGAAATGCCCTTCCAACGGCAAGCCGTGGTTTGACCGAAAATGCAAAGAAGCTGTTGCTTAACGACAATGGCGTGAAAATCCTAACGCCATAAATCGTAACATCTTTGTTCCCGGAATAGATGCAAATAAATTATCGACGAAACAAAGGAGGGACACAATCAACGAATTAGAAACAAACTTCTCGCTTGTCTCAACAACACCTGTTGAGAAAGCGATTTGTTGGCTGAACTCTTTGGTTCACATTCTACTGTCGATTTCCAAGGAAAAACACCACCTACTCTTCCCATAGTGCAGTAAAGGATACCCGATTTTGTCTTCAGACAGCGTATCATAAAGCTTATTTTAATGAAGCTAGACACTAAAAAAAGCTTCTGACGCTGACGGAATACCTGCCTTAGCACTCAAAAACTGTGCTAGAGAACTAATACCAGTTTTCTGTAGACTTTTCAACCTATCCTACAGAAAAGGAATATTGCCTTCCTGTTGGAAATGCGCCACAGTTCAGCCGATTCCTAAAAAAGGCAAGGAGATCTTGCCAAGTAACTACCGACCAGTCGGTAGTTACTTGGTAAGTCATGGAAAAAAATAACTTGAAGGATTCAACATTATTAGCGACCGTCAATATGGCTTTCGTAAACATAGATCAACAGGAGATCATCTGACTTATGTCACACATGTTTTGAACAACGCAATTGAACACTTTGGAGAATCTCGAGCGGTTGCTTTTGGTATATCCAAGGCATTCAACCGTGTTGGGACCAAGGCTTGTTGGCTAAGCTACGCTCTTTTGGTATGTCTGAAAAGTTCATATTGTGACTCTCATGTTTCCTCAGAGAGCGTTCTGTACGAGTGAATTTCTTTCTAACACCTTCACTATCAACGCCGGTGTGCACCAGGGCTCCATACTGTCTTCTATTCTCTTTCTGATTTACATAAACAATCTGCTGGAAAACACCAGGAATCCAATCTAGAGTTTTGTAGATGACAGTACGCTTATCTCTTCAATCACTTGGAACGCTCTGACATCGGCTACTGGAAGAAATTCCAGGGGTGGCAGTAACCAACCGGAATTTAACGCTACAAAAACTCAGGTGGCAGTTTTTTCTAAAAGAGTTAACGTTGCTGAACCCGACATAGTTATGCCGGAGCACTCCATTCCTCTAGCATCGTCACTCAATTTGTTGGGCATTAATTTGGGAGCAAATATGTCTTGGTATGAACATGTTGGAAAATATCATACATATCAACAATTCATAAGAAAGGAGACAAAAATAATTGCGATAACTATAGGGGAATAACGGTTACAGGATCTATTAGCACAATATACAGAAAAATACTTAAAAATAGAATAGAAACGGAATACGCGGACGTAGAAGCTGAAGAACAGGCAGGCTTTAAAGCAGGAAGATCCACAATAGACCATCTCTTCTCACTGACACAAAACCGCATTTGATCAGGAAGTCCATGCCTTGTTTGTTGATCTAAAAAAGGCCTACGACAGCGTGCCCCTAATGAGATTGTGGGAAACACTACAACAGAGTAATGTAAGCACCGAAATAATTAAAGCCGTAAAATCCTTATACCAAGACGCAAGAAGTAGTGTGAAAACCAAATATAGTATAACAACAGGGTTCCCGGTCACAAAGGGTCTCAAACAGGGCTGCTGTATATCCCCAACGCTATTTAAAATCTATTTGGAGAGTGCACTGAAGAACTGGAAAAGGAAATGCAGCAGTATGGGATTACCACTGGATGACGATACTACATTGTACACGCTATCATTCGCAGATGATCAGGTAGTAGTCGCTCAGGACATCGATGATATGGAATACATGACACGAAAACTTATGGATGAATATGAAAAATAGGGCCTAGAAGTCAATATTAAAAAGACCGAGTACATGTGCGTCGAAGGACAACAGCAGGACTTGAAACTGGCCACAGGACACACCATCAAACACTGTGCCAGTTATAAGTATTTGGGCACGAGAATATCTAGGGACGGAACACTGGAAGAAGCAATATTCGAGAGGAATATCCAAGGAAGAAAAGCGATTGCAATGCTTAATAGTATACTATGGGACAAAAACATAACCATTGAAAATAAGAAGATAATTTACAACTCAATAGTGAAAAGTATAATAACTTACAGGTCCCAGGTGTGGCCATTAAAGGAAAGAACAGAAAGAATACTAAAAGCTACAGAAATGGATTTCTGGAGACGAGCAGCCAGAAAATCCAGAAAAGACCGCATACCAAATGTCACGATAAGGCGAGCTTTAGAAATAAAGCACGATATAGTGGACGAAATCAGAACCCAACAGTTGGTATGGTACGGACATGTACAGAGAATGTCACAAGACCGACTGCCTAAAAAGATTTTAAATTGGAACCCTCATGGAAAAAGAAAGCGAGGAAGACCACGCCAAAGCTGGAGAGCAGGAATCAACAAGGAAGTACTAGAGAGAGATCTGGAGGAGGAGGGATGGAGAAACCGGGAGGAGTGGAAATTAGGCATCGGAAGACGGAAGACGTTATAAAACCAATTGATATATATATATATATATATATATATATATATATATATATATATGTATATATATATATATATATATATATATATATATATATATATATATATATATATATATATATATATATATATGAACATGTTGCAAGCATAGCAAATAGAGATTCTCGAAAATTATCACATTCTTTCATTTCCATTCTTGTAACTCTAGCCGATCTTCGCGAGTAATCCATTTCGAGTGCCATTAGTTTCTGTTTCAATCATTTCGTCAATTGCCAAGTGTCACAACCGTATAATACGATGTTCTTAAATACTGCATTATAAATTTTAGTTATTTAGTTTCAAAAGCCCCAAAATATAAAATTATATCAAATTTTGTTTCTATCTCAATCCGGTGTTATGGGAGTAACATTTTGAAATGCCAATAAAAAGTCAAGATATCTTTAGACAACTAAATATGGAACTAGAAGAATGTATTAGCCAACTTTGACAATTGAGTTGTACAAGCTTGTATAAGGAACATGAGTGCTATTGTGGCTGGTGTAAAAGAATTGGAAGAAAATACAACATGTCCAGTACAGCTGCGGTGTTTTTCAGAATTTAATTAGGCGTCTCCAGAGAAAAAGGGAAAAAAACTTAATACATTAGGCGGTAATATTTATGTTAATTACTTTATACAATTTATTCAAAATTAAGATTTTTATTGCAAACTGTAATGTTATTACGAAAGGTGTGCCCCACTATATTGCATATAGTTTTATTGTATTGTATTAAGTATAGGGTGTTTTATATAAGTTACTTAGATATATTTTTTATTGAATTTAAAGATCCCTATCTAGCAGAACATTATTTATTAAAACTAATTGCACGCCTGTTTTAATAAATGCTTTTATCAATTACTAAAAATGAACAAACTCTAGCAGTGGTTCTCCTATCTTGGGCCTCGTTTCGCCGTATTACGGTTCATTAGTCGAGCTAGGATCGACAAGCGGGAAAACAAAATTCGAAGTATTTATTGCAGGATTGGCGTAACATCACAGTAAGATACAACAAATTGTATCTCTGGCTTTTAAAAGCATACCTGCCCACCTTCAGGGGCTTTTTAAGGTCACAGACTGTCAGAGAAATTGTTTCTAACAATTACCGCTAGACATCTCGATCGTTAGGGTTCTAACCACGTAATAAAAATCTATATCAACTACCAAAAATGGACAAAGTTCATATTTTACCAGTGGTCACTACTTAAATATGGACTTTGGTCATTTTTAGTGTTCCATATGGAATAATTATGGGATCACTTCCGTCCGTCTGTCACACCCGATTTTGTCCGAAGCAATTTAAAGTAGAAAGTTGAAATTTGGCACAAATATAGAAATTGAAGGCCCAATCAGGGCCGTGTAGTTTTGAACGTTAAATGTTGGCTTAAGAGGTTAGTTTTAGAGAATGAAATCGGATGTAAAAAAAATTACTAGGTCATTGAGTGTGATGTCAAATTAGAGCTTGTGAAAAAACGAGTTCAAAAATATATATGATGTAATACTTGCGCAACTTTTCTTTGTATAAATTGTCAAAATCAATGTCCGCCCTTATCTCGAAAAGTACTGATCAAAAAATTTTGAAAAAATTCTGAAATATTCTCCATAAAGTGTGGATTGAGTGAAAATTATTATGAGTGCATTCTTCTTCTTATTTTAAAAAAATGATCAAAAACTCCCGTCCACCCACCCTATTTCGAAAAGTTCTGATCAAAAAAATATTGAAAAAAATTCTGGAATAGTCTCCATAAATTGTAGGTTGAGCGAAAATTATAACAAGTGCATTAAGTTTGATAATTTATTTGGTATAAAAAACTGTTTGATCGCCAAAATGCTGAAGATTTATTTTGTTGAAAGTTGTGAATTAAACCGGGATCGACACCTACTGCTTTAAGTATTAGGTACCTAGATAGTTTAATTTTATTTGTTTATAATTAAACAAACATTTAGATAGTAAATATTTGTTTTAAACTTTTACCGCTAGATTCTAGATTGATTTAGTTTGATTTCTTGGCTATTAGGTAGCTAAGATGCTATAACTATTATACATTACTGACTAAGAAAACACGTGAAAATACATATTTGATCTTAAGATATATACATGTCATATGGAACTTTTTGTCTTATTCTGGTTGGTCTGATTAGCCATCTCAGTCAGTATCTGACTAGATATGTTTGTAATCTGGGTTTTTAATTCTTCTATCGAGAACTCATTTGGGGTGGGTTTTATGAAGTCCCTGATCATTTTATACTTCCGTAACAAACATTTTTATTTTGAAGGCAATCACAGTCCGGAACACTAATTGTGCAAGTCCAACTTGACTTGACCGGTTTTAAGTTTCAGTTTAGTTGATATTGATTTTTATTACGGGGTTAAAACCATAACGATTGAGTAGCCTAGCGATTAGTAACGATTCCTTTGTCGCTCTCTGGTTTTAAACAGTCTCCGACGGAGGGCATGATTTTAAATTTTAAGCTTTCACAAGCCAGAGGTAAATAAATACTGCAGATCATTAAGTATTGATTCAAATTTCGTTTCCATGATCTCATCATCAGTAAATTAAGAAAAGATCATGGCGATATAAAAAGTATATATAATGTAAAAACTTCTTGTTTTTGGCATAAGGTGGAAAAACTATGAAAAAGAGGGATGTTGGTTCTAATATTGTCAAAATGAAAACTATATTTATCTATGATAAAATTTAGTTTATGATACAGACTGTCAAGTAAGAATATGTCCACGATTTTTGGTAGGTGCGATTCTAGCAACTCAACAAAAAACCGGTAGAGGGGCCTAAAATGACACATTCCGCGGCTGCTAAATACATTAAAAAGTCGGTGTCGTTTGTGAAAAAGCGGGTAAATCGATTAACGAGACGAAAAATGTCGACGACTTGGTAGGCAAAGTCACTTCGAAAGTCGAAAAACGAATCGATTCTTTGTTTTCACGGGACCCGAAATTGACGCTGGGTCAAGGAGCGGCAAAATCGGGTTTAAATGTGTCCCATGAGACCATTCGACAACATATTCATGCTCATGATATCAAATTCCGAAGAAGGTTTAAGAAACTTTTGCTGGGTGAAAATCACATCGCGGGAGCGGCCCATTTGGCCTACGATAAGATACTAGACTGGCCGGACGCCAATCCCATTGAAAATGTTTGGTCCCTTGTAAAGAGAAAGCTCAGAGGAAAGACTCTGAGGAGTTTGACTCAGTTGTCTTGCGAGATTCGAAAAATTTGCAGAATAAGCAGAAAATCTTGTCGATAGCATGTCTTGAAGATGCCAGGCGATTATTGATGCAGGAGGCGATTGAGCAACTTATTAAGATAATTATGTTCTTGTTAGCACACCAAAGAATACGTTGATGGCAAAAATGTTCTCGAAACACATTTTTTAAAGAATACTAGCGGTGACAGACTGTAGACATCCATTGGCTAAATCCTTGAAGTCGGGATTTCTTATGTTGTTATTATTGGACTTGTTGATTTCATTCAAGACTGATTGAATATTGACTGTGAAGTTTTTTCTAAGAATTGACTACAATTTCATCGTAGCGGTAATTTGTACTGATTTGAGGTAAACACAGATCTTTTTTAGATTATTTTTAGTGTTCCGTACGGAACACTTATAAGATCACTTTGGTGTCCGTCCGTCCGTCCGTCCGTCCGTCCGTCCGTCCGTCCGTCCGTCCGTCCGTCCGTCTGTCACACCCGATTTTCTCCGAAACTATTCGACATAGAAAGTTGAAATTGGGTATTAATATAGGAATTGATGGCCTCATCAGAGCCGTGTAGTTTTGAAAGTTAAATTTTGACTTAAGGGGTGAAATCGGAAGTAAAAAAAAATATTACTAGGTCATCGAGTGTGGTGTCAAATGAAAGCTTGTGAAAACACGAGTAAAATATATATATATATATATATATATATATATATATATATATATATATATATATATATATATATATATATATATATAATATAATACTTGCGTACACTGTTCTTTGTATTATTTTTAAAAAATCGCTGTTCCCCCTTATTTTAAAAAGTACTGATTAAAAAATTTTGAAAAAATTGTAGAATATTCCCCACGGGGTGTAGATTGAACGAAAATTATCACGAGTGCATTATCTCTAATAATCTATCTGGTATATAAAAAAAAAATTCAATGTCATCAGTTTTCAGTAAAGATTGGAAACTAACTTTGTTGAAAACTTATTTGGGGTGTGTTTTGTGAAGTCACTGAACATTTTATACCTCTGTAACACATTTTTTTTATTTTAAAAGCAATCAACTCACGGAACACTAATTGCGCATGTTTAACTTGCACTTGACCGGTTATTATTTATTAGGAACACTTATGGGTTGCGTGTGTCTGTCCGTCACACTCGATTTTCTCCGAAACTTCTTGACATAAAAAGTTGAAATTTGGCACAAATATAGGAACTGATAGCCCCATCAGAGCTGTGTAGTTTTGAAAGTCAACTTTGACTGAAAGGGTTAGTTTTGGGAGGTGAAATCGGAATTGAAAAAAATATTACCAGATCATCGAGTAGGGTGTCAAATGAAAGCTTGTCACACTTGGTAGTTCCCAAAAGTGTTCTCTGTATTTGCTAAACCATCCCAAGACGCGTTTCTCCGTATCACGGCTCATCAGCTGGGTTAGGTTCAGCAAACACATAGAACACCGTTTCAGACCTTATCTGGGTACTGACGAAAAACGATGACAAAATAGGTGCTTATTCTGCACTCTGTTGGTGACTTATTTAAAGTCTATCCGAACAGAGAGGCCAGATCACAACTGACACTGAATTGCAGAAGCACACCTTTACAAACGTCCCGCTTGAAGGCATAGATGGTGCATTAGTGAAGCAACCAAGGCAGATCGAAAAATCCTCACTACCAGGTGCGCATTGGTGAAGCAACCAAGGCAAATCGAAAAATCCGCACTACCAGGTGCGGATTTTTCGGTCTGCCTTGGTTGCTTCACCAGTGCGCCATCTATGCCTTCAAGCGAGAAGCTTGTAAAGGTGCGCTTCTGCAATTCAGTCAGTTGTGATCTGACTGCTCTGTTCGGATAGACTTTAAATAAGTCACCAACAGAGTGCAGTATAAGCATCTATTTTGTCATAGTTTTCCGTCAGTACCCGTATAAGATCTCGGTCTCAAATGGTGTTCTGTGTGTTTGCTGAACCTAGCTCAGCTGATTAGGATTTTTGGTCATATTGATATTTTCCATAATATTTCTCCATCTGAAATTTATAAATACCAAATGCTTTACATATAATTTTGCCACGTATTTTAAAGGGGCCTGGAGTCCTAGAATCTTAATATTGGAAGAACTTTGAAGAACCATTTGCCGTAAACTATCTGTAGGATCTTGTTGGACTCGTAAGTATTATTAAGCAGTTATGTTGGGAATGTGGAATCTTTGGCATAATGACACTACTCAGTATATATCACCACTACACCAAACACTTTATTTTTGCCCTCGACGCGCGTTTTGCTAACCATGTTAGTAATAGTCAATCATCGCTCCTGATGAAGCTATCATGGTTAGCGAAACGCGTCGAGTGCAAAAATAAAGTGTTCGGTGTAGTGGTGATATATACTGAGTAGTATTATTAAGCATTTTATAAAAAATTATAATATAGAAAAAATTAGGGAAATTTACATAATGCCATTTTCCATATAAAGATTGTGATATGAGAACAGTAATAACTTATTGTGATAGAATCTTTTTGAATATACCAAAAATATATTTTCTAGCAAAATTGTATATGGTACAATATTAGAGTCAGATTAGTTTATAAATGATTTTCACATATGTATGTTAACCTGATAGAAATCTGCAAAGAAATCCAAAAAAAAAGTTATATTTTATTGCTGGAATTTCTTCTTTTTGATGTGTGCAGTAAAAAAAAGAGTATAAGCTCCCCTCGGCATCCCCCCCTTATTTTTGGTTGAAAAAGTTAAAAAACATTTTTTTGCAATTAACGGCTTTCCTGTTGATTTTAGAGAAAAATGGATTGAAATAAAAAATATTCTACGGAAAATTTTCGATCGATTAGAAAAAAAAATTATGCCAATTTTCACTGCTAGAAGGCAATTTAAGTACTTACATGAAGAGTTGAAGGGAAATATGCATTATAAACTTTTACACTTTTATTTATATATATGCATGGATACACTTTTTCACACACATACACACACACACACAAAGATTTTTATATTTATAAATAGTATTTTTATGTATATGTTCATATAAACACTAACACAAACAATCACACACATACACACAAACTTATATTTCTTATATCCATATTTAGTTACTTACATGAAATTATAGGATCGTTTAAATAAATAACACCTTTAAGTAAATTCTTATAAGTGTTCCGTACGGAACACTTATAAGATCACTTCGGTGTCTGTCTGTCCGTCTGTCACACCAGATTTTCTCCGAAACTATTTGACGTAGAAAGTTAAAATTTGGTACTAATATAAAAATTGATGGCCTCATCAGAGCCGTGTAGTTTCGAAAGTTAAATTTTGACTTAAGGGGTTAGTTTTGGGGGGTGAAATCGGAAGTGGAAATCAAAAATTTTTTACTAGATCATCGAGTGGGGTGTCAAATGAAAGCTTGTAAAAACACGAATTCAAAAATATATCTAGTGTCTTACATGCACACACTTTTCTTTGTATTATTTTGAAAAAATCGCGAAAAATCGCTGCCCCCCCCCTCTATCTCGAAAAATACTGTTCCAACAATTTTGAAAAAATTATGGAATATTCTCCACGGGGTGTAGATTAAACGAAAATTATCACGAGTGCATTACCTTTAATAATTTATCTGGTATATAAAAAAAACCAAAAATTTCAAGGTCATCAGTTTTCAGTAAAGATCGGAAACAAAACTTGTTAAAACACGAGTTCAAAAATATATATAATGTTTTACATGCGCACATTTTTCTTTGTATTATTTTAAAAAAATCGCGAAAAATCGCTGTCCCTCTCCCCTCTATCTCGAAAAGTACTGATTCAAGAATTTTGAAAAAATTCTATAATATTTTCCACGGGGTGTAGATTGAACGAAAATGATCACGAGTGCATTACCTTTAATGATTTATCTGGTATATAAAAAAAAATTTCAAGGTCAGTTTTCAGTAAAGATTGGAAACAAACTTTGTTGAAAACTCATTTGGGGTGTGTTTTGTGAAGTCACTGATCATTTTATACCGCCGTAACAGAAATTTTTATTTCAGAAGCAATCAACGTACGGAACACTAATTGCGCAAGATCAACTTGCACTTGACCAGTTTTTTTAATTATATTCTGTAATTAAAATTTATAAATAAATGTTATTTCAATCATGAAGTGAAGCACAATCGCTACTTTCAGAGACATTTTTTGAATAAGAAGATTATTCACGATCATTACCAACACTTGGATCTTCAATAACAGTTTCTTCATTATTTTGTAATTCAGCCTTAGCAGGTGGCATGCAGTTTTCACAATCTCTATCACTGCAATGGAAGCACATTACAGAGCATTTGAGTCTTCTGCAGCCACAATTAGATCCTTTGGTGCACTTGCAAGATATCATATTTAAAATTTTGTCAGGTACAGGATGATCATCTGTTCCTAGAGTCAATAGCTAATCCATTTTCATTTTTGATCCAGTCCCAATTTTCTGGATTTAAATTTCTGTCATGTCAACTTTGAATTTGTAAGTATGCTCTGTCAAATTTATCATTTTTAGTACTTTTTACAAAACATTTATACCGTAACCTGAACTAATTTTTGGATTTTTGTTTCCATACAAGTAATGAAAAAACATTTCTCCTTGTCTAATATTTTTTACATTGATCTATATTTGAAAGTGAAATATATGTACTACATTTTCGGGATTTTCATATTTTTCTAATAGTTTATAAACCTCTAACTTGCCTTTATAATAAATTGTAGACGCAGTATCGCATCCCGTGAATGCATGAATAAATAACAAATGCTGTTTCGGTATTTTTGCATTTATACAAGTAGAAGAATAACAGACTTTTTTTTGGAATTCTTACATGGCTTAAGGAAATATATATTTTTATAATAATAGCCTAGACTCCTAGACCAACAAGTAATACCAATACCAACGTCTTCGCCAACTATGATGCATGCATGAGTATCAGCATCTTCGTCGGTTTGTAAGATATTACACCGTAATTTATTAAACTTTTTAAAAAACGTATAAATCTTTTTTTATTTTTCTCATTGAAAAGAAAGTTTTCTTTGGTGGTTTTTAATTCCGTGTCTTCCTGAAATTCCACGTAGGGAGTAAAACGTTTATTAGCCCGACGTAACCTTTCTGCACTTTTGGTTCCGAATTTAAGGGATCATCTGGGTAACCATCGAAGGCAACAATGCATTTTTGTGTGTGTGTGTGTTTGCTTGTTTATGTTAGTGTTCATATGTACATTATAAATAGAAAGATATTTGTGTGTATGAATGTGTGGGTGCGTGTGAAAAAGTTTATCCATGCATATATATATATATATATATATATATATATATATATATATATATATATATATATAAATAAAAGTGTAAGAATATAAGTTTATAATGCATATTTACCTTCAACTCTTCATTAAGTACTTAAAAACATCCTCTAGCGGTGAAAATTGGCCCAATTTTTTTTTCTCAAAGGCCTATATCGATCGGCAATTTTCCGTAGAATATTTTTTATTTCAAACATTTTTTTTATAAAGTCAACAGGAAAGCTGTAAATTGCAAAAAAAAACAGTTTTTTAACCCTTTCAATCCAAAATAAGTGGGAAGCCAAGGGGGAGGAGACTTCTTTTTTTTTTCAATGTACACATTAAAAAAAGAAATTCCAGCAATAAAATATAACTTGGGAATGTATTTGGATTTGACCTGTTTTTTTTGCAGTTTTTTTTATCAGGCTATGTAAGTATGTGTGGTTTGGAAGATTTCTTGTATGAAAATACGGTTGATAAATCCATGTTTGTAATATTAACTGATATCATATTTATCTTTTATAAAAATTATGAGGACACGTGTACTACTTATATAATTATCAGTATTTTATTGGTGAAGATACTTAATAAGTTTATTTATTTATTGCCCGTTTCAAAAATATTATAAAAAATATATTTTTGATACATTTTGAAGCCTACATTTATGTTAGCTATCTTGTGAATCCAAATCTTATCTTCCGTTTATTCTTAAATGGATTTGAAAAGTAGGTCAAATTTTACTAATCCAATAAATTTATTTACTGCAGTCTATCGCAAAAATGATAAGACCCAATTTTTCATATTATCAGAAGTTTACTTATTCTCTGATGCCGTTTTTTTTTGAAAAATAAAATGATTGTTATCTCGGCCTATTTTATAAATAAAATTTTTATTACATTATAAATTTAATTAACCTTGGCGATCAATATAACTTAGTAAATGATGTTTACCAAACTATACTCTCAGTTTGCCTGAATTTCGGAAAAACCTGTACTGTGTACATCTGTGTCTTCTAAGAAACGATGCAGGATCCATAAAAAAGCAAAACGTAACTTTGAAACATTAAAAATTTTCTAATTTTATTTTGTTGAAGTATACAAAAGTTTTTTTTAAAGAAAGAAAAATAAGTTTTTCATGATGGTTACGTATATGAACATAAAAAATGACATTTAAGCCAATTTAAAATTTTTAACCTCAATAGGTTAAATTGCAAAAAATCGGCGGGGCCGTTTTTAAAGCCTCACGTTGGAGTGTTATTTTCTACAGCCCTAACTTTCTTTATTTTTAATAAATATTTTATTTATTAAATAGAAGCCCTTATTTGCCCCTTATGTATATCTTAATTTCTGAGGATGGTTCGATATGGATAAGAGATAATTTTTGTACGTCTTTTGAAAATAGTCTCTATAGTTGTTTAAAATTTGGCTGTAATGTTTTTTTTGGGCAACATTCATTTTAGAATAAAAGAAATCTAATTTCAGCTCAAAAAATGAAAAAATACTGAAGAGTTATTTAGTTGTTAAAATATGATTAAGTATATTACAACCTGTGCGTCCTGAAAGAAAGAGCAGGAGTTTAGTGAGACAACACTACACATTTAAATAAAGAAGGGTATATTTATTAACAAAATAAATATTCTTAACTTTATTACACTCTTACAATTATTTCTGCTGTAACAATGAAAAACCCCTTAAACTAGAAGAGTGTACACTATTACATAGAATCTTTAAATCAGCATTACTAAATTTTTAATAAAAGGCTTGATAAAACACGATATTAAAAATTTGTGAAATTAACTCACACACACACACACTTGTTGAGTAGTCGTTGAAAACGCATTTATAGATCGAAAGTCAGATTTTTAGACTGGTGTGTTTATGACTTACGGATTGGTTTCTCCTTGCGGGTTTTCCATAAGTTACTTGGCCTCTCCTGGTGAGATTCTCATAAAAATATTGTCTCAGCCATAACCATCCATTTGGGTTGCTAAACACTTTTTGACTCGAAATGCCTGAGCAAGGAAAAAGGGCTTAAACTTGAGAGCTAGAAACCGTTACTGCACTACTACATCATTGAGAAAAAAAAACATTCTGGCGTGCTGGAGAAGAAATCCACTACGGCCTACTGCTTCATGGTCGAAAAAGCCACTACTGCTTCATGGCGGAAAAAAAAAAGCCGTTACTGCTTCATGGTGGAAAAATCCCACTACGGCATGGTCGCGGAAAAAAAGCCTTTAAAAATTCGAAATGGTCGTTTATATATCTTTTGCCCCTTCTGCAAAGTGACGTCTTTAAAATGGCTCACTTCTGGGCGCAAAATTAATGCAAACTAAATAAGTCAAGTCGCAATACGCGTTACACACTGCCGGTTTAAATTAAACTGCTCAAAAATTTAAAACACTGTTTTAAGCTACACTGCTCAAGAATTGAAATCACTGCAATAAATATAAAAATGCAATAAAATATAAATTACAGGTAACATCATCTTTAAATCTAGGAAAAAATGGATGTTACATCTTTGTGGTAACGAAAGAACTATTGATAACCAACCAGTAAATTTTGTCGTGTCTTTCCCATGCTTCTGAATTAGTCGGAATTTTTTCAATTATTCGTTAGTTCCTATTTTTCGTCTGTTTTATTTGTTGTACCAGGAATGTGTTATCGAAAGGTTAATTAAGGAGATTCTTCTTCTTATTGTTCGTTTCCTACTTTTTATTTTGTTATCCTTCTTACTTTGCTCCTTTATTCTAGATGGTTTATCTGATAATTTTTCGAGATTTATAGTTATAGTATTCACCATACTTCTAATTTTCTTAAATTATTTACTTACTTTTAACTTGGAACATACTATTTTATATCAGTGCTCTGCGTGGATATTTTACCTTCAATTCATAATACATAACAAATATTATCATATAAATTTCAATGAAATACTCGGCACTATCTACCTATCATAACGCAGATAGATTGTCACGAAAAATTTAATCAAAACTGATTGAATTGAGTTACTCAAACAGATATGTCCAAACATTTTAACTGAGAAATCTTGATATAACCCATAGAAAGAATTACATTTTTTCTGAGGTCCGGCCTTTCTAGAAACCAGTATAATTTAGAAAATTAACTTTTCAACAATACTAGATGAATACTCTGTCAATACCATATAATCGAAATTAGCGCAGTTTATTAATTTTTTTTTCGCAACAGTACATTTTAAAAATAAACTACATTTAACTTTTTTAAAATTTAGGGATAATTTGATTTTTCATTCCTTAAAAAAGCGAATTTTAAAACTGCAATTTTTTCTATGAACGTTTTGCTTCTTTGTTTGTTTTTTGAGACACCCTATATAATTTATTTAAAAATTCATCGCAAAAATTTAAATCCTGATAAATGTCTACCTTTAAAAGTCTTTCTAAATTAACAATAAAAGCATCTAATAGATGGTCTAGATTATTGCTGGACACGGAATAACGACATATTGCTTCTATTGCTTGATCTGTCTTCTTAGTTATTCCATATGTCGCGATTTGTCTACCTGTCATCTCTAGGCGAACTAGTAAGGACTCCAACTGTCAGACCTTATGATTGACCTTCATTCTCTTGAACCTACCGTGGTGGTGATATCATCCGCATATAAAGAAATGTTGGTATTTGTCGTCTTTGGTATGTCTAATATGTAGGCATTACGAGCAGGGTGTACAATGGCGAGCCTTGTTTGAAACTGACCGACAAATTACATAATTTTACTAAACAAGTAAGTAAAAAGGGTAGAAAATTGATTTTTTTTGGGTTTCCATCGATTTGTGGGGTGTATGGTCTTCTAATGCTAAAACATAAATAGGACTTTTTGTTCAAAGACAACGTTATTTAACATTGTCATAAACTTCTTTAAATCTTCAAGTTCAAAGTTTAACATTGACTGAATTTATTATTGTCGTCATATTATATTCTTTAATTCTTGCAAGGTTGCGCGAAGCAAAGGTGTAACGTACCATGTAATTTAATTAATAACTAGTAAAATGTTTTTTTATGTACATCATCTGGAATTTTCATCTTAGTTTACTAGCAAATCTGAGAGATTTCTTTTTATTATATCTTTATATCTGAAAATGCCTCTTAGCATTATATCATATTAATTTCGGTATTACAGAAGAAACTAAAATGTCTGTTACATTTGATACGTGAGAGACTAACGTAGTAACGCAGATAATTGTGTAAGACATTGTCGAGAGGTCATTTGGTACAAAACTCTAACAATACGCCAGACATAGATTAGCAACGTTTAATTACTTATGTTACTGACGACTTTGTCAAAATTTATATGATTTAGTAAAGTATTTATTTTTACGGTATCATAAAAAAATCAGTGCTAGGAAGGTTAGATCTATATAGTTTGTTAAAATTTGTCCAATAAAATTATAGGAGCATATTTACCAGCCTATTCGAAGAATTTGTTGAAATGGTTGTATATTTCTTATTGCTTCAGTCATATCTAATTTTTTTAGTGATTCTGCACCCAGAAGAGCAATGTACGAATAGTTTTCAAATACATTCGGAAGCGCATGCATTCCTCCTCAATTTTTTTTTATGGGTCTAGCACACGTGCTACAGGGAAGTCCCTAAAGCGCTACAGGAGCGACACGTGTGCGGAGAAGGCGATTCACATTGTTCTTGAATCGCTGCAAATTGTACTCGGTGGGAAACACAGTCCTGGGCAAATTATTCCAAAGGGATGATGTTCTCCATATAAAAGACGGCTTGAAAAGCGTTGTACGAGGAGTACCAGGCTGAACCTCATATGGAAGTGAAGTATTAGTGCGACGTGTACCTCTAACATGCACCGCTCTGGGAGGAATTAAGCGGGCCACATCCTTCGAACACTTTCCATGAAAATAATTGTAGAATAGGCTCAAGTCGCCAACCGTTCTTCGATGTTCCGGGTCTCCAATCAGACGAACAAATGCAGTGTATGTTTGGGAGCGGAGCTCCAAACATGGGAGCAGTATTCCATAGTTGGTCGAATTTGAGCTTTGTAAAGAATTAACAGTTGTTGTGGAGTGTAAAGCTTTCTGGTTCGAAATAGTATTCTCAACTTTTGAGAAGCTCTCCTTGCTATGCCTGCAACATGTTCGTGCCAGGACATATTTGCTCCCAAATTAACGCCCAACAAATTGAGTGACGATGTTAGAGGAATGGAGCGCCCCACATAACTATGTCGGGTTCAGCAACGTTAACTTTTTTAGAAAAAACTGCCGCCTGGGTTTTTATAGCGTTAAATTCTACTTGGTTACTGTCACCCCAAGATAGAATTTTTTCCAGGTCTTTGTTAAGTTGAATGCCTTCCTGCTGTCTGCGGATATTCATCTGAGTAGCCGATGTCCGAGCGTTCGAAGTAAATGAAGAGATAAATGTACTGTCATCTGCAAAGCTGTAGATTGGATTCTCGGTCTTTTCCAGCAGATCGTTAATATAAATGAGAAAGACAGTAGGAGACAGTATGAAGCCTTGGGGTACACCGACGTTGATAGTGAAGGTGTCAGAAATAAATCCGTCGACTGCCACTCTTAAAGAACGCTCTCTGAGGAAACATGGGGCCACAAACTATAGTTGAATTTAATGTTTTTCTACGAAAAAAAAAGTATTTTCTTTTAAATACAAATATTAAAAGTTATTATTTTTTTTTATGGGTCTGGCACACGTGCTACAGGGAAGTCCCTAAAGCGTTCCAGGAGCGACACGTGTGCGGAGAAAGCGATTCACGTTGTTCTTGAATCGCTGTAAATTATACTCGGTGGGAAACACAGCTCTGGGCAAATTATTCCATATAAAAGACTGATTCAGGACTACCATTGCAATCATGTAGTTCTAAAATTTGACTTGTTCACACGAAAGAATAACTTATAAGTATTAAAAGACGGGTTTTTAAATAAGTATTTTATGGAAGATATTAATCACAAAACAATTAAGAGAGACAGAGAGAGAGGTATTAATAACGGAAACAGTTTATTTTCTGAACATATTATTTCTGTTAAAACTGAAAATGAAAAAAATACAATTTTCGGGTTTTTCGACTTGAAGAATACTGAAAAAGACGTATAACACGACATATTCGAAGTAATTACTCTAACCCCGTCCCCCACCTTATTAACTTCTTGTATGTTTGGTCATAAATAATTAAAAATATGTATAACACCATTTTTAGATTCATAGACTACACAAATCCCGAAAAGGAAGTATAAGCTGACATATACAAATCAATATCTCTAACCTTCATGCTCACCTCATTAAATTTTTACTGTTTGACCATAAATAACAAGAAACGACTCCAAGAACGCGTAGGCTGAAAAGCCTGGTCTAGCTACTTAAAACACTTTTTTTTTTTGCAAAATTCGAGTTTATTCATCAACATGTCTCCTTCAAGAGGGATACAATCAGTCCAACGCTAACATTTCTATACCTTTCTTGTAGAAGAATTTGTCTTTGTCTTCAAAATAGGCCTTAGTATTGGCGATCACTTTTTCATTGGAGCCAAATCTCTTTCCCGCGAGTATTTTTTTGAGGTCTGCGAATAGATAATAGTCGCTGGGGGCCAGATCTGGAGAATACGGTGGATGAGGAAGCAATTCTAACTTCAGTTTATGCAATTTTGCCATCATAACCATTGACTTGTGACACGGTGCATTGTCTTGATGAAAGAGCACTTTTTTCTTGTTGATTTGGGGCAGTTTCTTTGCGATTTCCGCCTTCAAACGCACCAATAACTTTATATAATATTCGCTATTGATGGTTTTTTCCCTTCTCAACATAGTCGATGAAAATTATTCCATGCGCATCCCAAAATACAGAGGCTAAAACCTTCCCAGCCGACTGTTATGTCTTTGGTTGTTTCGGGCGGCTTTCACCAACTGCTGTCCAGTCAGCCGACTGCCGATTTGATTCCGGTGTGTAGTGGTGGATCCATGTTTCATCCAGTGTCACATATCACTTGAAAAAATTCTTTTAATTGCACTTAACCAGGTCCAAACAGCGCTCAGAATCATCAACACGTTGTTGTTTTTGGTCCACTGTGAGCAAACGCGGTACCCATTTCGAACAGAGCTTTCTCATGCCCAAATTTTCAAGCAAAATATGACCAACACGTTATTTTGATACCTTTAGGCTGTCAGCTATCTCACGCAATTTCACTTTACGGTCATCCAAAACAATTTTGTGGATTTTTTTGATGTTTTCCGATGTAACCACCTCATTTGGGAGTCCAGAGCGTTCAGCGTCATTTGTATCTGTACGACCGCGTTTAAATTCAGCACCAGTAAATGATAAGTAATTTTCCAGAGGCAGAATCCCCGTAACACTTATCAAGCCATTGCTTTGCTTGAACGGTATTTTTTCTCATTAAAAAACAGTGTTTAATCAACACACGATATTCGATTTTTCCCATTATTTTGAAAATATCAAAAGTAGCGTCACTAAAACCATTGTAATCAACTAATCGTCGAAATGTCATGAAATTTTGACAAGTATCGTTTGAAGGTTGGTACTTCCTAAATATCATATGGATATTTTGAAAAGGGCAACATCTATGTCAGACCAAACACTTTTCAGCCTACGTTTTATATATATATATATATATATATATATATATATATATATATATATATATATATATATATATATATATATATATATATATATATATATATATGCTAACATCGTCCCCATGTCCTTTAACCTATATGTTTATTAAAACTACCTTCAAATTTGTTTATTATCACGATCACAAACCAGGAAGTAATATCGTTCAAAAACAATAGGTTCCTTTTCTACTTCAATATGTACTAAATTTGTACTCTCTCGTTTAGTTCGAGGATTATCGTGCCAAATGATCGACAGACAGGCAGATAAACCGATGGAAACGGAGGTCTATGATTCTTGATTTAGGGATTTGTAAAAATTTCGAAAAACAAAGGAACTAGCAAAAAATATAGTGATCAAAAAATATATCTACCTCCATTTGTTTGGCATCTTTTCGATTCATCTCTTGCCCTCCACATATTTAAGACTTTTTTGTTTAAATTAGTGTCATCATTACGAGTTGTTCTACATTTATCTTAAAGTTTGTTAACAAAGATGAGAACTAGTTTTAACAAATTATTCTTTAGCCGCGACAAGTCGCTGATACATATTCATAGGACGGACATGAATATTTCATTACACTCCGTCACAATAAAAAAAGTTCTATATTTAGCCTATACGCGATAATGTCGATGCCATAATATTGCTGATCTCAGCGTTTCTAACGAGTAGTGTCTGCTCGTTAAATAAGTTTGCATATATGGACTACATATTGTAAATAATCTACATATGACATCAGACATTACAAATATGGAGTCGTCCAAAATAGTTGTAGTGAAATGTATATTCTAAATAATATTCATCTACGAAAAAGGAATGAGATAAAAAATGTAATACGTGTACTTCTAATTCTGTGAAGAGAAATTTGAAACGCTAAACTGTACTAATTTATTATAATAAAAGCAAAGGCGTTGCCAGAAATTTCTGAATCGTTTTGCCAGAGAAAAGCGAAACTGATGATTCACGTTACAGTATTAAATTTCTGCATCACATTGTTGGAAACTCAGTTTTATGGAAGGGTTTCATAAACATCTACAATTTTTGTGATGCCAATTTATAATCATGATGTTGATAGACAGTTACTTCAAAATAAATTTGCAAACAATTTACAATATTTGTACATAAAATATTAAAAATACATAAAACAAACAATCTAAATGAAGTTCAACCTAAAGCACTTTATGGATATTTTCTACATTAATCAAAATTTAGTGTTTATTATGCAATTAATATAATTATGTACAATTTGTACTTTATTAGATTACTCAGTACTTTTATGACTATTTTTGTAAATTTTAGTTAGTTAATGCTTGATTTATATAAAAAATAAATTCTAATCTTTCTTTAACAATTAGCTGAATATAATATTAACTAATAAATTTTTCAGTGACTATAACCTAGAAATGCACACATTAGGTCCGGGTTTTTGGTATCTACGGGTGGGTGATTTATGGTTTAATTCATCTAAAATAACGCCATTGCTTCAATTTTCATCATGTCGTGAATTATATCAGATGACAAGACCAATCAGTGCATCAAAAATGCCTCCTTTGCTATCTTTACTGCAATGTATAAAAATAATTAAACTTGTCTTTTTTTATACCCCTCTAAAATTAATGTAAGTATGACGTATCTACACGTAAAAATGTATACTAGGGTTAACTTTAGTAAAAATTTCTTAGATCTTTTTTTATAATTCTTGTCGCGTTAAACATTAAGAAACTTTTTTTGACTTGCTAACAAACTATTTGCTTCAGAATAAATATTTTCAGCTATTAAGTGGTAATTTTTGTTATCTTTGTCTATCTACTTTGGTAGCATATTCTAAAGGCTAAAAGGTCTTCTATAACTTAAAGCGCTAAACTAATTCATAAAATACAATCTCCATTAACACATGTTTTGTATCTTCGTACTACGTCATGTTCTCAAATTCATATCGGTGAAGTGGTAATAAATCAGTATTTTATCTAACTTGCAAATGATATAAAATTACTAACTATCTATGATGTATAAATAAAACAAGATATTGTAACACTCTAACAAAAAAGATTAATTACCACTTTCTTCTTGTTTTTACAAGTAAATCAATTGGTAATTATCTCTGCCTTTTTAAAAAGTAAAATCGACAAATTTGTAAAACTTGATTTTTTCCAGAATAAATACCCCATATATATATATATATATATATATATATATATATATATATATATATATATATATGAGGTTTTCAATGATGGTAGAATATTATTCCACCATTAAAACTCCGGATTTCAATCTGTTCGTCTAACCATGAATTTGTACGACGTTTCGCCAAAATCTCATTTGGCATTTTCAAGTGCTCTTGCTGCTGCTGCTACTCGATACTATGATCTTGCTGCTGCTGCCTCTCGAAGCTAACTGAGAAACCGAACTGCGGACGTCGCCTTTTATAGGTCGGCGTCTACGCAGATTCTAGGTGGGGGGATCGGAAGTGTTTATCCGGGCATCGGTGTTTGTCGGCTGGGTGCCGACTGGATTTGGGATGGATGGTGGTGTGAGCCAGCGTTTAAATATCTGTTGGTGTGGGTGGGCTTCCGGTAGACTGAGTATTGAAGTTGACCGTTGTTTTTTCGGGTTATGAGCACATCAAGGAAAGGAAGACTTTTTGCTTCTTTTGCTTCCAAAATGAACTGTATCCAGTGGTGGACTCTATTTAAATAGGTCCGGAAGTTGTTTAATTAATTTCGTCCATGTGGCCAAATTATAAAGATGTTATCAATGTTTCCAGAGTTTGGGTTTGAGTTGTGAATTTTTAAGGGCCTCTGTTTCAAAATACATTATATAGAGATTGGCTATTACTGTTGAAAGGGAAGATCTCCTGAGCATGTTTGTTTATATATCTGACTGTTGAAAACAAAATAGGTATTTTTTAGACAGTGTTCCTATAGTTCTGCAACATGAGCTGGGAAATTTTCGTTCATTGCTATTTTGTCTAGTGCTTAATTTCCTGGAAGACTGGGGTGAAGTGAAACACCATCTAGACTTGCCAGAATGTCATTTTCCTCCAGTTGAATGTCTCTGATTATGTTCGTGAGGTATTCGGAGTTTTTGATGTATTACTCGGCACTTTCAGCGGTTGGTTGCATGATCTTTGACAGATGCTTTTCTAAGTTTTGTGTAGGTGAGGCCACCGCAATAACAATGGGTCTAAGGGGGACATTGAGCTTGTGTATCTTTGGTAGGTCATACAACTTTGGGCATCGGATTGATTTCTCTTGAAATTATGAGTCTTTTAACCTCTGGTCCCAAGTTTGCAGCTTTCATTTTGGCCTTTGTAGTTTTTTCCACATATGTTGTAGGGGCCCTGGTAACTGGCTTGTAGGTGTCGTCTTGTAGAATTGTTTCCGTTTTTGTCACGTAGTCTTGGGTATTTAGGACTATTGTGGCATTGCCCTTGTCTGCTGGTAATATGGTGATATTATGTTTTTCTTGTGTGCTTGAAGAGCTTTCCATTCTTCAAATTTGAGGTTTGACTTAGGAGGTCTGAGTGATATCTTGTCTTATTCTTTCAGCATTTTCTTCGGGTATGGTATCTAGGGCAACCACTATATTTGAGATTATATATATATATATATATATATATATATATATATATATATATATATATATATATATACACACACACATTTTCAATTGTAGGAAACGTGCCAACTCACCAGCCTCAATTCAGGCTGCCTATGGGGTCAAACCTGCGTTGTAGCGTTGACAATATATTAGTTACATACAAATATATGATCAAGACGATAACATTTTACTGGCCAAAACCCATCTTGTCCATTCCTGTAACTAGTTTAAAGCTTTAATAGTACGCAGATTTGGTAGTTCGGAACAAGGCTCCATGGTGAGATCAAAAGCTGTAGTAATGCTACAAATATAATTCCATGGGTGAACAATAAAACGAATATTTTTACGTGTTTTAACCTTTAACGTGTTAATGTTATGTCATCGATTTTATTTATGAACGGTGCTTACATGCTATATTAAATTTTTTAAACTTATTTTCTATTCCATTACGTATTAAACCATAAATTATTAATATTGACGCAATTTACATTGACTAGAAGCTACTCAAGGATTGATTTATCAAAAAGCCTGTGATATAGGAGACTGAAGTATATAAAGCACTAAAGAATAAAGTAAAATATAAAACATTTTATGTAAAACCAGAACAATTTTGATTATTCTAGATTCTCCAAGGTTCACTATTTATTATGTATCCAGTAAAATGATGATGGTCTCCGATTATAGGAATAATTTAAATAACCGGCCCAATGCAAGTCAGACTTGCGCAATTAATGTTCCGTACGTTGACCGCTTTTGAAATAAAATTTTTTTACAGAGGTATAAAATATTCAATGACTTTACAAAACACACCCCAAATGAGTTTTCAACAAAGTTTGTTTCCGATCTTTGTTGAAAACTGATGACCTTGAAATTTTTGTTTTTTTATATACCAGATAAATTATTAAAGGTAATGCACTAGTGATAATTTTCGTTCAATCTAGACCTTGTGGAAAATATTTCAGAATTTTTTCAAAATTTTTTCATCAGTACTTTTCTCGATAAAGGGGGGAACAGTGATTTTTGGCAATTTTTTAAAAATAATACAAAGAAAAGTGTGTGCAAGTATTACATTATATATATTTTTGAACTCGTGTTTTCACAACCTTTCATTTGACATCCCACTCGATGACCTGGTAAAAAAAAATTCAATTCCAGTTTTATCCCCCAAAACTAACCCTTAAAGTCAAAATTTAACTTTCAAAACTACACGGCTCTGATGGGACCATCAAATCCTATATTAGCGCCAAATTTCAACTTTCTATGGCAAACAGTTTCGGAGAAAATCGGGTGTGACAGACGGACAGACACCGAAGTGATCTTATAAGTGTGATTATTGTCTAATACTAGTTATTCATGTATGTTCATTTTTACCAATTTGTTGCTACATTTTCTTAGAATAACGTACAAAAATACAGTAAGAACTCAAGGTATATTACAAGAGTAAAAATACAAAAATAAGTGTTAACCGATTCTGTTCACTACAGTCTATTTTTAGAAATTTTATGTAAAATGTGGAAGATTGTATAAGGATGTGTTCGTGTCTTGGATCTGCTGACTTAAAAGCCTCTTTCATGATTTTCTACGTTTGCAAGACACCATGGTAAAATGTTCATATTAAAGCTTACTTAAAATGTGTATTAACGTCAAATTTCCCGTCAGCTGTTTCCAAAATAAATATTTTAGAGTGTGCGGGCAGATAAATTATATACTAAAAATAGAAAGATAAGTAGTACTATATATTTTTAAATCTTCCTTTAGAGATATTAAACAGTTATCAAAAATTCATACTAAAGGTACTTACATCGTAATAACTGGAAGCTTAAATAAATCTCAGTAAAAATATTTTCATCTTTTCAATGTAAATATCTCTCAATCGGTCGTTTTACTAAATTAGGAGAATTGGTTTTCGATGTATAATAAACATACAGATTGTAAAAGTGAATTCTTTCATGTATTGTTTATGTACTATTTCAATTTGTGTTTTTCTCTGAAGCTAACCAGAGATGCAGTCTATAAGCAATGGACATATATATTTCGTTTCATCAGTATCTCTTAAAAAAATAATACAGTATGAATGTGTTTAGATCGTCTGCTGAAAATAAATATTGCAAATAAGTACTTAACAAATGACTCAAAAAAGCACCAATCTAAACTTCTTTGACAACGATCTGCAGGTGACCAAATATAATTTACTTTTTGTCATTCTAGTGATATAGTAAATAAAAGTAAAAATAGTATTTTTGTACCAAATAAGGTTTTTAAATCTAGTAACAAAGACAGAATTAATAAATATAGTGACCAAATTTGGCAAAGAGACAGAGAAGATGAATGAATAACATAAATGAAGAAGAGCAGAATTACAATCTAAGAATACCCTTAATAAGAATTATTCTTTTCTTCATAAAAATGCTTCAGCCACATGTAATCTACAAATATATATATATATATATATATATAAATTATGAAACTAGTTGAGGGACTCGGCAAAAACGGGCATCAGCAGATGTTCATACTATATTGATTTAGCCAATATTTCGGTCCTAGGTTGGGACCTTCATCAGGGCACAAACTGAAAAAGAGATAACGAAGCAACCAATAAAGAAAATTAGGCATAAAGACTTGGTGTTATGAAGTTAAGTTTTTTAAAGCTATTAATTTTAATTATTAATTTCTAATTTGATTTTAATCTTACAATTATTCATATGTAACTATTTTAATTCAACAGTATTATTGTTCTAAACAATCACAAATTATTATTATTATTATGGAAAAATGTCAACACAAACTCACTTGTAGCATGAAAATTAATCTAACAAGAATGACCATCAAAAACAATCGCCATGGTAAAAATCAACACTGATTTAAAAACAACCACTATTCACTAACAATTTAACATAAAAACATGGCATTTACAGCAGGGATGCCATTGATAACGTTGGATGCTGAAATTCAAAACTAATTAACCACCTGCCATCTTAAAGAAAAATGAATGAAAAGTGACAACTTTGACAGGGCGCTGACAAAGGACGACCACGTGACAGATGTAAGGGATCACTCAAAAAGAATAAAAGGAAAGGTCAAACGACCAGGAAAGGACCGGTTTAAGTACGAAATTAAGTGCTACGTCATATAATAAAATTAAAATTTTTGGTATGAGAGGAAAGGAATTGTAATGGGAAGGCAAATTTACGCTGTTGTGACCATTGAGAGAATATATAAAGGAACCAATTTTTATTTCATCTAGGGGAAGTAGAGCAAAGAAAAAGGAAGGCGATAATTGGAAAGGATTTTTCATTAATTGGGAGCATATTATTCAATTTATTATTATAATTATTATTATATTATGTTATCTCAATAGGAATGTAAATTATGAAGAAATTGGGGGGAACCAAGAAAAATATATACTTAAACAAGATGGTACCCAGAGGGGAACATGCAGAAGGACAGAGTTTTCAAATACCAAAAAACGAAAGTTATTATGGGGAGTATGACGACCCAGAGGTGTTATGCAAGGGATGACGATCACAAGAGAGAAGATAGCTGTATATGCTGCTCAAGCCATCAAGATCAGTTCTTTTATTGATATTTTGGGGATTCTCGTTGATATAGCACATCTCAAGGAATTCTCTTTTAAGAAGGTTTTTTTGGATATGAAGGATTTTTGGTTCTCTGAAATTAAAGGAATGTCCATTATCAACAGAGTGAGTTGCCAGTGCACATCTTTGTGGATGGCATCTGGTGTCGCTTTTATGTAATGCTATGCGACGGTTGAGACATTGTGATGTCTGGCCAATATATACAGCAGGACAGTCAAGGCAGGAAACGGAGTAGACTACATCTGACATGGAAAGAATAGGTAGAGAAGATTTCAATTTACTGAAAATGCGCTTATTTTTATAGAAATAATACTTGGCAATCTTAACATTGGGAATGACGCGCAAAATATGAACCAATTTTGAAGTAAGACCAGGTATAAATGGCAAAGAGAGCAAGGAAGGACTTATTTCCGTATGGCTAGCAGGGGGTAACTGGGGTGGAAGGGGAGGAGGGGATACGTGTAAAGGGGGAGGTTCTGGTAAAATGTCATTAGAAAGGAAGAGCTTGTCGACTTCATCCTTGGTCTTGAGCAGGAACCTCTTGTTGTACCCATTTTCCATAAAGAGACTGGTAAGTAGTGTTTGTGCTTGTGGAAGGTAATCTGGGTGAGCTATATTTCTAATTCTTCGATATAGACCTTTTATGACGTTAATTTTAACTTTCCAATCATGGCCAGAATTGGCATGTATATATCTGCCTGATGAAGTTGGCTTTCTATACCAGTCCAGTCTGATCACACCATCGGGACATCTAATGACTCTTGTGTCCAGGAAGGGAACGGAATTGTTTGACTCTTCTTCCATAGTAAACTGTAGATGTTGATCAAAAGAATTGAAGACATGAAGGATTTCTTCTTTACCATTCTCTGGTATGGACAGAATAAGATCATCCACATATTGAAAGAGAAAAGGGGGTCTGAAGGATAACTTTTCAATGCAATTTTTCAAAAGGAAGGACATGACTATTGCTGCGAGGGTGGGGCTTAAATTACTGCCCATAGGGCAACCAAAGGTTTGTCGGTAAAAATGTTCTTTGTACTTGAAAAAGGTAGATTGGAAGAAAAACTCAATGACAGAGAGGAAGAAGGATTTATCTAATTTTGTGTTGGGCGAAATTAGTGCCCATTCGGAATCAATAATATGTTTGGTTAGCTGCCATGAAATGTTGGTAAAGAGACTGACTACATCCAGAGAAATAATGACATGATTCTCAGGTAATAAGAAATTATTAACTTCTGCACTGAAGGCAAAGGAGTCCTTAACGGCATATCGATGGTAATTTTGGAAGGATTTTTCTAATATATCTGCACAGAATTTACTTAAGCTTGATGTAGGAGAGTTGATTGTGGAGACAATAGGTCTTAGTGGCACACCTTCTTTGTGTATCTTTGGCAGGCCGTAGATTCTTGGTGGGATGGCTTTGTAAGTACAAAGTTGTCTTGCTGTTCTGTCATCGATCCACTTCTTATTCTTCATCTGCTTAACAAAAGAATTGCTTTTATTTTGATATTGACTTGTAGGGTCATGTGAAAGCTTTTCATAGACTTGTTCATCATCTCTATTAATTCGGACATTTTTGTTTCGTAATGCTGCTTTTCAAGCGCCACAGTGACTGAGCCCTTGTCTGAAGGAATGATCAAGATGTCTTTGTGTTGTTTGAGGAAGGTTACTGCTTTCTTGAATAAAGTTTTCTCAAAGGATGTAGCGGTGTTACGATTCTGGAGTACAGCATTAGTGGCGGCATTGGTACACTTAGCTCTAAGGATATCTTGGTTAGGAGAAGGTAAAAGTTTAATGAAAGATTCAATATCTGCTAGAACTGTCTTGACAGGTATGTCTTTACCTGGAAAAGAATCAAAAACAAATTTGGGACCCAAGGAGAGAACTGTGTGAACTTCGGAAGGAAAGTTGACCTGAGAGAGATTAGTAAACCAATGTTGACACACCTTCAATTTATTAGCACGAACTTGCATTAAATTGTTAAATTTATTAAACAGATTACTTGAGAGAGATCTAGAAACAGTGTGGAAAGATTTTAATTGAGTGGTACGGAAACGTTGTACTATATATGGAGGAACTCTGTCCTCTGCAGAGTGAATAACATGATTAAGGAGAGAGGTTAGCTTAGTTATTTCTTTGATAGTGAAGGAAATCTCATAGGATAGAATTTTGAGAGATACCTTACTCTGGAAGCGCTGGATCCTGTTATTATCATTCGTCTATCTGACATTAAGTTGTTCATGCATCCAAAGTTCTGTACAATGTGTCTAGGGATAAGGCCTGTTGACCTGCACTTCAATAAAAAGTTCCTTCTACTGGTCATTTTTGCTAGTTTTAGATTAAATTTAGCCCAATTTCGGAAAAGGTTAGCTGTTTCCGCTCCATATCTATTGTTTAAATCTTGAAAAAACCCCATGTCTATAACAAATAAAGAGAGAGAAAGCAAAAGTTGCCGTATCTAACAAAATCCTAAATTATGAAACTAGTTGAGGGACTCGGCAAAAACGGGCATCAGCAGATGTTCATACTATATTGATTTAGCCAATATTTCGGTCCTAGGTTGGGACCTTCATCAGGGCACAAACTGAAAAAGAGATAACGAAGCAACCAATAAAGAAAATTAGGCATAAAGACTTGGTGTTATGAAGTTAAGTTTTTTAAAGCTATTAATTTTAATTATTAATTTCTAATTTGATTTTAATCTTACAATTATTCATATGTAACTATTTTAATTCAACAGTATTATTGTTCTAAACAATCACAAATTATTATTATTATTATGGAAAAATGTCAACACAAACTCACTTGTAGCATGAAAATTAATCTAACAAGAATGACCATCAAAAACAATCGCCATGGTCACTGTGGCGCTTGAAAAGCAGCATTACGAAACAAAAATGTCCGAATTAATAGATGATGAACAAGTCTATGAAAAGCTTTCACATGACCCTACAAGTCAATATCAAAATAAAAGCAATTCTTTTGTTAAGCAGATGAAGAATAAGAAGTGGATCGATGACAGAACAGCAAGACAACTTTGTACTTACAAAGCCATCCCACCAAGAATCTACGGCCTGCCAAAGATACACAAAGAAGGTGTGCCACTAAGACCTATTGTCTCCACAATCAACTCTCCTACATCAAGCTTAAGTAAATTCTGTGCAGATATATTAGAAAAATCCTTCCAAAATTACCATCGATATGCCGTTAAGGACTCCTTTGCCTTCAGTGCAGAAGTTAATAATTTCTTATTACCTGAGAATCATGTCATTATTTCTCTGGATGTAGTCAGTCTCTTTACCAACATTTCATGGCAGCTAACCAAACATATTATTGATTCCGAATGGGCACTAATTTCGCCCAACACAAAATTAGATAAATCCTTCTTCCTCTCTGTCATTGAGTTTTTCTTCCAATCTACCTTTTTCAAGTACAAAGAACATTTTTACCGACAAACCTTTGGTTGCCCTATGGGCAGTAATTTAAGCCCCACCCTCGCAGCAATAGTCATGTCCTTCCTTTTGAAAAATTGCATTGAAAAGTTATCCTTCAGACCCCCTTTTCTCTTTCAATATGTGGATGATCTTATTCTGTCCATACCAGAGAATGGTAAAGAAGAAATCCTTCATGTCTTCAATTCTTTTGATCAACATCTACAGTTTACTATGGAAGAAGAGTCAAACAATTCCGTTCCCTTCCTGGACACAAGAGTCATTAGATGTCCCGATGGTGTGATCAGACTGGACTGGTATAGAAAGCCAACTTCATCAGGCAGATATATACATGCCAATTCTGGCCATGATTGGAAAGTTAAAATTAACGTCATAAAAGGTCTATATCGAAGAATTAGAAATATAGCTCACCCAGATTACCTTCCACAAGCACAAACACTACTTACCAGTCTCTTTATGGAAAATGGGTACAACAAGAGGTTCCTGCTCAAGACCAAGGATGAAGTCGACAAGCTCTTCCTTTCTAATGACATTTTACCAGAACCTCCCCCTTTACACGTATCCCCTCCTCCCCTTCCACCCCAGTTACCCCCTGCTAGCCATACGGAAATAAGTCCTTCCTTGCTCTCTTTGCCATTTATACCTGGTCTTACTTCAAAATTGGTTCATATTTTGCGCGTCATTCCCAATGTTAAGATTGCCAAGTATTATTTCTATAAAAATAAGCGCATTTTCAGTAAATTGAAATCTTCTCTACCTATTCTTTCCATGTCAGATGTAGTCTACTCCCGTTTCCTGCCTTGACTGTCCTGCTGTATATATTGGCCAGACATCACAATGTCTCAACCGTCGCATAGCATTACATAAAAGCGACACCAGATGCCATCCACAAAGATGTGCACTGGCAACTCACTCTGTTGATAATGGACATTCCTTTAATTTCAGAGAACCAAAAATCCTTCATATCCAAAAAAACCTTCTTAAAAGAGAATTCCTTGAGATGTGCTATATCAACGAGAATCCCCAAAATATCAATAAAAGAACTGATCTTGATGGCTTGAGCAGCATATACAGCTATCTTCTCTCTTGTGATCGTCATCCCTTGCATAACACCTCTGGGTCGTCATACTCCCCATAATAACTTTCGTTTTTTGGTATTTGAAAACTCTGTCCTTCTGCATGTTCCCCTCTGGGTACCATCTTGTTTAAGTATATATTTTTCTTGGTTCCCCCCAATTTCTTCATAATTTACATTCCTATTGAGATAACATAATATAATAATAATTATAATAATAAATTGAATAATATGCTCCCAATTAATGAAAAATCCTTTCCAATTATCGCCTTCCTTTTTCTTTGCTCTACTTCCCCTAGATGAAATAAAAATTGGTTCCTTTATATATTCTCTCAATGGTCACAACAGCGTAAATTTGCCTTCCCATTACAATTCCTTTCCTCTCATACCAAAAATTTTAATTTTATTATATGACGTAGCACTTAATTTCGTACTTAAACCGGTCCTTTCCTGGTCGTTTGACCTTTCCTTTTATTCTTTTTGAGTGATCCCTTACATCTGTCACGTGGTCGTCCTTTGTCAGCGCCCTGTCAAAGTTGTCACTTTTCATTCATTTTTCTTTAAGATGGCAGGTGGTTAATTAGTTTTGAATTTCAGCATCCAACGTTATCAATGGCATCCCTGCTGTAAATGCCATGTTTTTATGTTAAATTGTTAGTGAATAGTGGTTGTTTTTAAATCAGTGTTGATTTTTACCATGGCGATTGTTTTTGATGGTCATTCTTGTTAGATTAATTTTCATGCTACAAGTGAGTTTGTGTTGACATTTTTCCATAATAATAATAATAATTTGTGATTGTTTAGAACAATAATACTGTTGAATTAAAATAGTTACATATGAATAATTGTAAGATTAAAATCAAATTAGAAATTAATAATTAAAATTAATAGCTTTAAAAAACTTAACTTCATAACACCAAGTCTTTATGCCTAATTTTCTTTATTGGTTGCTTCGTTATCTCTTTTTCAGTTTGTGCCCTGATGAAGGTCCCAACCTAGGACCGAAATATTGGCTAAATCAATATAGTATGAACATCTGCTGATGCCCGTTTTTGCCGAGTCCCTCAACTAGTTTCATAATTTAGGATTTTGTTAGATACGGCAACTTTTGCTTTCTCTCTCTTTATTTTATATATATATATATATATATATATATATATATATATATATATATATATATATATATATATATATATATATATATACATGTAACCAATAACAATCCCATACCAACTACAGCTTTGATCTCACCATGGAGCCTTGTTCCGAACTACCAAATTTGCGTACTATTAAAGCTTGTGAAAACACGAGTTCAAAAATATATATAATGTAATACTTGCACACACTTTTCTTTGTATTATTTTTAAAAAATTGCCAAAAATTACTGTTCCCCCCTTTATCGAGAAAAGTACTGATGAAAAAATTTTGAAAAAATTCTAAAATATTTTCCACAAGGTCTACATTGAACGAAAATTATCACTAGTGCATTACCTTTAATAATTTATCTGGTATATAAAAAAACAAAAATTTCAAGGTCATCAGTTTTAAACAAAGATCGGAAACAAACTTTGTTGAAAACTCATTTGGGGTGTGTTTTGTGAAGTCATTGATTATTTTATACCTCCGTAAAAAAAATTTATTTTTCAAAAGCAGTCAACGTACGGGACAATAATTGCGCAAGTCTGACTTGCATTGGGCCGGTTATTTAAATTATTCCTATAATCGGAGACCATTTAATTTTACTGGATACATAATAAATAGTGAACCTTGGAGAATCTAGAATAATCAAAATTGTTCTGGTTTTACATAAAATGTTTTATATTTTACTTTATTCTTTAGTGCTTTATATACTTCAATCTCCTATATCACAGGCTTTTTAATCCTTGAGTAGCTTCTAATAAATGTAAATTGCGTCAATATTAATGATTTATGGTTTAATAGGTAATGGAATAGAAAATAAGGTTAAAAAATTTAATATAGCATGTAAGCGCCGTTCATAAATAGAATCGATGACATAACATTAACACGGTAAAGGTTAAAACACGTAAAAATATTTGTTTTATTGTTCACCCATAGAATTATGTTTGTAGCATTATCTTTTACAAAGCACTAGAAAAGTTTATATTATGGGAGAGTTTAGTATTTTTCATTCTTCATTTGTTATAACATTTCAATTATTTCTTCTATATTGTTGCTTGTTATTAGCAGATTTAGAACCAGATAAATAATGTTAAACTCAACTACACAATTTTACAATGCAGATCTTTTACATACAATTTGATCACTTTGCTTGGTATCAAACGTATTTTAAAAGCATTAAATCAGATGATAATTTTTACTTACACTAATGACATTAAATACAACTTCTTCATTTTGGCCCACTGGCATTTATTTATAATTCAAAACGAGGGTATATTAATACAACTTTCTTTGTTCAGTCTTCACTTTAAAAACATATAAATGTCTTGTAAAACCATCTTTATAGTAATCACGAAAGGCGAAGCTGAGCTTCCTAGATACCTAGACAGTATTAACTAGGTAAATATCTGAATTTGATACCAGTACAGATTGTATTGGCTCGAATTCTAGAGTTACTGACTTTAAAGCACTTAGACTAGAGACAGTTTTCAAGCAATGAATCATGTGAATATCAATTGATTTGAAGGAATTTGCAGAGCCCCAGTTGGGTCTGATGATTGCCACAGACTTACTTCTCTGTGAACAGCAAAAATCCATTCGATTACGAAACAATGTTATGGAGTAGTATAAAAATCATTCCTTTATACTGTGTATAGTAACATCTTCTAAAAGGAAAACAGCAATCTTAATGGATACGTGAAGAAAATAAAGTGAAATAAATAGCTCATGCCACGAAATAATTGACTATAACTATAAAGTTATAAAAACAAAGTTAAACACATATTACAACTTTGAAAATTCAAAAAGGACCCAGCTCTTAAATTGTGTATTATTTTGGTCACTACGTATATTTTATTTATCTCTTAATTTCAAAATTTAAGAAGATTTTTTTTTACGAAGTACTATTAAATTAATGTTCAAAAACGAACTATATAAAATATTATCAAATTTATTTGAAATAATTTAAATAAATCCTTATATACAATAATATTTCAATACTTATCGTTTTATTATTGTTATTACAAGAAATATATTAATTTGCAAACAATAGCTGTTACACATTACTGACATCACTTAAGTATGAATAAAATTTAATTTAGTTATACAATAAAAATAAAAGCCTTATTGTTACAGGATTAAATCAACCCAGTTTCTAGAGTATTTATTACTATGGCCTATAAATAAAACATCTGTTTTTGCTATACAATAACTAATTAACTATTTATTTGAGGATAACCCCTAAGGGGCAGAGGGACATTGATAAATTTCAGGAAAGTTGCTAAAAATATGAATCCCAACAATAATTATGCCGAAAGCAGTAGTAAGTTAAAGAAGTATTTTTGTGGTTCATTATGTTTATGAAAATTGATGTCTAATTTATCCTGTAACTAGCCGGGCCCGCGGCTCCGCTCGCGTGGACTTGATTCACTACTATCGTCACTGCATATTCCTTATGTTATCCAACGTAATAAAATATCTCCCATTATTTCTCCTCATCTCCCAATATTTCTCCTTATTTCCCATTATCTCTACATAATTTCCTTTATCTAGGCTTATCTCTGCTCATCTGCCATTATTTCTCCTTATCTCCCATTATTTCTCCTTATCTCCCATTATCTCACCTTATTTCCCATTATCTAGGCTTATCTCGACTTATCTCCCATTATTTCTCCTTATCTCCCATTATCTCACCATAACTCCCATTATCTAGACTTATCTCTGCTTATCTCCGATTATCTCTCCTTATCTCCCATTATTTATACTTATCTCCCATTATCTCACCTTATCTTCCATTATCGAGGCTTATCTCGACTTATCTCCCATTATTTCTCCTTATCTCCCATTATCTCACCTTATCTCCCATTATCTAGGTTTATATCAAATTATATAGAACATATGTATAAATTTATAAAAACACGTAAACCGGATAAGTGGTTCTCGAGTGATAAGCGCACTAACGGACAGACAGACAGACAGAGAGACGTTGCATTTTATATATATTGTATTCTTTGCTACATGATATTGTTCCATATTTAATGCTTTAGGGAGTGTATTGCAAGAGAACGCGCTAGCGGCAAACTTTTCTCCGACTTGATTCACTTATCGTCACTGCTTATTCCTTATGTCACCTAATAAAATATATCCTATCACCTGGCAAGAGAACATACGTATGTTTAAAAAAAAAGCACGTAAATCGGATAAGTGGTTCTCCAGGATAAGCACACTAACGGACGGACAGACAGACAGACAGAGAGACATTGGATTTTATATATATTATAGATATTCTCTGCTACATAATATTGTTCCATATTTAATGGTTTGGACTGTGTATTGCAAGAGAACGCGCTAGCGGCAAACTTTGTCCGACTTCATTTACTATTATTGTCACTGCTTATTCCTTATGCTACCTATCGTAATAAAATATAGCCTATAATCTGGCCGGAGAACATATGTATGTTTAAAAAAAAAAAAGTACGAAAATCGAATAAGTGGTTCTCCAGTGATAAGCGCACTAACGGACAGACAGACAGACAGAGATACGTTGCATTTTATATATATTATAGATGTAATAAAATATATACCTATAACCTGGTCAGAGAACATATGTATGAATTTAAAAAATCACGTAAATCGGATAAGTGGTTCTCGAGGGATAAGCGCCTTAACGGACAGACAGACAGACAGACAAACATTGCATTTTATATATATTATAGATATAGATTATTATTATTATTATATAACCTGGCCAAAGAATATATGTATGAATTTAAAAAAAGACAGGTAAATCGGATAAGTGGTTCCCGCGTGATAAACGCACTAATGGACAGACAGACAGAGAGACATTGCATTTTATATATATTATAGATTATACCTTACAGATATTCTTTGCTACATAATATTGTTCCATATTTAATGGTTTAGGCTGTGTATTGCAAAGGCACGCGCTAGCGGCAAACTTATTTCCGACATCATTCACTATTTTACGTCACTGCTCATTCCTTATGCTACCTATCGTAATAAAATATAGCCTATAACCTGGCCAGAGAATATATGTATGTTTTAAAAAAAAAAAGTACGTAAATCGGATAAGTGGTTCTTCAGTGATAGGCGCACTAACGGACAGTCAGACAGACAGATAGACAGACAGACAGACAGACAGACAGACAGACAGACAGAGAGACGTTGCATTTTATATATATTATAGACGAGATTAACTAGAATTTTAAAAAAAGATGATTCCAAATTTAAATCAGTTGGGCAAGGATATGACCGTTTTGCTTTCATGCACTAGCCAGTAAAACAGTTATTTTAGTAAAGAATTAATACAAGGTCAACAATTTTTGAAGATAGATTAGCTAGGTTAGTAACGAGAAGCGTTTCTGTGAGAAAATATCATCGGATGCTATTGATTTTTGAGAAATAGGCTACTTTGATTACATTTAATAAAAATTTGTATTAACTGTACAGTTTTTTTGGAGCATGTATGGAGTATATCGAGTGCGTTCCGCCAAACGGACCAATGTGAAGTTTTTTCGTTTGAGACAATCTATTTTACCATTTCAAGGTTTCAAACTACAAAGGGCCTATCTCTATATGACATTTGGGTCAATCTGTATCTTACGTCTTAAGTCAATAGGGCCAATGTGCAGATTTGCAGAGGATCAAGAAAGGAGCAAAAAAGATGAAAATTTTATAACCACGTCGTTCAACTAACAAAAGGTACTGAATACTCCTCACCAGAAAAGTATGCTCTTTTTCTATGCAAGAAAATACGCTATATATAATCTTTCATTTTATGAGAGTGGCACTAGGTTGACTTACTACTACATGTGGAGTGAGGCTGATGGACACAGAGTGAGTAGTGAAATTTGTACGATCATGTGGAAATATTTAATGCTCTTAGATAATAGGGACATAAAGGAAGTCGTGCTGTATCGTGATAATTGTGCAGGCCAGCAGAAGCTATGCTTCTACTGCTGATAGAGTTTGTAAAGCCGTCTAAAGCTCTTAAAAAAATATCACCAAATTTTTTGAATGTAGGCCACTCAATGATGACTATTGACTCAGTACATGGAGTTACAGGGGCAAAGGTGAACAAAAAAACGGTATACGCTCCACTTTAGTAACCAATGCCCGCAAAAATCCCTTCCTTCATCAATGAATTAATAGTTGTTAAAAGAAATGAGGTTAGGGACCGGAAAATCTTTTTAGAGAAGTTTAAAATTGAAGCTGAGGACGATGAGAAATTAAAAATTTCATCAGTGCAACGAGTATGTGGTCCAAAAAGACCGTTATACACAGTGGAAAAATTGAGGTGTTTCGAGAAGCTTCAGATGAGACCCCAACTTTATATTTTCTGCAGGAAATACAGAAATGATGTATAAAGAATAAAGAAGGGAAGAAACAGAAAGGAGAGAATAAAAAAGAAAAGAAAGAGAAGGAAAAACAATTGTCCTGGGACTTAACTGAGGCCTCGTTAGCCTACTTGCAAGATTTGCTTCTGGCAAAGCAAACATATAATGACTTAATAAATCTCTGCACCAAAGGTGCTATTCTTGAACACTATCATAAAGAGTACTTTGCACTTCCTAATTCGGAAGCAGTGGCAGATGTCCTGATTGTGATCGATGAGGAAGGCGCTTAACAGCAAAGTGAAAAATTTGAAGTTTTAATCTTAATTAACGTATGTTATTTTAATTTTTTTATTGTATTTTGTAATACAACGTTAAAATAATATTAATGAAATAATAATAATAATGAAAAAAATGTTGAAAGTTGTTCGTTATTAATATAATTCCATTTACGAATAAAAATAGAAAATAAAGTGCCCGTAACTTGGTATTATATCCTGCACGGTAAAAAAACAAAAATCAAAATATTAATTATTTATGTAATTTTATTATTCGTCAAATTCAAGATTGGCCCTGATAAACATTAGTTTAGCCTTAAGATCAAAGTGCAAAGGAGATCAATCTACCACATTAGCCCTTTTGATCACAAGATCGCTACTCGAGTGCTAAGTCCAAAAGGGCCAATTTGCATTTTAATATTTTCTCAGTCATGATTATAAATAATCCTTAAATTTTTTTTTGAAATTTATTATTTTACACCGTAGTATACAACTCAAATTACCTATTCAAGTAGTAAGTAGTGAGTAGTGAGATAGTAAATTTTTTGCAAAATTTCTTTATGATTAATCGACCTAAATCTTAAACACACAGTTCCGAAAACCAGATTGGCCCTTTTGGTGGAACGCAATCCGTATGTTTAAAAGGACAAGTAACTAAAATGTGCAGTAGATGCTTAAGGGAATAAATACATAAATAAATTAATTAAATATTATTGAAAATATAGGGACGTTGATCTTTAAAAAAGAAAACTGAAAGTCATAACTTTATGTTTATATTTGATTTTAAAATATACTAGATATCTCAAGTTTTTAAATTTAGTCATTAAATCCATCGTTCTACTAAGACTGCCATTTTTTGATTCACTTATTATGACGAGGGCAAAGAGAAAAGTAATGCTAGTGAGGTATGAATCGATGTATGTATTAGAAAACCCGTCATATGTATCTAGCATGTACTTTCGTAATGACGCATTTCTTGTGGTGACTAGAGGGCTTGTAGTGATCGGAGGGCTTGTAGTGAGTTGTGGCCAAGAGCAAAGAATTGCAATACTTGATGATGAGGCTACTAGAAACATTACATAGTCGCGTCATAAAAAGTTTAATTCGGTACTAGTTTTTTATTATGCAATAAAAATTTTATTTCATCTAATAGTCAGAACTATTATTTATAATGTTGTCTTAGAACTTCCGGAATTTTCATTCATCATATATTTTCACTTTTAAATTTGGGATTTATTTTTATTCACGAATTCTATCATGTGTCTTTAAGCAAATAAATTAGTGGAAATTATTTAATACTTTTTACGTAACGTTATAATAAATTATCTAAATTTAGAATATTTTGTCACCAAGTGTACATACATTAGAAGACAAACCAATAAAATTTATGATCATAAAATAATAGCATTCCTTATCTAATTGCTTTTATATGAGTGAATTGTTGTTAATTGAAATTGATAGGAATGATAGAAGTTTTTGATATACGAAGAATATAATGTGCGTATCAATAAAATCAAGATTGCTAAAATTTAAGTTAATGCGAATAACTGTAAATGGTCTTTAAACTTGTATAGGGGCGTGCAAGAATTTAAATCGCACAATATCTTCAGGTAATTTTAGAGTCACTGATGTTCAATCTATAGTGACCCTGGAGAACCTGAAAGTGTATTCGGCAACTTTTGAATTTATAGCTTATTTCTTTTTGTTACATACATTTTTGGTCACGTTTCTCCTACATACACGGTACCACCAACACAGATAATTTTATAAACATCTTCACTTTTTAATATAATAATATCTTCAGATAATCTGAAATATTTCCCAATTTTCTTGTAAGAATTAAAAAGTGCACTAACGTTGAATTATTTAATTAATTTGATTATTTTTATTTGTAGCCCAATGTGTGAAAGGTAAAATCCACTGGCGGGTCTTTATTACAATTTTTTTCTGGAAGTTGGGTTTTTAAAAAAAGTTAAAAGAACGGTCATTATCTCTTATCTATTACTTTTTAGAGCATTAGTCAGTTTATCTTGAGATGTGTCGATGATAACCTAGCTATTGATGTAGCTCTAAATACTAATAAGCTTATCAAAGATTTTTTGACAAGGTTCATGGTGTCAGTTAATATACACGTAGGTTTTTGTATAAGTTAGCTTACTGGAATACGTATGGTATGTCCCAAGGTGCTTACTTATTCTTTGTATCTATATATCCAGAAAAGAAATGGCACCAAATGATTCAGTTTTTTTTTTAAATCTTATGTTTCGACGTTGCTGATTGTACTGATTCAAAAATTCAACCACATATTTATACTATATATATATCACCACTACACAAATACTTTGTTTTTGCACTCGACGCGCGTTTCGCTAACCATGTTAGTTTCATCAGGAGCGATGATTGACTCAACAATCATCGCTCCTGATGAAGCTAACATGGTTAGCGAAACGCGCGTCGAGTGCAAAAATAAAGTGTTTGGTGTAATGGTGATATATACTGAGTAGTATCATTGTGCCAAAGATTCCACATTCCCAACTTAGCACATATTTATAGCCTTGATTTTATAGAAATGGAGTTTATGGCAATTTCTTCGACGCCTAATGAAGATAGTATGGAAGTAGAGAACTTTTACTGAACTGAAGTGTTATTCCTTTGAGACGAGATATGTAGACCACTTACATCTTTTTATGAAATCTACCAAAGATAAGTTAAGATTATCGTGTCTAAATATGTATGACATGGAAACTAAATCTTTAGTTCAGATATTTAGACAAAATGATTCAAAGTCAGTGCAGACCATAATATCGATGGACATCGTAATTTTGGTAAGGGACACCTGATTGCCATTTTGGATGACGTCTACCTGGAATATCTAAACATAAAGTTAAAGTGGAAACTAAATGAGACCATTGAGCGATGCTTAAATATATAAATTTTATTTATGAAATTTCCTATCTCGTGGTAGAGAATATATGTCCACTAAAAATTCAACAGGAAAAATGTATCAGAAAGAGATCAAATTATATTGAACATTAGCACTCTAAAAAACACAGCATCAATTTAAGCGAATCCAAAAATTTCTTTTCATCGTCTAATCAAAGTTCTTCTTCAAATGGAAAATGGGCGTGAAATAAAAATCATAATACAAGAGAGTTAAGTTATGGTTGACATTACAGGTGAAAATATACTATTATACTAAATTAAATCTACGAATATTTGATTTAACACTCTTCGAGCTCATTTAGTACTTTAAACTAAAACTGTAATGATTTCTGAAGCTTTGTACAGTAGTTAGCGAAATGTCCACTTGTATGGTCGAATCGCTAAAACCACGACGTCTCAATAAAGAAATTAATCTAGCTGTTTACAAAAACAAAATGCAAGAAATTCTAGTCATATCAATCAATCAATCAGGGCGTTATATTTGTAAAAATAGATCTTGAACTATAGGGTTTTTAATATACTATAAAGTTGATTTGATATTATATTTAGGTTCGCAGACCACATTGTAGTCATCAGTGGTAATCCACATGAGCTACAAGATATAACAAATGAGTTAAATTGCTACTCAAAAACAATACTGCGACGAAAGACAGTATCTCTGATGAAATGTCAAGAAGAATCAAGCTAGAATACGTTAACAAACTAAAGTAAAGGATATAGAGCACGCAAAAAGAAAGTGGCATTGGGCTGGACATGTGGCCCATACGACTGATGATCGATGGACCAATAGAATGGAGACCACGGGGACACAAAAGGAGTGTAGGACGCCCAAAAAAAGATGGCCTATAGTGATTATAGTGATTTAATTTTTAGTATACACAGTTCTCTATAAATATGTAACAGTAAATTTACACATATTTTATTAGCTAAATCATTAAAAAAAGACAAAGCTGCTTATAGAGGGGGCGTCAATCCACAACCGGGAGTGGAGCTTGTTAATGAAAAAATTTCTCTAGCACCAAAACAATAAAAGCTTACAGCAATTTTGACACAGTAAACTCAAAAGAGATGATCGAGGAGTGGAACTTTCAAAAAAACCAAAAAGCCCTGTCGCTAAGAAAGTCCTATTTTCTGCATCCATATGGGCGGATAAGGCTACGCGTCTGCACTGAGCGTATGCAGTGTATAATGTTAAAAAAATTTTTGCTATTAATATAAAGTTACAAACTAATAAATATTTATTACTAATATAGTTCCCAAATGGGACAAGGTTATTTGCTACGAATATATTAACTGAATATTTTTAAAATCAGTTATAATGGATGCTTTAGTGTTACATTAATATTTTGATTCCAATTTTTCCTTCAATTTTATATTAACGTAACAATTCCAAGTATATTTTCCTTAAATAAAGGAATATATTAGAGAAATATCAAAAGTAAATAGAATAATTTAACTCAAAGGATCTTAGGCAAAACTGTCGCGGCTATAGCATGGTAGGGTTTAAAAAGTTAGCCGGTTTGAACAACCAACTAATATTTTATTTTTTCTTGAGTTCAAACATAATTTTAAATAAAAAAAATTAGTGTTTCGTACGTTGATTGCTTTTAAAATAAAAAGTTTTGTTATTGAGGTATAAAATGATCAATGACTTTACAAAACATACCCCACATGAGTTTTCAACAAAGTTTTTTTTTTTCTGATCTTTACTGAAAACTGGTGACCTTGAATTTTTTTTGTTATATACCAGATAAATTATTAAAGGTAATGCACTTGTAATAATTTTCGTTCAATCGACACACAGTGGAGCATATTCTAGAATTTTTTCAAAATTTTTTGATCAGTATCTTTCGAGATAAGGGGGGGCAGCTATTTTTCGCAATTTTTTAAAAATAATACTAAGACAGGTGTGTGCAAGTATTACATCATATGTATTTTTGAACTCACATTTTTATAACCTTTTATTTGATAACCCTTTCAATAACCTGGCAACCTGAACTAACCCCTCAAGTTTAATTAATAATTTAACTTTCAAAATTACACGGCTTTGATGAGGCCATCAATTCCTATATTATTGAACAATTTCAATTTTCTATGTGAAATAGTTTCGCAGAAAATCGGATGTGACAGACGGATAGACAGGCGGAGAGAGAGGCGAACAGACAGATAGACAGACAGACACTGAAGTGATCCTATAAGTGGTCCATACGGAACACTAAAAATGCTAGGACCTTACCTTTTTAAAATGAAAATCCATACCTAGACGTTAAATTAGTTCTTGTATCTAACACATGTCTATTTTATCCCATTATTTATTTTTTAAAGTACGGTACACGTCATCGAAAAAATGACTGGTTAAAATGTAATGTAATTAATTACCGAGGCTCTATTCTTTAATGATTGACAGCACAAGATCTTGCAAAAGGGATTTCGTTCCTTACAGGGTGAGTTAACATATTTTACAATTATAAAAATGGATGGGTATATTTCAATGTAATTTGAGGTAGTTTTAAAATTTTTGGGCGTACCCACACAGTACGGAGGACAATGAGAATAGTCGGTGCATAAGAATTGATAAATGATATATTTACAAGTACGGGTATGCCTTAACTAGCTTTCAGCACCTTATTTTTAAGAAAAGAAAACGAATTAATTAACGAATCATGTGATTAAATATCAACAAGCGAAAGGTAGGGACACATAACAAATACAAGAATGTGTATGGACAAATATTCTAAATCTGGTTTGAAAAGTCCGTGCAAAAATAAAAACTACTTATGTGTTTGGGGTAAACCTTTTTTATTTTTCGACATACTCTCCTTTTAGGCTTATACACTTCGTCCAACGATGTTCTAGTTTGTTGATTCCTTCTGAATAATAGGATTTGTCCAAGTCTGCAAAATATCCATTAGTGTCTGCAATCACCTCCTCGTTTGAATAAAATCTTTGTCCCGCCAGCCATTTCTTCAAATTGGGGAACAAATAGTAGTCCGAGGGAGCCAAGTCTGGAGAATAGGGGGGATGTGAAACGAGTTGGAATCCTATTTCCATTAATTTGGCGACCACAACTGCTGAGGTGTGTGCTGGTACGTTGTCGTGATGGAAAAGGACTTTCTTGTGGGCCAATCGCGGGCGTTTTTCTTGCAGCTCGGTTTTCAAACGGTCCAATAACGATGAATAATATTCACCTGTAATAGTTTTACCCTTTTCCAGATAGTCGATGAGGATTATCCCTTGCGAATCCCAAAAGACAGTCGCCATAACCTTTCCGGCCGAAGGAACGGTCTTCGCCTTTTTTGGTGCAGATTTCCCCTTGGTAACCCATTGTTTAGATTGTTGTTTGGTCTCAGGAGTATAGTAATGTATCCATGTTTCATCCACAGTGACGAAACGATGCTTAAAGTCCTCTGGATTCTTCTGGAACAGCTGCAAACCATCCTTGCAACACTTCACACGATTCCGTTTTTGGTCAAGCGTGAGCAATCGCGGCACCCATCTTGCGGATAGCTTTCTCATGTCCAAATGTTTATGCAAAATATTATGTACCCGTTCAGTCGAGATGCCCACAGCACTAGCAATCTCACGCACCTTAACTCTTCTGTCATCCATCACCATATCATGGATTTGATCAATGATTTCTGGAGTCGTAACCTCTACAGGCCGTCCAGAACGTTCAGCGTCATTTGTGCCCATATGGCCAGTCCGAAAATTTTGAAACCACTTATAAACTGTTCTAATCGAAGGTGCAGAGTCACCATAATGTTTATCAAGCTTCTCTTTAGTCTCCTGAGGCGTTTTGCCTTTCATAAAGTAATGTTTAATCACCACACGAAATTCTTCTTCGTCCATTTCTTGAAAATCACTCGACTTCCTTGATTCACACGAATGCCAAACACAAAGAAATAGACCAATATGGCTGAAACTTGGTGTGCGTTCATTAAAGAGATGCTACTAACTAAACATGACCTCGATACGCGCCGGTGGTGCCATCTCTCGGACTTTGCACAGACTTTTCAAACCAGTCTCGTATGTTAACTTTAAAATCACCCTTAGTAAAATCAAGATACTCGTCCTAATGTTCATCAGTTGATATGATAAAGGGTTTTACGCTTTATTCCAAAAGGTTATCGAAGTCCCATATTTTTTTGTTCTTGTTTAATAGTGTGGTTTATGGCGTTAACCTAATCTTCGCTGCAAACTTTTGTTAACGATGTGTACTTCTTTTAGTTTAAATGTTGAATTGTTCCGAGCTACAAATCGTCTTAGTTGTACCCATGTAAGTTCGATGGGATTTAATTACGGTGTTAGTCGAAGCACCATTATTCCATGTTTTTTAGCCATTTCGTTAATGACATATTTTTTAAAATTGGCTTTCCTGTATTGACAGTTTCTAGAAGTTCTTTTTTCCGTAGATCGTTCTCAAAAGAATATGTTTTTGGAATAACCAACGTATAATATTGGTTTTTTTCCGAGAAAATATCGATAATTTTGCTCAACTAACTATGTGAATGAAGAATGATAACTGCTATTATCCAAAACAATTATAGAGTTTTTTGGCATTAATTCAATTATTTGAGAACAATATTCTTCAAACACATCCGTCGTCATTTCTTCATGGTAATATTTTATAGATTTCAATTGAAACTGAAGCAGACCTCCTTCTATAAATCCATAAATATCTCCAATCATCATCATCATCAGCTATGCGGTCTATCGTCGGACATAAGCCTCCCCTAAGTACGTCCATCTTCTTCGGTTTTGGGCTTTGTTTTTCCAGTTGTATCCCACTAGTCTTTTGATATCGTCAGACCATCGGGATTGCGGGCATCCCTACTTCTTTTCTCATTCCAGGTGATTACTTTATGGGTACATCGATTATCAGAGACCCTTGCGATATGGCCCGTCCAGCTCCACTTTAACCTGCTTACCCTCTCAGCTACATCAGTTATCTTGGACCTTCCTCGAATTTCTTCATTACTTAGCATATCCCTCAACGATATTCCCAATATCCTCCTTTCCATCGCGTGTTGAGCTACTTGTAGGCGATTTATAATCTCTTGATTCAAAACTCACGTTTCCGTTCCGTATGTCCATACTGGCAACATGCATTGATCAAATGTGTTCGATTTTAGTGTATTTGAGACATTAGAAAGGAAGATGTTCCCCAATCTGCCAAATTGCCTCCAATATGGGTAATAATTAGTCGGAGGCCCTTATCGGGTGGAAGTTTTAAACTCGTCCATCATCCCTCTAAGAATGCTTTACTAGAATCTGTAATGTTCTTATCTTTCAAAATTTTTTTACTGTGTTCTTCATTAAGCCAGGTTTCATCCAGGTGAAAAATGTGATCGCCTTTTCTGCGGTATTTTCTGTGCTGTCTTTTCTTTAACATATTATTTTTTCTCCTAATAAGTATTGACTGCCGGTTTTGCTTTTCTCAACAAAAATTCATTTCCTTCAGTACTTTCCACAATTTGGTTTTTCCCATGTGAGGCAGATTCCCGTCTACCTTGACAACCCTCAGAGCTTTATCAAGAGCTAGTATATCTTTTCTGAAATAGAATACGTGAACGTATCTTCCTACTATATTTTTTCAGTAGTCATCAGTATCTAATGATTTTCGTCCTAGAGACCTTTTAAGCTTGGTCACAGTTCCACTTTTCTTTTTCTTAGGAAGTCTGTAAATTTTGAAACTAAACTTCGCATAGTCATCAGGGAATCTTTATGAACAACTGAATCATGAAACTGAAACTTTTAAATCAAGAACACCTTTACAACTCTTTGAATTAAACATAGATATCTTGGATACCTATAGCACCGTAAGTTGCAGGCAAATGAGAAAAATAATTTATGGCGCTATATACATATCTAATTAATCATAATTGGTACTCATATTTAGTTATCTGACCTAGAAAATCATTATTGTTAATTCTAGAAAAAAGACTTTATTATCTCGGTACTTCAATAATTATAACAGGTAGAACATTTATCCGTCGTTTTGCCGAAATTTGTCCCGCTATTAATACGCATATGGTTTAAGGTCCCCGCAAGTAGCCCTCCATTTTCTTAGCTGTCAGTCATCAGTCATTTAAGGACTGACTATATCTGAAATAACGGATTTTTCAGGCCGAAACAACTAGTCTTTTAGATATATCAACACAAAGATTGAACACGGTTTTTACATAAAAATAGTTGACTTGACAATATGCTTGCGCAATTTTTAGTGTTCCATACGGAATACTTCAGTGTCTGTTTGTCTGTCACATCCGATTTTTTCCGAAACTATTTGACGTATAAACTTAAAATTTCGAACAAATATAGGAACTGATGGCCCAATTAGAGCCGTGTAGTTTTGAAAGTTAAATTTTGACCTAAAGGGTTAGTTGCCAATGTCAAATGGGAGCTTGTGTGTAGTTCAGAAATATATATGGTGTAATACTTGCGCACACTTTTCTTTGTATTATTTTAAAAAAATGGACAAAAATCGCTGCCCCTTTATCCTATCTCGAAAAGTACTGATCAAAAAATTTTGAAAAAATTCTGGAATAGATTCCATAAAGTGTAGATTAAGCGAAAATTACCACGAGTACATTACGTTTGATAATTTATCTGGTATAAAAAAACACTGTATAACTCGACACGACGTTTTTTAATATACTCCCCAGTATATTACTGCTACCGCGTCGCTCGTCGCTGTACCGAGATAAAATAATTTTATTTCTTTGTAATTAAACAAATAGGTAGTAAATATTTGTTTTACACTTTTATTGCTAGAATCTAGATTGAGCTAGATTGATTTACTGGATATTAGGTAGCTAAGATGCTCTAACTATTATACATTATTGAGTAAGAAAAAACGTGAAAATACATATTGGACCTTAGGATGTCAGGGACCTAATTAATTTAGCCTAGTTAAGGATTTTATGGAACACTAATTGAGCAAGTCCAACTTGCACTTGACCGTTTTTTTTTACATACTAAGATTTGAATTGCCAATGTGCTTGCGTAATTTTTTATTCTTAGAATATTGGTTGTCACGTGGTAGCAGTAAGAAATAACGAGTTAAATTACACAATAAGATTTTTTTTGGAAAATATTCATTTGTGTGTAAATATAATAAAATATTCTGTGTTCAATTTATTTAATGAATCAATATATATTTATCAACATTATATAAATTATGTTCTTTAAATACTATTAACTTTATTTAATTATATTTTAATTTTTTTTCCTGTTCAATTAAAATGTTTTTTAGTATTCATTCATGTTATGACATAATAGATATTTTTATTGACAAGCCGACTAGGTTAGTAGGTTTATTTCAGTAGCCATTAAAATTCATAACAAATTTACTCATTTCGTTTTCTGTATATCATTATTTTAATGTTTATTCATGAGGATTTAAAATTTTGTAAATAACATAATTTATTAAATCATTCTTATGAAAATTTTTGTGTACATGTGCTTAAACTACATATTTTTTCACTTCTTGCTGACAAAATATCTTAAACATTATAGTATTTATATAGGAGAGTAGCTGCGGCATTAAATTAAGCTATTTTATTAATTGATTCTCTATCTCTAACCATTTCTAAGATCTTAATTCTGACCTTTAAATTTGCAACACTTTGTATTAAATGCATATATCGGTAGTGATGCTACAGAAGGCTGGGGTGTCAAAGTGCTTTTCAAGGTGATCCATACATACGTAAAATTTATTTTATTTGTATAAATTATTTATTTATGTTGTGTCAACTTTATATTTAGAAATAATTCAGCAAAAATAATATTCCAATAATAGAATTCAGGGGGTATTCTAGTCTAGAGGAGTAAATTTAAGGCATTTTTAGGGTTGGATGAAAATATATTTTTACTATTTGTTTTTTTTTTATAAAGTTTTTACTATTAGTATTTCAAGAAGTTATAAAAAAATTTCGTGTAAAAAAAATGAAAATTCAATGAGTTCTGAGGATCTATATATGGCAATGAAAAAAAAGTTGTGTGGTAGTCGACGTGATTCTAAGCTTTTACGTCTGAAACAAAAGTACCAATAAAAAACCAAAAAAGCCAAATTCATAAAATGACGGTTGTCTGAAAAAAAAAATATTTTTCAGTTTTTTTTAAGGTTTTTTATTTTTTAAAAATAAAATTGCAATTTCCATAGTAGGGGCTATAAAACAATATATACGGAACGTACACACCAAATTTAGGAAGGGGCTATAAAACAACATATACTGAACGCACACCCCAAATTTGAAGTCGATCGGTTAAATAGAACTGGAGATGTTATGTCGATCACTTTGGAAAAACTAATATGAACTAACAGTTTACAATGACCTTCGGTTTCCTATTGTTAAATTCTCTAGGTTGACTATGAAAGTATATTCTAACCCAAACTAAGTGTAGTTTTTCCAGGTAGCCGTACCAGATAGTACAATAAATAAAATTCGACATACTTAGGCTATTGTACGTAGACTATTGTCCGATGCGCGCGGATGCGGTAATATTCAATCCTATCCTATAATATTGGTTTTATTCCAAGTACCCCAAGACTCTATACTGTCTCCTCCTCTCTTTCTTATTTATATTAACGATCGGCTGGAAAAGACCGAGAATCCAATCTACAGCTGTGCAGATGACAGTACACTTATCTCTTCATTCACTTTGAACGCACGGACATCGGCTACTCAGACCAATATCCGCAGACAACAGGAAGCCATTTAACTTAACAAAGACCTGGAAGAAATTTTATCTTGGGGTGACAGTAACCAAGCGGTACAAAAACCCAGCCCGCAGTTTTTTCTAAAAAAGTTAACGTTGCTGAACCCGACATGGTTATGTCGGGGCACTCCATTCCTCTAACATACTCACTCAATTTGTTGGGCATTAATTTGGGAGCAAATATGTCCTGGCTTGAACATGTTGCAGTCATAGCAAGGAGAGCTTCTCAAAAGTTGGGAATATTATTTCGAACCAGAAAGCTTTACACTCCACAACAACTGTTAGTTCTTTATAAAGCCCAAATTCGACTAACTATGGAATACTGCTCCCATGTTTGTAGCTCCGCTCCCAAACATACACTGCCTTTGTTGGATTCTATTCAGAGAAGAGCTGTTCGTTTGATTGGAGACCCGGAACTGACCGGCGGCCTTGATTCTCTGGATAATCGAAGAACGGTTGGCGACTTGAGCCTATTCTACAAGTATTTTCATGGAAAGTGTTCGAAGGATGTGGCCCGCTTAATTTCTCCCCAGAGCGGGGCATGTTAGAAGAACACGTCGCGCTAATACTTCACATCCGTATGAGGTTCAGCTTGTTACTCCTCAGACAACACTTTTCAAGCAGTCTTTTATATGGAGAACATCATCCCTTTGGAATAATTTGTCCAGGACTGTGTTTCCTACCGAGTACAATTTACAGCGATTCAAAAACAACGTGAATCGCTTTCTCCGCATACGTGTCGCTCCTGTAGCGCTTTAGGGACTTCCCTGTAGCACGTGTGCTAGACCCATCAAAAAAAAAATCAAATTACTATAACTATGGAAATTTTAAAAGTTGTGGGTCTCGGCGCAAAAACACAATATACCATTAGGAGTGAAATTTTTTATTTTTTAAGTATTATTTTTAAAAAGTCTGAAATTTATACATGCCCGAAAACAAGAAGTAGTTACTGCATAAATATACTATGTTTCTAAGGAACTTCTAGGTCCAAGCAACTACAATAAATCGTAGCCATATTTCCTCGTTTTCTATTCCTAGCACAAGCCAATCGAATCAGATCAAATAAAAAATAAAAATAATTTGTTCATTAAATTCCACCAATTCCATTTCTTTTGGCTGGTTTGAAGGAATTAATAATGTTAGGCAACTAGATATATGATATACGCAGTGCGATAATTAATTTTCCGGGCAGATACTGTAAGAATTCAATAAAACACATTTTTTCAGCTATCTTTCTTATTCTTATATCAATGTATTTGTTCAACAACGGTACAATAGTGATTAAAATTAATTTTCTAGCTCATTTAGTGAGACTGCCAGCAAATCATTTGTAAGAAGCCTTTTTGAAAGGTATCTATGTCCTCGATAAAGTATCATTTTAATAATTTATGAAAATAGTGAAGTCACAAGGTGTTAAATAAGGGGAATATGGTAAATAGTTTAACAAACAACAAAAATTGATGAACAGTGAGTGAAATGTGACTTGTAATATTATCGTGTAATAAGCACCAGTTGTTTCGATTGCGTATTCAATAATAGTTTGGCAAGTTGGAACAAATTCGCGAAATACCTTTGCTATCGCAGAAAACAAGCGCTAGTGTTTTTATTTTTGAAACATTATATCTCGTTACCAGTAACAATTTATTTCGGAAAGTTTGATTATTTCTAATGGCTCGTATTATTACCTGGAATCCTCAATTACTTTTAATTTTCATTTAAAATGTGCGGAATAAATGTTGCACAAACCTTTGTTTTGCCTAGTTCTTTTGTTAAAATCGAATTCGTTTTGTTTCTCTGTTCATCTTTAAGGCTTCATCCATTATTTTTAATGATGCAATACAATCATCTACCACGGGCTTTTTAAATCATTTGTTGTGATCAAATTGACATTGGTCTTCCTATATGTTTGTCATTTTGAAGCTATCCACTTCCATCAAAAAAAGGTTTATACCATTAAAAAACTTATATTTTTGATAACCAATCATTGCCATATATTCTTTTTACCATTTTGAGTTGAGAGAACTTAAATTATATGTTACGCAGATGACGCGATAATAATGGCTGAGACCGAGAACGATCTGCAAACCCTGTTATATGAATTCTACATAGCAGCAAAATAATATAATATGTCAATCTCAACTGAAAAAACCAAGACAATAGTAATAGCAAAAGAGCCGATTCGGTGCAAGCTGGTGGTGGAAGATAAACCAATAGAACAGGTGATAGAAATATCTAATATCGGACAAATAGAGGAAAAAGTAAAACGTCAAGTCGACAAGGCTAATAGGATAGCGGGATGCCTCAATGATACCATATTTAGAAATGAATTCCTCTCCCTGGAGACAAAACAAGAATATACAAGAGCATAATACGACCAGTAATAACTTACACATCTGAAACAAAACCCGATACAAGTATAACATAAAGGATGCTGGAATCAACTGAAATGAGAATACTTAGGATATGTACAAACAAGACGCTGAGGGATAGAGAAAGGAGTGAAGACATAAGACGCACATATAATATAGAAAATATCAACCAGTGGTTAAGAGGAAGAAAAGTGGAATAGGATCAACACATAGCAAGAATGGCAAGTGATACCAATTTTCGAACACTTTTTACTTCTCTTGCAGACACCATCGATCATTTACAAAGTAACTATCCAAGTGCCGAAATTGCCATCCTGGGCGACTTTAATGTCCACAATATCAACTGGCTTAAATATTCAAATACTACCGACGAACAAGGTCGTGAAGCGGAATCATTCTCAATCAGTTATGGCTTAACTCAGCTTATTGACGAACCAACACGGATCCCTGATCGAGACGGGGAGTTCGCCAGTCTTCTTGATCTGTTTTTAACCACCAATCTGGAGATTTACACGGTCACCGTAAATCCGCCGTTAGGTTCTTCCGACCATAAACTGCTTTCGACATCGAGTATCCTGCCAATCAGTGACAGAGAGGCGCCTAGGCCGCGCAAGATTTGGCACTACAAATCTGCTAAATGGGAAGATCTCATGGAATACTTTCGAACTTTCCCTTGGATGGACGTTTGTTTTCGATCCGATAACCAATCTGACTGCGCCAGGGAGGTCTCCGATGTTATTTTGGCTGGTATGGAAGCTTACATCCCTTTTTCGAAGAAATGCTCCTCCAACGGCAAGCCTTGGTTCGACCGAAAATGCAAAGAAGCTGTTGCTTCTAAACATATTGCCTACCGACAATGGCGTGAAAATCCTAACACCGTAAATCGTAACATCTTTGTTCATGCCCGGAACAGATGCAAGGGAATTATCGACCAAACCAAGGAGGCACACAATCAACGAATTAGAAACAAACTTCTCGCTTGTCCCAACAATTCCAGATCCTTTTGGGCAGTCGCTAAGGCAGTTAGTCAAAATTTTACCAAATCCACCATACCACCACTCACACGGCCAGATAATTCCATTGCAACCACACCTATTGAGAGAGCGAACTTGTTGGCTGAACTCTTTGCTTCACATTCTACTGTCGATTTCCAAGGAAAAACACCACCTACTATTCCCATATTGCAGTCAAGGATGCCCGATGTTGTCTTCAGACAGCGCATCATAAAGCGTATTTTAATGAAGCTAGACAACAAGAAGGCTTCTGGCGCTGACGGAATACCTGCCATAGTTCTCAAAAACTGTGCAAGGGAACTAACACCAGTTTTCTGTAGACTTTTTAACCTATCCTACAGAAAGGGAATATTTCCGTCCTGCTGGAAATGTGCCACGGTTCAGCCGATACCTAAAAAAGGTAAGAAGACCTTGCCAAATAACTACCGACCAGTTGCACTGCTTTCAATAATATCGAAAGTCATGGAAAAGGTTATCAATGAGCATCTTCTAAAATATCTTGAACGATTCAATATTATTAGCGATCACCAATATGGTTTTCGTAAACATAGATCAACAGGAGATCTTCTGACTTATGTAACACATGTTTGGAACAACGCAATTGAATACTTTGGAGAATCTCGAGCGGTTGCTCTTGACATATCCAAGGCATTCGACCGTGTTTGGCACGATGGACTGTTGGCTAAGTTACGCTCTTATGGTATGTCTGAAAGGTTCTGTTTGTGGCTCTCATGTTTCCTCAGAGAGCGTTCTTTACGAGTGGCAGTCGACGGATTTCTTTCTAACACCTTCACTATCAACGCCGGTGTGCCCCAGGGCTCCATACTGTCTCCTACCCTCTTTCTCATTTACATTAACGATCTGCTGGAAAAGACCGGGAATCCAATCTATAGCTTTGCAGATGACAGTACGCTTGTCTCTTCATTCACCTTGAACGCTCGGACATCGGCTGCTCAGGCGAATATCCGCAGACAGCAGGAGGTCGTTCAACTTAACAAAGACCTGGAAGAAATTCTATCTTGGGGTGACAGTAACCAAGTGGAATTTAACTCTAAACCCAAGCGGCAGTTTTTTCAAAAAAGTTAACGTTGCTGAACCCGACATAGTATGTCGGGGCACTCAATTCCCCTAGCATAGTCGCTCAATTTGTTGGGGGTCAGTTTGGGAGCAAATATGTCTTGGCATGAACATGTTGCAGGCATAGCAAGGAGAGCTTCTCAAAAGTTGGGAATATTATTTAGAACCAGAAAGCTTTATACCCCACAACAACTGTTAATTCTTTACAAAGCCCAAATTCGACCAACTATGGAATACTGCTCCCACGTTTGGGGCTCCGCTCCCAAACATACACTGCATTTGTTGGATTCTGTTCAGAGAAGAGCGGTCCGTCTGATTGAACGGTTGGCGACTTGAGTCTGTTCTACAAGTATTTTCATGGAAAGTGTTCGAAGGATGTAGCCCGCTTAATTCCTCCCAAAGCGGTGCATGTTAGAAATACACGTCGCGCTGGTGCTTCGCATCCGTATGAGGTTCAGCTTGTTACTCCGCGTACAACGCTTTTCAAGCAATCTTTTATATGGAAAACGTCATCCCTTTGGAATAATTTGCCCAGCGCTGTGTTTTCCACCGAGTACAATTTACAGCGATTCAGGAACAACGTGAATCGCTTTTTCCGCACTCGTGCCGCTCCTGGAGCGCTTTAGGGACTTCCCTGCAGCACGTGTGCTAGACCCATAAAAAAAAAACAATAGGATAGTACGGATTTCAAGAGACGAGTCACCGAATGGAAGAAGATCAATGAGTCGTCCAAGAAAGAGATGGAGCTACGATCTATAGAGCAGGGAACAAAGAAAACAGGCAATAATGCCTAGCTATAAGTTGGAAGAAGAAGAAGAAGAGTTTTCTTGTCGCATTAATGCCAACCTTTGCGTGAAATTTAATTGAACTCTATTCCATGTTATAATTCCTACATTCAAATTTTTTGGCTGTTATTGTATGGTAAATTAGTCATCGGTCAATATTTTGTGCTAAAATTTAAACTGAAAATCGGGAAAATATATAGTTTAAGTTAAATGAACAGTAAAACCTCGTATATCACTGTAGCTTTATCAAGACTAAATGAGCTAAATGGAAACATTTAACAAATAATTAGTACTTTTAAGTTTATTGATTTCTAGAGATTCAAGCAAATTTAATTTATACCCTTTATTTTCAACATGTAAAATTTCAAAGTTTTTATTAAACTGATGTTCTGATTCTATTAAATGCTTAGCGTATATTATAGGTTGTCAAAGAAATTAATAGAAACAATTAATGAGAACACTAATTTTCAAATAAAAAACTGATTTAGTTAATAGAATTCAAAATATACAACTTTCTAACAAAACGAAACTCATCTCTTTTGATGTATCCAACTTATTTCCGAATATACCACCTCAAGATAGTGTGACACTAGTTGAACAGCTTTTAAACTCTAACTACATTAATTATATTAAAAAACAAGAAATACTCATTACACTTAGGACTTGTTTAACACAAAACTATTAGGCGTTGAATTTAATAACACTATATACACTAATAATAAAGATCTCATAATGGGTAATCCCCTTATTCCCTCACTAGCAGAAATTTTCATGAACTTTATTGAATCGAAAATCAGTGAACATCCGTTGTTTAAAAAATTCATTTATTGGTGTAGATATGTCGATGATATTTTAGCCTGCTTCACAGGAACAGATAGACAACTCAAAATATTTTGTGATCATATAAATAATTTACATCCTAACAAAATTCACTACAGAAGAAGAAACTAATAATAGCATAAACTTCTTAGACTTAACCATAACAAAATATAATAATAAACATACTTTCTCTATTTACCACAAACCATCACATACGGGCACAACAACACATAATAAATCATGTCACCCAATCCAACACAAACTAGCTGCCTTTCATAGCATGATCCATAGATTACTATCAATTCCATTAACTGAAAAAGATTTTATTAAACAATATAATAAAACAAATTGCAGCAAATAACGGATATAATGTAGACATGTAAACAAAATTTTAAAAAAGAAAAAATATATAAAAGAGCATTAGAACTGATTTTTTCTAGACAAAAAATGAATCAAGAACGATATAGTGTTATTACATACATAGGTGAGACTAGCAATAAAATTAGAATTGTCTTAACAAAAAAACTAAATATTAATGTAGCATTTAAAACAGATAATACCCTAAGCAAATATATAAAAAATAATAAATTAAAAACAGGGAAAGAGCAAAAATCAGGCTTTGGTAAACTTAACTGTGGAAATTTCGATTGTACATAACAGGTCAAACAGGAAGAAATAAAAGAACATTTTACCTCTTGTATAACTAGTAAATCAGACTCAAATTACGCTAACCATTTAATAGAATCAGAACATCAGTTTAATAAAAACTTTCAAATTTTACATTTGGAAAATAAAGGGTATAAATTAAATTTGCATGAATCTCTGGAAATCAATAAACTTAAAAATACTACAATTATTTGTTAAATGGCCAATTAGAATTAAATAATTCACCCCTTTTAAATATATTTCAATAATACCATACCTAATAATTTGTTACATATAATATAACAGTATAATTATGAATTCTCAAAATTATTGTATTTTACCTGTAGGGATCTTATATAAAAAATAAAAAAAATTCTATCTCGCTCATTTACTCTTGATTAAACTACAGTGATAGCGAAACATGTTGAGATATTAAAATAAATGTGGAGTTTATCAGTAAATGAAAAAAATTGTTTGTTTTACTGTTCACTTAACTTAAGCTTAATGGATCTCCACCAAGTATCGGCCAATACAATACAAAATACATAGTTTTAAAGTGACTTATTAAAATTTTAGGTGACGCAATTAACTTATATATTATCAGCCTAACAATTAATTGTTGTAGTGTGTATAATGCATTAAACTATATATCTACATGTATATTTGATGTAATTCTTGCATGAATATTACGTCTGTTGTGTATGTACACTTATATTAAATCTAAACTTATCTACGACTCGTGCCATAATCATTTTAAAACTATATCCCCAACATTCGATAACTACCTTGACAATAAAAACTCATAGAATATTTTTGAACTTTCCCTTGGTTAGACGTTTGTTTTAGATCTAATGACTCATCTGACGGTGCTAACGACGTTTCCGATATCATTTTGGCTGGTATGAAAGTTTACATCCCTTTTCCGAAGAAATACACTTCCAACGGTAAGCCTTGGTTCGACTGAAAATGCAAAGAAGCTGTTGCTTCTAAACATCTTGCCTAACGACAATGGCGTGAAACGTCTAACGTCATAAATCGTAGCATCTTTGTTCGTACGAGGAACAGACGCAAAGAAATTATCGACGACATCAAGGCGACACACAATCAAAGAATTAAAAACAAACCTCCTGAATGTCTCAATAATTCCAGGTCCTTTTGTCAGTCGCTAAGGCTATTAGTCAAAATTTTACACCAACTTGTTAGCTGAACTGTTTGCTTCCCCTTCTACTGTCGATTTCCAAGGACAAACACCACGAACTATTCCCATAATGCAATCAAAGATGCCCGATATTGTGTTCAGACAGCGTATCATAAAACATATTTTAATGAATTAAGACACCAAAAAGACTTTTGGCGATGATGGATGCCATAGAACTCAAAAAATGCGCCACACTAGTTTTCGGTAGGCTTTTCAACCTATCCGACACAAAGGAAATACTTCCTTCCTGCTGGAGATTTTCTATTTTTTAATAATATCGAAATGGAAACGGGAAATCTTCTAAAATATCTAGAAGGATCAATAATATTAGCGACTATCAATATGGCTTTCGTAAGCAAAGATTAACAGGAGAGCTTCTAACTTATCTAACATATTTGGAACGACGCAAATGAACACTTTAATGAATTTTGAATGGTTGCACTGGACATATCCAAGGAATTCGACCGTGTTTGGCCTGATGGATTGTTGGCTAACCTACACTCTTATGGTATGCCTGAAAACTTTTATTTATGGCTCTCATGTGTTCTCTCTTACGCGTGTCAGTCGACGGATTTCTTTGTAATACTTTCCCTATCAATGCCGGTGTTCCTCAAGGCCTAAATCTGCGGGAAATGAACAAAAATCGAATCTACAGTTTTTTCAGATAACAGTACGCTTGTTTTCTCATTTACTTTGAACGCTTGAACATCAGCTACTCATGAAAATATCAACAGACAGCAGGAAGTTATTCAGCTTAACAAAGACCTGGAAAAAATTCTATTTTGGAGTAACAGTAACAAAGTAGAATTTAACGGTACAAAAATCCAGGCGGCAGTTTTTTTTTTTCTGAAAACGTTAACGTTGCTGAACCCTACATAGGTATGTCGGAATACTCGTTTCCTTTAGTATCGTCACTTAATTTGCTGGCGTTAATTTGGGAGCAAGTATGTCTTGGTATGAATATGTTGCGTGCGTTGCAAAGAGAGCTTCTCAAAAGCTGGGAATATTATTTCGAATAGTTAATTCTGTACAAAGCTCAACTTCGACCAACGATGGAATACTGCTGTCAAACGTACACCGTTGTTGGATTCTATTCAAAAGAGAACTGTTCGCCTGATTAGACACCCAGAACTCACCAGCGACCTAGATTTCTAGGAACATGGAAGAACGGCTGGCGACTGAGGTATATTCTACAAATATTTTCATGAAAAGTGTTCGATGGATGTAGCCCGCTTAATTCTGCTCAGAGCAGTGCATGCTGGGCATACACGTCGCGCTAATACTTCACATCCATATGAAGGTCAGCTTATCACTCAACTATTTTGAAGCAGTCTTTTATATGGAGAGACTCATCCCTTTCGAATGATTTTCTCAGAACTGTGTTTCCCATCGAGTGTAGTTTACAGTGATTTAAGACCAGCGTGAAACGCTTTTTCCTCACACGCGTCGCTTCTATAGCGCTTTAGGATTTCCCTGTAGCACGTGGGGTATGCCTATAAAAAAATACGAAAATTTTGCTATTGTCACCCAATCAACAGAAAATCATCTAATAAACGTCGTATACTACCATTTCATATATTTTTAAGTCTACTTATGTCACAAGAACCTTTTATATAATTTTTTTTCTGGAATAATTCTTCAATTTTACTTGCAAACATTTTCTCGATGGCCAAATATTGATTTTTTCTAAATGCAGATACACTACCGTCAGAAAGTATTTGCCTACCTAGTTATTTCAGCCCCAAGACAACAAAAACCCAGATAATACATATTTTTTTAAATTTCAATCATTTATTATTTATTTTCACATTATTTACAGTCTAGAAAATCGGAAAAATATTCATGATTTTCCAGGATTTTTTTTCATCTATGTGACCTCCTTTGTTTTTAGTTACCGCTTTACAGAATTTCGGCATTCTGTCCAGTAGTTTCTTCGGTTATTTTAACCCATTCTGCTGTAAAAGTTCCCAGAAGTGATTTTCTGATGTTGAATCGAGTTCTTGAAAACACCTGTCCAAATGGTCCCACATCAATTCCATGGGCTTAAACTCGGGTGATTGTGGAGGTCAAGTCATCACTTCCAGGACGTCATCGGATTTCCATTGGTCCAAAAGTTCTCTAATTTGTTTGTCAGAATGTTTAGGGTCGTTGTCATTCTGAAAAATAAATTTCCCCTGAAAAATATCTCTTCTAGAAGGAAGAATTTGAGTTAGGAAAATTTCTTGAAACTGTTCTTTTCGCATGATTCCTTCTATCCTAAAGATTTTTCCAACTTTACCGTTGCCAAAACAACCCCAAACCATTACTGAACTTCCACCATGTTTTACTGTAGACAACTGACAGGCTTCCAACATCCTCTTTCCAGCTGACCGCCGTACGAAAACTCGTCGATTTGAAAATTTCGAATTTAGATTCGTCGCTCCAAAGGACGGAATTCCATTGTTCTGATGTCCAATTTTCATGTTCTCGGGTCCATTCTAATCGTTTACGTTTATTCACTTGCCTAAGAAGTGGTTTCCTCACTGCAACTTTCCCGTGTAGTCCACCTTCTGCTAACCTGTTCTTCACGGTCGTCACGCTAATGGGGATGGGCCGCTCGAGGTTTACTTGAGCCGTGATTTCTGGTGCGGTTATACGGCGATTACGTATGCTGGACATTGTTATAGCTCTGTCTTCAGCGGGAGTCGTTTTTCGAGGCCTTCCTAAATGTTTTTAGTTGAGAATTCCATGTCCCGCAGAAATTTTTTTTACGATGTAGTCCACCGTTTTCCTTGGCATCCGCATATTACTCGCGATTTGTCGACTCGAGTGACCATTTTGATGTCTCGCAATTATCAGAGCCCGATTTTTAACAGAAACTTCTTGCGTTTTTGGCATTTTCACGAAACAATTGAGCCTGTATTAATAACTAAGCACTGTTTGCGAAGGTTAATTTCCAAAAGGGCAATGGTATTTATAGCATAGTTTTTATCACAAAATGTCACTAGGAATTTCCATAATCCCTAGAAACTTGAAATTAGTTCTTATTCAACTGGAATTCTCAGAAATCGCCTTAAAACGATTATCATGTAAAACTTGGAAATTTGTTCTAATTGGTTTTTAATTTATGATTTCACCAAAAAGGCACACAAACAATTTTATGATGGACACTGGTTAAGAACAATTAAATTTACCTAATATAATAAAAGGGTTTAATTAGGTATTAAATTTTGGCAGTTACATTGAAATTTCTAGGTGGGCAAATACTTTCTGACGATAGTGTAAATACTAACAACTTTTGTCGAAATTTTTTTATTCCAAACTACAATATTAGTGTATCGATTTTGTCGATCGTATAGAATACGTAGAAGCTCTTGCTGACAATGTTCCTCCATGAGACTGAACGGTTTTTATTGAAGAAGTTGAAGCAGTAGAGCCTCTCCTGCTTGCGATTTTACTGGTACTTGCAGCCCTTCTTCTTTCCTCTATTTCTGCAATGACAGGAGGCATCTCAATCTCATAGGGTCCATTATGACCAGGAATAATCTATTTAAATAAAAGTTTATTTAAGTATAAGAAGATTAACCCTGATTGTATTTAACTAAAAAAAGACGAACTGGTAACATTGTTAAACTGATTGTCGTACTAATTTTATTTTGTTTGTTTAAGGTATTTCTTACGAGTAACTGTTAAAAGTAGTTTTGTTTCAAATTTTGAGAAATAATAGATTTTAGCATCATGCATTCACTGCTTCAATATAAAGATGGTTTACCACGCCGTTTTGCCATAATTAATTGTAAAAGTTTCAGATGTTTAACACGTATAAAATAGGAATCCATACTTTTTCTTCGATCAAAAGCATGCGTTTTTTTACAATTTCTGTTGACGTATGTGCATTAAAAAGTAAAAAGTCACATAAAATTAAATATACATAAAAAAATTACTCTGCTATCGTTTGTTAAAATATGAAGGCAGTTTACCACCTAGTTGTTCCAAAAATATTAGATAAATATTACTTTTAATAGAATTTTATGAAGTGAATTTTTGCCGTGGCAACGTAGCTTGAAAAAGAAAGCTCGTGCGGATGCGGGCGTTCTTTCAAATTTTAAATCATATATAGTCCGGGGGCTCATAATCAAGATTTTGGACTTGTCGAAGAGCGGCAGATAAATATATCACTTAAATGTGACAAACTGAACCAAAAAATACAACTTATAGATCCAAATTCCGGTTGCTGTCGTGGTTATGGAGGGAGAAAGTTGCAAAAAATTGAGGGTAAGTGAATCTATCGCAGAGTGGTAGTTTTACATGTTATGAGGATACTATAGCTTTAATATCTGCCACGGAGATCGGTTCCTGCGGGAGTAAACTTTTTTTTTCTTGAAAAAAATGGGCTCAAAAAATGAACTCATCGCTGAGTGGCAGATATTCGAGATATAATTAGTTTGGGACTCAAAAATAAGTGAAAAAATATTATTTGCTATAGATCCTGGTTCTTTGAATTTCTAAGAATTTTTGAACCTGTAGAGGTTTTGGACCCATCTGAACTCATTCGAGAGCGGCAGATAAATGAACCAGTGTTCGAATACTATAATACGAGGTGAAATTCCGAATATGTGCCATGAAGTCCAGTCCGTGCTTTTGTCAGCAGAATTTTTAATGCAAAGCTTAAGTTATAAACAAATTGATTTTCTCTATTCGCATTATTACTTAGCTGTGATGCAGGAGTTTATATGTTTTTTAACACCTTAAAGTCGAATTTCTAATCCGTTTTTGCTAAAAATTTATTAATTTTTGGTACAAATAAATAATTTTTTCTATAATAACTTATTATAATATTATTTAACTCGCTAAATTTAAATTCTCTATTCGTTTTTAGTGTTCCGTACGGAACACTTATAAGATCACTTCGGTGTCTGTCTGTCTGTCTGTCTGTCTGTCTGTCTGTCTGTCTGTCTGTCACACCCGATTTTCTCCGAAACTATTTGACATAGAAAGGTGAAATTTGGTAATAATATAGGAATTGATGGCCTCATCAGAGCTATGTAGTTTTGAGAATTAAATTTTGACTTAAGGGGTTAGTTTTGGGGGGTGAAGTCGGAAGTGAAAAAAAAATTTTTTTACTAGGTCATCGAGTGTGGTGGCAAATGAAAGCTTGTGAAAACACGAGTAAAAAATATATATATAAATATTATACTTGCGCGCACTTTTCTTTGTATTATTTTTAAAAATTCGCGAAAACTCGCTGTCCCGGGCCTTATCTCGAAAAGTACTGATCAAAAAATTTCGAAAAAAATTCTGGAATATTCTCCACGGGGTGTAGATTGAACGAAAATTATCACGAGTGCATTACCTTTAATAATTTATATGGTATATAAAAAAAACAAAAATTTCAAGGTCATCAGATTTCAGTAAAGATTGGAAACAAACTTTGTTGTAAACACATTTGGGGTGTGTTTTGTGAAGTCACTGATCATTTTATACCACCGTAACATAAATTTTGACTTAAGGGGTTCGTTTTGAGGGGTGAAATCCGTAGTGAAAAAAATTTTTTTTTACTAGGTCATCGAGTGTGTTGTCAAATGAAAGCTTGTGAAAACACGAGTAAAATATATATATATATATATATATATATATATATATATATATATATATATATATATATATATATATAATGTAATACTTGCGCACACTTTTCTTCGTATTACTTTTAACAAATCGCTGTCCCCTACCTTATCTCGAAGAGTACTGATCAAAAAATTTTGAAAAAATTCTGGAATATTCTCCACGGTGTATAGATTGAACGAAAATTATCACGAGTACATTACCTTTAATAATTTATCTGGTACATAAAAAAAAACAAAATTTCAAGGTCACCAGTTTTCAGTAAAGATTGGAAACAAACTTTGTTGAAAACTCATTTGGGGTCTGTTTTGTGAAGTCACTGATCATTTTATACCACCCTAACAAAAATTTTTATTTTAAAAACAATCAACGTACGGAACACTAATTGTGCAAGTTCAACTTGCACTTGACCGGTTTTTTTCAAAAACTAAATTATTTTATTATTACTGACAATTTATTAGAATTATATTAATTTTTTTTTGGACATTTAACACAAATATTTTTATTTAATTGCATATAAATAAACTTATTAGCTCTTAATTTTTAATTAATTAAATTGGAAAAATGGCTTAGAAATTCAGACAGTAGGATAAAAATCATCTAAAAAACTTGGGTAAAGCTCGTAAAAAGCTTAGATTTTGCTGTTATGGAAATAAATTCTATGAAATTCTGTTAGCATAATTGTTTATAATAAATTATTTATAACAATAAAAAGGTTAACTTTTTGCAAAAATAGATTCAGTGGGTGGAAATACGTCTAAAAAAATTTGGGTGGAGCGCTTATTGAACTTAGATTTCGTTATTATAAAAATAAACTGCGCAAGATTTGGGACTACAAATCTGATAAATGAGAAGATCTGATGGAATATTTTCGAACTTTCCTTTGCTTAGACGTTTGTTTTCGATCCGACGACCCATCTGACTGCGCCAGGGAGGTTTCCGATGTTATTTTGGCCGGTATGGAGGCTTACATCCCTTTTTGGAAGAAATGCCCTTCCAACGACAAGCCTTGATTTGAGCGAAAATGCAAAGAAGCTGTTGCTTCTAAACATCTTGCATACCGACAATGGCGTGAAAATCCTAACTCCATAAATCGTAACACCTTTGTTCGTGCCAGGAACAGATGCAAAGAAATTATCGACGAAACCAAGGAGTCACACAATCAACGGATTAGAAACAAACTTCTTGCTTGTCCCAACAATTCCAAGTCCTTTTGGTCAGTTGCTAAGGCAGTTAGTCAAAATTTCACCAAAGCCACCATACCACCACTCATACAGCCAGATGATTCTATTGCAACGACACCTGTTGAGAAAGCGAACCCACTATTCCCATAGTGCAGTCAAGGATGCCCGATATTGTCTTCAGACAGCGTATCATAAAACGTATTTTGATGGAGCTAGACACCAAAAAGGCTTCTGGCGCTGACGGAATACCTGCCATAGTTCTCAAAAACTGTGCGAGGGAACTAACACCAGTTTTCTGTAGATTTTTCAACCTATCCTACAGAAAAGGAATATTTCCTTCCTGCTAGAAATGTGCCACAGTTCAGCCGATACCTAAAAAAGGCAAGAAGACCTTGCCAAACAACTACCGACTAATCGCACTGCTTTCAATAATATCGAAAGTCATGGAAAATGCTATCAATCAGCATCTTCTAAAATATCTTGAAGGATTCAACATTATTAGCGATCACCAATATGGCTTTCGCAAAAATAGATCAACGGGAAATCTTCTGACTTATGTAACACATGTTTGGAACAACGCAATTGAACACTTTGGAGAATCTCGAGCAGTTGCTCTTGACATATCCAAGGCATTCGACCGTGTTTCGCACGATGGGCTGTTGGCTAAGCTACGTTCTTATGGTATGTCTGAAACGTTCTGTTTGTGGCTCTCATGTTTCCTCAGAGAGCGTTCTTTACGAGTGGCAGTCGACGGATTTCTTTCTAACATCTTCATTATCAACGCTGGTGTACCCCAAGGCTCCATACTATCTCCTACTCTCTTTCCCATTTATATTAACGATCTGCTGGAAAAGACTGAGAATCCAATTTACAACTTTGCAGATGACAGTACACTTATTTCTTCATTCACCTTGAACGCTCGGACATCGGCTACTCAGACAGCAGGAAGTCATTCAACTTAACAAAGACCTGAAAGAAATTCTATCTTGGGATGACAGTAACCAAGTGGAATTTAACGTTAACGTTGCTGAACCCGACCTAGTTATGTCGGGGCACTCCATCCCTCTAACATTGTCACTCAATTTCTTGGGCGTTAATTGGGAGCAAATATGTCCTGGCATGAACATGTTGCAGGCATAGCAAGGAGAGCTTTTCAAAAGTTGGGAATATTATTTCGAACCAGAAAGCTTTACACTCCACAACAACTGTTAATTCTTTACAAAGCTCAAATTCGACCAACTATGGAAGAGTACTCCCATGTTTGGAGCTCCGCTCCCAAACATACACTGCATTTGTTGGATTCTATTCAGAGAAGAGCTGTTCGTCTGATTGGAGACCCGGAACTGACCGGCGGCCTTGATTCGCTGGAACATCGAAGAACGGTTGGCGACTTGAGCCTATTCTACAAGTATTTTCATGGAAAGTGTTCGAAAGATGTGGCCCGCTTAATTCCTCCCAAAGCGGTGCATGTTAGAAGTACACGTCGCGCTAATATTTCACATCCGTATGAGGGTCAGCTTGTTACCTCTCGTACAACGCTTTTTAAGCAGTCTTTTATATGGAGAGATGGAATGATTTGCCCAGGACTGTGTTTCCCACCGAGTACAATTTACAGCGATTCAAGAACAACGTGAATCGATTTCTCCGCATATGTGTCGCTCCTGTAGCGCTTTAGAGACTTCCCTGTAGCACGTGTGCTAGACCCGTAATAGATAATTACTTAAAAAATTGTTTATAACAATTAATAGGTCATTTTTTCAAAAAACTAATTGCAGATCGGATTCTGCGACCCAAAGACACATAACGCACACTAGAGTGGAGCCGCAACACTCAAAATTTAAAAAGAACACAGTGAAACCCCGGGTGGCTGATGAAGTATTCGGTCATTGCTGTATTGGTATTAATCGAATGCGGCAAAAATTTATTGTACGTTTTAAATGTTTAAAATTTTAATTCTGGAGGTTTTTTGGATCACCCTTATTGCCTGTAATGTTAAAAAACAAAAATTTCATATGTACTATCTAATATAGCTACCAAAATTTTTTTTTAAATTTTCGTAATTACATATTAAAAGGGGTTTTGGGGCTTTTGAATATAAATTTTAAATAATAAATATAGACAAAATTTAAAGGTCAAATATAAAAAATATATAGAGCTAAATTGCACTGCAAATTAAATAAATATATTAATCTGCTCATAACAGTTTCAATGGTGTTTTGAGCGTCTCTCGAGACACTGGCGCATGTGTAAAGGATTTGAGAGAAAAACCAATTACAGGACGGGCGCGCGCGTTGTACGACAGGCGCGCGCATTTTAATAAAGAACCAGACTCTATGGCAGATATTGTTATTTTTAGTAAAATAAATTACATTCGCTCCTCTATGGGTTCAGGTGGGTTAATTTTTCTGCAACCTTGGACCGTTATAACTTTGGATTGACCCAATATCCATGATAGATATTCATTTTTCAGTCGTATTTCACAGAAATGAAGCTATATCCAAAATATCTGCCACTCAGCGTTTGGTTCGTCCACCAACCTTTTCTTGCAGCTTTAAAGCGTATTTCTAGGAATAGGAACCAGAGTTGAGGCTTTAAACTACCTGGAGAGATTAAGGGGGGTATAATTAACAAAGTGATACTATTATCCGCCACTCTTTGATGAGGCATTTGGTACTGACCTCCCGGACTAATATCTCCAATGCAATAACACGTGATTGCGTGCGACGGGAAGAAAGCGAGAAGCTACGTTGCCACACTCATTATACTTTATTCAAATTATTTCGGGTCTTTCTCCAACATAATGCTCTCTCTGTCTTCTCGTAAGAAATACCTTAAGTATTACGTGAATAGCCTACAAAAATGGAGTATACAGTCGCTGTATAGAAACCGTTTAGATCAAAAACTCAATGTAGACTATCTAAGTCTTGACACCGAATCTGTATATAAGCACATATTGAAAACGCTATATTCAGCAGCAAATGAAGTGTTAGGACAGGAACAGAACAACACGAGGATAAGAACAAATCACTTGGGCTAAAGAAAAAAAAAACAACAGATATACAATAAATGGCTGACCACAAAGGATAACAACGACAAAATATAGGGAATTGGATTCATACCTAGGAGGAACCTAGTCATCAGAATCATGGAGATTCGTCAAAACACTACGATTAGAAAACATAAATAAAATAAATCTAAATCCAATAAGTCTGAATATGTGGCATCAAGATTATACACAAGAACTTTCCGAATATAAGGATGAATATCACTTAAATATCAAATAATCGGTCAACGAATAGAACTAACAGCAGATATGGCCTGGAAGGTATTTAGATCAATGAAGAACGAAAGAGTTGCTGGACCGGAGGGTATTCCTGCCTAATTACTTAAAAGTAGTACTTTAAAAATGTTAAGAAATCTATTCGCACGACGTATACATGGAGAGCCAATACAACAAATTTCAAAGGAAATAAATCTGAATGTCGAAATTACCGATGTATATCGATAACCAATACCATAAGCAGAATCTATGGGAGATACTCTAAAATATCATTGAGAATGAATATAGCCTATACGAAATTGAGGATCAATCAAGTTGTGGAGCGAGGAGGTCTTGGTTTGAATAATATATTCAGCTTAGCCCAACTCAATAAAAATAAAAGAGCAACAAACAGGGAAGTTCACTTACTATTCGTAGATCTAACAAAAGCTTATGATATTGTCTTAATTAAAAAATTCTGGCAAACTCTAGAACTATCGCCAGTAAATAATACAATCAATAAAAACTCTAGAATAAAACTAGCAAATACACTATCAGATACATTCCCAGTAACAAAAGGACTTAGACAATATAGTTGAACCCTGAAACAACAATATATATATATATATATATATATATATATATATATATATATATATATATATATATATATATATATATATATATATATATATATATATATATATATATATATATATATATATATATATATATATATATATATATATATTATATATATATATATATATATATATATATATATATACATATATATATATATATATATATATATATATATATATATATATATATATATATATATATATATATATATATATATCTATATATATATATATATATATATATATATATATATTATATATATATATATATATATATATATATATATATATATATATATATATATATATATATATATATATTTCTTTTTTTATGGGTCTAGCACACGTGCTACAGGGAAGTTCCTAAAGCGCTACAGGAGCGACACGTGTGCGGAGAAAGCTATTCATGTTGTTCTTGAATCGCTGTAAATTGTACTCGGTGGGAAACACAGTCCTGGGCAAATTATTCCAAAGGGATGATGTTTTCCATATAAAAGACTGCTTGAAAAGCGTTGTACGAGGAGTAACAAGCTGAACCTCATACGGATGTGAAGAATTAGCGCGACGTGTACTTCTAACATGCACCGCTCTGGGAGGAATTAAGCGGGCCACATCCTTCGATCACTTTCCATGAAAATACTTGTAGAATAGGCTCAGGTCGCCAACCGTTCTTCGATGTTCCACTTGGTTACTGTCACACCAAGACAGAATTTCTTCCAGAGATAAGTGTACTGTCATCTGCAAAGCTGTAGATTGGATTTTCGGTCTTTTCCAGCAGATCGTTAATATAGATGAGAAAGAGAGTAGGAGACAGAATGGAGCCTTGGGGAACACCGGCGTTGATAGTGAAAGTGTCAGAAAAGCGTAGCTTAGCCAACAATCCATCGTGCCAAACACAGTCGAATACCTTGGATATACCAGGAGTAACCGCTCGAGACGGAGAGTTCGCCAGTCTTCTTGATCTGTTTTTAACCACCAATCCGGAGATTTACACGGTCAGCGTAAATCCACCGTTAGGTTCTTCCGACCATAAACTACTTTCGACATCGAGTATTCTACCAATCAGTGACAGAGAGGCGCCCAAACCGCGCAAGATTTGGCACTACAAATCTGCTAAATGGGAAGATCTCAAGGAATATTTTCGAACTTTCCCTTGGTTGGACGTTTGTTTTCGATTCGACGACCCATCTGACTGCGCCAGGGAGGTTTCCGATGTTATTTTGGCCGGTATGGATGCTTACATCCCTTTTTTTTTTTCGAAGAAATGCCCTTCCAACGGCAAGCCTTGGTTTGACCTAAAATGCAAAGAAGCTGTTGCTTCTAAACATCTTGCATACCGACAGTGGCGTGAAGATCCTAACACCATAAATCGTAACATCTTTGTTCGTGCCAGGAACAGATGCAAAGAAATTATCGACGAAACCAAGGAGGTACACAATCAACGGATTAGAAACAAACTTCTCGCTTGTCCCGGCAATTCCAGGTCCTTTTGGTCAGTCGCTAAGGCAGTTGGTCAGAATTTCACCAAATCCACCATACCACCACTCACACGGCCAGATAATTCTATTGCAACGACACCTGTTGAGAAAGCGAACTTGTTGGCTGAACTCTTTGCTTCACATTCTACTGTCGATTTCCAAGGAAAAACACCACCTTCTATTCCCATAGTGCAGTCAAGGATGCCCGATATTGTCTTCAGACAGCGTATCATAAAACGTATTTTGATGAAGCTAGACACCAAAAAGGCTTCAGGCGCTGACGGAATACCTGCCATAGTTTTCAAGAACTGTGCGAGGGAACTAACACCAGTTTTCTGTAGACTTTTCAACCTATCCTACAGAAAGGGAATATTTCCTTCCTGCTGAAAATGTGCCACAGTTCAGCCGATACCTAAAAAAGGCAAGAAGACCTTGCCAAATAACTACCGACCAATCGCACTACTTTCAATAATATCGAAAATAATGGAAAAGGCTATCAATCAGCATCTTCTAAAATATCTTGAAGGATTCAACATTATTAGTGATCAGCAATATGGCTTTCGTAAAAATAGATCAACAGGAGATCTTCTGACTTATGTAACACATGTTTGGAACAACGCAATTGAACACTTTGGAGAATCTCGAGCAGTTGCTCTTGACATATCCAAGGCATTTGACCGTGTTTGGCACGATGGGCTGTTGGCTAAGCTACGTTCTTATGGTATGTCTGAAAAGTTCTGTTTGTGGCTCTCATGTTTCCTCAGAGAGCGTTCTTTACGAGTGGCAGTTGACGGATTTCTTTCTAGCACCTTCACTATCAACGCCGGTGTGCCCCAAGGTTCCATACTGTCTCCTACTCTCTTCCTCATTTATATTAACGATCTGCTGGAAAAGACCGAGAATCCAATCTACAGCTTTGCAGATGACAGTACACTTATCTCTTCATTCACTTTGAACGCTCGGACATCGACTACTCAGACGAATATCCGCAGACAGCAGGAAGTCATTCAACTTAACAAAGACCTGGAAGAAATTCTATCTTGGGGTGACAGTAACCAAGTGGAATTTAACGCTACAAAAACCCAGGCGGCAGTTTTTTCTAAAAAAGTTAACGTTGCAGAACCCGACATAGTTATGTCGGGGCACTCCATCCCTCTAACATCGTCACTCAATCTGTTAGGCGTTAATTTGGGAGCAAATATGTCCTGGCATGAACATGTTGCAGGCATAGCAAGAAGAGCTTCTCAAAAGTTGGGAATATTGTTTCGAACCAGAAAGCTTTACACCCCACAACAACTGTTAATTCTTTACAAAGCGCAAATTCGACCAACTATGGAATACTGCTCCCATGTTTGGAGCTCCGCTCCCAAACATACACTGCATTTGTTGGATTCTATCCAGAGAAGAGCTGTTCGTCTGATTAGACAACCGGAACTGACCGACGGCCTTGATTCGCTGGAACATCGAAGAACGGTTGGCGACTTGAGCCTATTCTACAAGTACTTTCATGGAAAGTGTTCGAAAGATGTGGCCCGTCTAATTCCTCCCAGAGCGGTGCATATTAGAAGTACACGTCGCGCTAATGCTTCACATCCGTATGAGGTTCAGCTTGTTACTCCTCGTACAACGCTTTTTAAGCAGTCTTTTATATGGAGAACATCATACCTTTGGAATGGTTTACCCAGGACTGTGTTTCCCACCGAGTACAATCTACAGCGATTCAAGAACAACGTGAATCGCTTTCTCCGCACACGTGTCGCTCCTGTAGCGCTTTAGGGACTTCCCTGTAGCACGTGTGCTAGACCCATAAAAAAAAAAAAAAAAAAAAAGAGATCTCCAAAGTGTTTTTTAATTGCATTGTTCCAAACATGTGTTACATAAGTTAGAAGATCTCCTGTTGATCTATGTTTACGAAAGCCATATTGACGGTCGCTAATAATGTTGAATCCTTCAAGACATTTTAGAAGACGTTGATTGATAGCCTTTTCCCTGACTGTCGATATTATTGAAAGCAGGTCTTCTTGCCTTTTTTACGTATCGGCTGAACTGTGGCACATTTCCAGCAGGAAAGAAATATTCACTTTCTGTAGAATAGGTTGAAAAGTCTACAGAAAACTGGTGTTAGTTCAGGTTACTCTTCATTTACTCTTCATTTTGCTGATGTATGATTGCGCTCTGGAACTATCGCCAGTAAATAATATGATCAGTCATACTCTAGAATAAAACTAGCAAATACACTATCAGATACATTTCCTGTAACAAAAGGACTTAGACAAGATAGTTGAACCATGAAACAACAATATATACTCTTCAATTTGCTGATGTATGATTGCGCAAGACAAGGAAGATCTAGAATATATGACAAGAAAGCTGTTTCAGGAATACGAAAGTGGAGGACTGAGAGTAAATTATAACAAAACTAATGTATGTTGGGGGAGAAACGGAAAATTTTACCCTAAACGGAAGTCAAGTGATTGATGCCTGTAATGACTACTATTTAAGAACAAGAGTAGATAGAGCCGGTAGAATAGAACAATAAATAGAAGACAGATTAAGAAAAGGAAAAGCCGTCATACAACACCTTAATTCTGCCCTTTAGTCAAAGAAAATATCAATTGAAAAGAAGCACTACATCTATATTGTAACCTTTAAGAGCTTCATACTTTACGGCTGCAAAGCTTGGCTTAGAACAGAAACTTCTTGCTCTCGAGATTGACTACTGGCCAAGGTCAGCTGGAATATCAAAATTTGATAAAATCAGAAACAAAATAATAAGAGGAGCCATGAGGATAAAAAGAAGAAAAATGGACCATATCTAACAAAGACTGTTGGTCTGATATGGACACGTAGAAAAAATGATAGAACAATGAATTCCAAAGCTGGTTTTGAAATGAAACCTTATGAAACTACATGTATTTGTCATGCCCAGAGAGCCATAGCGGAAATAAATTCACGACCATGAGATTGAGAAGACAGAAGAGGCTGGTGATAGGGAACCAGAAGGCATAAAACGCTATAAAGCCAGATAGGTAGATAGATTTTTGTAAAAGTTTTAGTCTTGATGTAGCTGAGGGTACAAAAAATCTTAATAATATTAACAACATTTTTATTTCAAAAGACTTTTAAAAACTCTTTAGTTTTGCATTTGTAGTTCTAATTTTAATTTTAAATTTTATCGCAAACTATTGACAGATGATTGAGATACGGTATTTTATTTACCAGTCAAAAAATTGTATTTTATAGAATATGATATGAACAAGTACATGACAATGATTGAAGGATACAAGTTTTTGAATACCATTAAAGTTTTCTAGATGAAAGATAATATGGGGAAGACGACAAACATAGAGGAAGACTAATGTATACTATTTTGAGAGAATATCTTCCACATACTTTAAATGAAGAGTTATTGAAAGTACAATATTCAAGGCAAATCATACGAGCTGCTAGAAACAATCCAAACTTTCTGAAATCAATCATTACTGGTGACGGGACCTGATGTTTTTAATATTACCCACAAACGAAGCTTCAAAGTGCAGAACGGGAGTTAAAATCATCGCCGCAAAAATATTAAAAGTTCCATCGAAAATCAAAATAATATTGATTGTTTTCTACAATAACAAACATATTATTTATTCATCAACTTCAATGGCGAGTATTATTTGGAATTATTGAAACGCTTGATGACTAGCGTTTGTGGTGTTGGATCTGAATATCGTTGTATTGTAACTATTTTCAGAAAGTAAAATGTCGTTAAAAAGGAGGAAAAAGTTAATTTTTACAGTTAATTGTCGTGTTATGTACTAGAACAATATTTATGCAAGTGAAATAAACTTTTTACGTATGTCTCTCTTCAAGAAATTAACGTTTAAAAATTACCATTTCTTACACTGTGACTGAAGAAAAATGATTGGCCCATTTCCATTCAGTCTTTGGTACTTTGCTAAAGAATTGTTGTGCCGTAGTAACCATTTTTGGTAACTTTACCGTTTACATATATCAGTTTACTTTTCCCAAACACTTTAATATTAGCTGTTTTTGATGGTAAAAATGCTTTAATACTTATATCAGACAAGATTTTTGGTAAGTTATTAATAAAAAATTACATACAGTCCAAAAAATGAGAAACTTTATCGTCACTGTCATCACGGTAATTTTTTTAACGAATTATATTTTACTTCGTATTTCTTTAACTAAGAAAGTTGGCTGTCAATATTTGCTTTGTACTCCGTTAAAAACAATTATATAAAACTTTCCTCTGGTGGGAGTGAAATTAAAATTTCACTTTGACTTTATGTTTATTAATATTTTTATGTTTATGTTTCTAATGTAAATATTATGTGCTTCCCTTGCAATTATTTTGAAACCAATACAATAAGTATATTTGTTATGATGAAATTTTTTCTGTGACAAGTTGTCTGCGTTTAATCACATAAATATTGCTAATAAATGGTAGTTTGACGATGCAAGGTCCGGGTTATACGGTGGAAGCAGGAAAATTTCCCAGCCAAGCTCTCTCAATTTTTGCCGAATCCTTAAAAATGTGTGTGATCTAGCGTTGTCCTGGTGGAAGACAGCACCATTTTTATTGACTAGTTCAGGCAGATTTTTTTCAATCGCTTGCTCTAACCTTGTCAACCACTGACAGAATCAATCGTTCGGCTAGGCTGCTGATGAATGATTTCTTTCCAATCTTACCAAACATACAGTATCACCTTTTTCTGTGTCAATCCGGGCTAAGCCATCCACGATCTTTTTCATATATTATTATCGTAAGTTTCTGTAGAGATTCGCAGATGGAAACTCGATCGAGAAATTTCTTAGCGTCAAATCATTTGGCACCCAAACATCGCACTTCTTTTTATTGTCCAAATGGTTTAAAATTGTTTGGTGATGGATGTTTATTAATATTTTTATGTTTATGTTTCTAATGTAAATATTGTGTGCTTTCCTTGCGATTATTTCGAAACCAACCAACAATAAGTATATTTGTTATCATGAAATTTTTCCTGTGATAAGTTGTGTGCGTTCAATCATATCTAGTAACGTATTGTTTTTAGAGTATTTTACGCACTGCGCACTCCTACTATGTGTGATTGTCCACCTAAAAATCCGGAAGATAATGTGTGTGATTTGCAGATACACATAGGTAAAAAAAAAATACGCACAACTTATCACATGAAAAAGTTGCTATGAGTGGCCGAAGACCTTAATGTAGAAAAGGCGGTTCAGGATACAATCCTTAACCTCTTCAGTGGCTTTTGACATATCATATTGATATATTGCACACACACACAAAAAATATTTAATTATTATGATTTAAGATCCTGTCCTGCTACTGCTCATTTAGATAAAGATAAATAAATGACCGGGCTGTATTCATTTTAGAACAACTGTAGGGACTGAAAATCATAATCCTCTACGATAAATTGCTAGCATCTCTGGCAAGACTACATAATTTGAAATTGGTCAAATGATTAGCCGTGGTGGGAAAAGTATTTTCGTTTTTGCACTATTGCTTTAAGGAGAAACTTTTCACATTTAATTAAATAAAAAAGTATAGTTTTCATCATAAGTGAAAAAAACCGGTCAAGTGCAAGTTGAATTTGCACAATTAGTGTTCCGTACGTTGATTGTTTTTAAAATAAAAAAATTTTGTTAGGGTGCTATAAAATGATGAGTGACTTCACAAAACACACCTCAAAGGAGTTTTCAACAAAGGTTGTTTCCAATCTTTACTGAAAACTGGTGACCTTGAAATTTTGTTTTTTTTTTTTATATACCAAATAAATTATTAAAGGTAATGCACTCGTGATAATTTTCGTTCAATCTCCCCGTGGAGAATATTCCAGAATTTTTCCAAAATTTTTTGATCAGTGCTTTTCGAGATAAGGTAGGGGACAGCGATTTTTTAAAAGTAATACGAAGAAAAGTGTGCGCAAGTATTACATTATATACGAGTATATATATATATATATATATATATATATATATATATATATATATATATATATGTATATATATATATATATATATATATATATATATATATATATATATGTATATATATATATATATATATATATATATATATATATATATATATATATATATATATATATATATATTTACTCGTGTTTTCACAAGCTTTCATTGGACATCACACTCGATGACCTAGTAAAAAAAAATTTTTTTCACTTCCGATTTCACCCCTCAAAACGAACCCCTTAAGTCAAAATTTATGTTACGGTGGTATAAAATGATCAGTGACTTCACAAAACACACCCCAAATGAGTTTTCAACAAAGTTTGTTTCCAATCTTTACTGAAATCTGATGACCTTGAAATTTTTGTTTTTTTTATATACCATATAAATTATTAAAGGTAATGCACTCGTGATAATTTTCGTTCAATCTACACCCCGTGGAGAATATTCCAGAATTTTTTCGAAATTTTTTGATAAGTACTTTTCGAGATAAGGCCCGGGACAGCGATTTTTCGCTAATTTTTAAAAATAATACAAAGGAAAGTGCGCGCAAGTATAATATTATATATATATTTTTTACTCGTGTTTTCACAAGCTTTCATTTGACACTACACTCGATGACCTAGTAAAAAAATTTTTTTTTCGCTTCCGACTTCACCCTCCAAAACTAACCCCTTAAGTCAAAATTTAATTCTCAAAACTACATGGCTCTGATGAGGCCATCAATTCCTATATTATTACCAAATTTCACCTTTCTATGTCAAATAGTTTCTGAGAAAATCGGGTGTGACAGACAGACAGACAGACAGACAGACAGACAGACAGACAGATAGACAGACAGACAGACAGACAGACACCGAAGTGATCTTATAAGTGTTCCGTACGGAACACTAAAAATGGTTATTTATGTGTTCGTATACGTTAATGTAAAGAAAATAATAAATAAATATATTAATTATTAAATAAAGATGTATTTATTAATTAGTTTTATATCAATTTTTAAAAAAACCACAGAATCTTTTTAACATGTAATGTGCGGAAAGTACTAGTGTTGTAGCAAAACTTCTAAGTTGTCAGGACTCCGCGTACAGCATTGTTCTGAAACGTCCTTTCTCGTACTGAAAAGTGACACTACCCGAAAAACTTTTATACTTTCTATTTCTATATTTAGGTGTGAAAAATTTCATCTTCAAGCACTAAATCGGAAAAGAAATTACTTTCGCATCATTGTACAGGGTGGTCCAAATTGGACACTTTGAAAGGTAAACCCCTTTATCTAAAGGAGATAGACAAAAACTGATGTCGGTGTCTGAGGCTCAATTTTTATGATAAACTCAATGGTGAAAACCGCATATCGATATCTAGTATCGTTTCAGATATACAGGGTGTTTTTCAGAAATCTGCATTTTGGAAAAAATGTAATTCCTATTGAAAATTTTTGATTTCTGTAAAAATATTCTCAAAGCACTTTTTCACGTGGATTTCAACAGTGAAAGTTACATTTTTTTACAACTAATATTTTAATAGTTATTAACGCAAAAATATATTTTTTAAATGGGATACCCTGTATATTTTTCCTTATCCGAATAGAGCTTTAAGTTACCATTCTAAAAATATAGCACACTTTATCTACTTCAAAATATAAAGGTTTTGAGTTTTTACGAGTTTTAAATGCACATTTTGTGAAGTAGGCTTTGGACGGAGCGGCAATATCAATTGTTTACCGATAGCAGTCAAATCGTAAAAAAAAATTCCCAGAAGTAACTCTAAGAGTCATAACTACAATGAAATTTACTAAATGCTATAGTACTTTAAACTATGTAGAAAATAAAACAAAACAACAATAAAACAATTTATTCCGAGTAGAGCAAACTAAAACAAAACAATTTTCTATAAGAGATGTTTGAAATGTCGACCAGTTCTATTTACACATAGGCGGCAGTTTTTCTGGACACTTCTTACCGAGTTGATTGGTTCAAGAGGAGTGAGAGTTGCAAAACTTTGTATCACTGCGACTTCTAACTCTTGTCTGGTGTTTGTTGACAATTTAAAAATTAGGTATTTCAATCTTCCCCAGAGATAGAAGTCCATGGGTGTTAAACCCGGTGACCTTGCCGGCTAAGGGTTTGGACCTTGATTGGCTATCCAGTTATTGTCGAAATTGGCAGATAAAAAATTACTGATAACTGCAGCGGTATGAGGGGGTGCCCCGTCGTGTTGAAAAAACATATTTCTAAGGTCCATTAACGGTAGTTCATCAACAAGAGGTTCTATCTGCTGCCTTAAAATTTCTAAATATCTCTGAGAGGTGAGTGTTCCTTCGAAAATAAATGGACCTATAACCCTGCCTCTAAAATTCCTGCCCACACATTAAATCCAAATCTGGCTTGATTTCTTTGCTCCACAACTAAATGAGGATTTTCTTGTACCCACGTATAAGAATTGTAACGGTTTAAAAATACCTGCATAAGCTTCGTCTGTCCAAATGCAATTTAATGAAAAATTTGGAACATGGTTACAATTCTCCAGAAACCATTGGCAAAAATCTATACGCCGCACAGTGCTAAATTTCTTGAGTTTACCGGAACTTAATTATTTAAACCAGTAAAACAGTTCTATTTGTTGGTTTTTTAAAATTTTTAATGAGTTTTATTTAAAGTTTTTCAGTTTATTTGTGTTTTTTATTATAGAAAAATTAAAAAAAACATACATTTTGTAACAACATTTTGAACATCTATTCAGAACGAGACTCATTGCAAACGTCTAAAGACTCGCAATCATTACATGGGCGTAACTTCACTATGCTTGGTTTTGGGTGCTTTACAAAGACTAGCGATGTACGGATCCGATGAAATAAGCAGTCGATTAAATAAATCCGTATTTGTGTCAATTCGGGATGTTTTTCTAGTAAAAAGTTCGCGACATTTTCTGCAGTCTTTGTTTCTTGCCTCCTGAGCTTCTTCAGAAAATTGTCCGATCGGAAGAATGCAAGAGGCTATAATATCCTTTCCATGACAAAGGACTTTATGCACACTTATGGGCATTGAGTACCAGAAATATTCTTTCAAATACAATTCCAAAGTTTCTCTTGCATATTCGCCGAACTTTTCTGAATCAATTTTAAGACCACAATTTAGGCACTCTAACAGCACATGAAAACGCTTGATCAAATCTAAATTAACGCCAGTTATTTCGGAAGACTCTTCGGCATTTCTAAATAATTTCCTTGCGGTATTACCACCGTTTGTGTTTCCGGTCTGCTGTTTTGGCATATCTATAAGCAAGCCAAGCTCCTCTTTGAATTTTTGTTGAATGTATTTTTTTTTCTCTGCAACTTTTTTTTTATTTTCTGCTCCACGAGCTTGCCATGCCTTAATATCCAGTTTGTACGATATATGTAAAATACATTCCAAAACCCTTATCCATGCATGGAGGGGTGATAGTCCAAGGGATAAAAATGATTCATTTATATTTTTTTGAGGTATATCGCAGATGTTGTTCATTTCACCAGGTTTAGCCCCACATAAGTAGCATGTTTGTGATGATGTACAGGATGATACAGCATTGCAGACTTTACCGTCAATCATACAAAAGATCATATTTGCTGTTTGCTGCCATCTACAAGTATAGTGGTTGGAGTAAGTTGAGATATTTGTTTTTTCACTTTGTTTACTTCTGAGGTAATTACACTGACTGTTTCTTTGGCAAAAACGAACTTAATGGGGCGACAGTACCGTGTGGAAGAAGAAGCAGGGTTTTTCCAAATTACTGACTGATTATCACCATTATCATTTACGGAGCACATTTGGATTGGTACCATTGATACACTAAACATACTATCATCAGAGCTATGTTTGTCCATATACTTTTGTCGATAATTAACTTGTTCCGCCCCATCACAACCCCACTTTACGATAATATTTAGCGCTTTAACGTTTGATAAAGTTCTAAGAATCCCTTCTAGCCCTGTACAAAGTGTTGCTACGGTATGATTTATAAGCGACTGAACTGATACTTCAGCTGAAACTTCAGTTATTATTATGTCCTTTGGATAGCACAACCTCTTTGCCTCTTTTACAACATAATAAGGTGGATACAAAGTGCAACGGTGATTTTTTGCTTGATCTCGAACAATGTTGTACTGATTTGACGATAAGTTTGCATCAATAAGTAGCGCCAGAGCCTGGTCTGGAGTTAATTTTCGTGGGCTGTGACATGCGAGCCTTCTTGATTTTGCTACCCCTTTCTGGAGAACCAGATGCCAGTTCCTTGACAATCGCTGCAGAGTTTCGTTTTCCAGATTGGTATAGCTTTGTTGCAGTTGCTTGGCTAACTCGTCTTGACTACCGGACTTCAAAAGATGATGCACTTTTCTGTTTTGCACTTTAGGATGACAATCCCTAAATTCTTTTTTAGGTCTGCCTGCATTGGTCATCGATTCACTAGGCAATGCATCCCTTACAGCATTTGAAAATTTTACATTATTTTCAAGCCAGCTAGCATCTTTATTCAGAAATGATGCTAAATTTCGACTGGATTACCTCCTTACACCTTTTTTGTATTTTACAAACCAGCGCACGAAGAGTTGCCTTTAAACTGCAAAGAGCGTCAGATGTTAGCATTGGTGAGCCTATTTTTGCCAAAACAAAACCAATGGTGGCGTCCGATGTCGGTTCTTCCTTCCACTTTTGGAATATGCAGTTATATGAAATTTGCAAAGTCATTCTGGAAAATGTTTAATTTAAAAGAAGATCGCAAAATATCGCAGAAGATCTTTTGTGTTTCCAACAGAGGAAAAAAAACCTTTCAAATTTTGTGCTTTTCAAGCTGGTATTATGTAGTATCACTTTTTAAAGTCTCCACTGAAGTTAAAAATGTAAATTTTACTTACTTCTTAAAAATCACTTTTTTCACGAACAAATCACACACGAGTTAGAAAAGATTTTGAAATTATTTAAATGCCAATAATTGACAATTCTCTTATAAAATAAATGAAGAAAAAATCATGGCCTACTGACTTGCCGTTTGTATGTACCACTCTATTAACTTAAACAAATCAAATAGCTTTCTGTAGGCAAAAAGTATGATTGAATAAGTAATGCAACTTTCAGATGCATTTTGCAGTTGTTTCGCAGGGTTAATCCCCAAACTGAGTATGAGGTTTTAGAGGTGGGATATTAACCTACCAAAATAATGAATAATCTTATGCATTTTACGTATTTCAAAAATTGAATAAAGTTCCGCTAAACTTCCTAAATTTCGCACTGTGCGCCGTTGAAAATCTCCGTCTCTAAGGTGATGAACTTTTCTTGTCCTATATGGCCTGAATTTGTGCTTCTTCAAAGTACGACTTACGTTAGTTCTTGGTAGTCTAGTGGATTCTTTTAACTGTCGGGATGAAGTGTTGGGATTATTTCCGATAGTTCCTAAAACTATTATTTCTCTCCTTATCCCTATTTGATGCATAATTTTTGGGTCGTTTCTATTCAAACTGGCCACTATTAACTATGTTATGTCGCAATCGAGCGAATATCTCCTTGAAGGGTTGACGCCTCTCTGGATACCGTTCGTGGTACAAATTACTTGCCGCTTCCGAATTTTCTCCGGTTTGTATGAAACACACTATCATATCCCATTTTTCGTAATTTTCAAACTTCATTGCGATTTATTTGACAATTCAATAACTAATCCTGAGGTAAAATTTGACAACTACGAGTAAACAATTGAATTAAACCATATGGCCGCTCCGTCTAAAGCCAAAATGTGCATTTAAAACTCGCGTAAAAACTGAAAGCCTTTATATTTTGAAGTAGATTTAAGCAAAATATAAAGTGTACTATATTTTTAGAATGGTAATTTAAAGCTCTATTCGGATAAGGAAAAATATACAGAGTATCCCATTTAAAAAATATATTTTTGCGTTAATAACTATTAAAATATTAGTTGTAAAAAAAATGTAATTTACACTGTTGAAATCCACGTGAAAAAGTGCTTTGAGAATGTTTTTACAGAAATCATAAATTTTCAGTTGGAAAAGAATTACAAAAATTTTTCCAAATGCAGATTTTTTAAAAACACCCCGTATATCTGAAACGGTACTAGATATCGATATGCGGTTTTCACCATTGGGTTTATCGTAAAAATTGAGCCTCAGCCATCGACATCAGTTTTCGTCCTTTAGATAAAGGGGTTTACCTTTAAAAGTGTCCAATTTGGACCACCCTGTACAGGGAATGCTAATTAAAAAGATACATGTTCAATTTGATTTACTTTTTCTGGGATTCAATTGTTTTCTTACCACAACTGCGGGATCTACACCTTGGTACTCTTTTATAACAGGCGCAATCTTGTCTGCGGCTTCTTTAGTAATTAAAATAAGTCCTATATCAGGACGGCGTAAAAAAGTCCTAAACACTTTTTCCAATTTAAAGTCGTCAGTTTTGTTGTCAACAACAAAGTAGTTAGGCTTGGAATATTCTTCACTTATTTGGCCTATTCCACCTACAAACATTTCTATTGAAACATTTTTTTATAAAAAAAAGATAATAATTGTATTAAAAAAAGGCCAATCAAATGTTAGTTAACACTCTGAGGGTTCTGTAAGGTTTAGGCTCTAATATTTGAGTTTATAAGTTAAATATTTTGTTTGAACTTAGCATACTCGTCGGTTTCAAGTGGTTACCCAGGTAAAACCTCAAAAAGTTATTTTCGAGAGGTTACCCATTCAAAAAAACCTTTCGGTACACTTTCAAAATTTTCTGTGGATTACTTTTCGTAATAAATCAGAGAATATTTTATGGTTTATATTTTTAAAACTATTTGCTGGGATTTCGATCTAAAAGTTTCATAAAAAATAATTTTAGAATATTATTTAGCATATACACTTACTAGTTGCCAGACATTTTTTTGGTGGTTGTATATAAATTAGTTCCTGAACACATAAATACAACTTGTACAAATACGAAGTTACTATCAAGTAGTTCCTGAGAAAATGAATTATATTGGATTGTCAGACCTAAGGGCTCCGTTTCTTCATTTTGAAATGCGGAATCTTAGAAACAAGCGAATTGGAATTGCTCACTGATATTTTGTGCTGTTTACCCGAGGTTAAACCAACACATTTATGGACCACTTAGTTTGATTGTGCTATAAAATTAGTCAAAATATTTATTTACTAGTCAAGAGCGAAGAACTATTAAGAAAATTTCAGGACGATGCCATAATTTACGGGTTCTGTAGCAGAAGGATAACCTTCCAGCCGCTTACCCCATTTTTCATTTGTTACAGTTACATTGAGAAATCTAAAAAATATGGAATCTTAACAAATACTTATTAACGTTTTGTAAAATTATAATTCTCTCTTTATTCTGTTGAAAAAAACGTGGAAATAATATTCATTTTCATGTTTAGAATTACTCTACTTGCACTTCCTATATTAACAGTTTGAAATTAGTAATTCTGTCACTATACAACAGTGTTTTAGAGCAGGATTGTATTTAGAAATCATCTGTAGAAGCTGAGAGAAGGTTTACAGATGTTTATTTTATTTTTTTTTCTTATAAAATTTATTTAATAGTGAGGAGAAGATTTATTCGGTTTGAAAATTTCGGTTTGAAAATTAAAATAAACAATAATAGCAAGGGACAAAAAAGATACAAGATTTAGATGGAAAAGGAAGATAAGAGGATTGGGAATCTCCACAACTTATTGTAGCTTTGGAAGGATGGGATGGTGAACGTCCATCTATTATCTCTGTAAAACGTTATTTTTTTTTTAATCGATCACCTCCCCGTCTGAGTAGGGATTTTACACTTTTTCACATCCTAAGGATATCGGCGAGGACGTCGTAATACTCGTAAATGTTGTCCAAGTACTAAAACATACATTTTTGTATTGCATAGCACCTTTTAGACAACACGGTAGTGCTGCCACGGATGTTATTATATTTCTGCGAACAACTACTACCTATGTACGTGATCAGGCCAAAGATACTTAAATAAATTAATAAATAAGTATACCGACCTTCGGGATTGAACCCTCGACCTTCGGCATCGTAAGCAAGGTACTACGCTACGGAGCCACGGGCCGCCACTAACAATGCAAATGCAGATTCGATTGCATAATGCAGTAAAAAAAGGTCAAAATAATGATGAGATAGGTATAATTTAGATACTGTAACATTATGATTTTATCCTCTCTAGGGTATCATCAGGAATATTATCAGGAGTATTGTCCTGAGTTTTGGACCTCGAAAAACTTGTGCTCTTTTATTTATAAACAATTTAAGTTTTCAGAACGTGTTTTTTGGGCTTAAAAAGTGAATAACTCCGGCTGTATAAGTAAGATCGAGCCAAAAATGTATTTTAATGATGATAATGAAATTTCCTATAAACTCTCGTTAGTTTTAAGTCGCTCAAGTGCGTACATAACTTACAAAATTGAAAAAATAGGCAAAAAACTGTTTTTTTTTTTTTTTGAATTCATTTTATTGTACAGGTCGACTAAGTGGATCGATCGGCTGCAAACTTTCAGAAAATATGTCTTTTGTTATAGCAAAAACACCCTGTACAAAAATATTGAACCCAGTGGGCACAATTAAATTTGTTATTTAAAATTAGAATTGCCTGCCATTTTATGCCATTTGTTCCAAAGTGGATCTTTTTTTTCAAAATTTGGGTCTCGACTCCAGCTGCCATTAAATTTTTTTTTTGAGTCATTTTAACTTTTTTTTTTACATTTATTTATTAATCAAATAACAACTAATCCATTTTTTTCGATCACTAACAAAGAATTTATAGGAAATTTCATTACGAAGATTTTGTTTTTTTTTTGGTCTCGATCCGACTTATATAACCGGAGTGTTTCACATTTTAAGCTCCAAAAACGCGTTTTGAAATGGTTTATAAATAAAAGAGCACAAGTTTTTCGAGGTTCAAAACTCAGGACAATACTCCTGATATACCCCAGAGAGGATGAAATACTAATATTGCTTTATCTAGACTATGCAATTTCAAATGCTTTTTTTACTGCACTATTAGCCAATGTACGTAGTCTACATATAAAAAACATGGATATATGCATATTTCTTAAAATTTCATGCATAATTTAAAAAGTTACGGTAAATCTGTTGGTGAAAATATGCTAAATTTGCTCTGCTATCTGGAAGATGTAGTTGAGGCTAGAAAATTTAAGAAAAATGAAGGGCCACTTGTAGCAATTTCTGACAATATGAAAAAGGCAGATTGTCCCTGTAGTTATTGCCAGATATATGATACCGAATAGGTACAAGTTTTGAATGGTATAGAACACCATATGAAGAGATGTTCTATTATTAGGTCTAGATATTTGGCTCTGAATTTCCGGACCTAAGAAATTTTTGTTACCGAATTAATATGACAGGATACAAAGCACATTTTTCTATTGAGGAAAAACAAGGTACATACAGGGATTATTCTTAAAAAAAAAGAACATGCTCTAATATTGACAAGAATACCAAAAATATGTTTGAATAGGGTAATAGAAAACTCAGTGAAACAACACTAACAACTAGTAAAACATTAATTAAAGAAATAAAGGAAAAAAAAAGTAGTGACCCAGAAGCTCCAGTATATGTGTATATCAGCGTAAACAAAGAAATCCAGTATGAAGAGCTGTTAAATAGGACGAATGTAGACACTGAGCTCTTTGTTAAAAAATAGAGCTTGTATTTTAATGTGTTTACCAGAAAACAGAAAAATTGCAAGGAATGAATGGGTGTTTATAATAAAATAAAATAGTATAAAAATAGTAGAAGGATATGACTAATAGAATGGGACTGGTTATAGCGAAGTATTAAGCACTCCCGCAAAATATAAATACATCTATAAATCTGTGTTTATGATATTGAAATCGCAATTTTAAATGAGTATTTAAATAAAGGAATTTTGTAAGGGTTAATCCTACGACTTTGAAGATAAATTTGATACAGTATGTTTGCCCAGAAAAAGTATCTGTGGTTTGACACCATTAGCTAAATGTTGGAATAAAATCACTAAAAAATGGAAAAGACATTTTAATTGTACATATTCGGATAAAAGATCATTTTTTCGATGAACAAATATGGAATAAATTTAGATACAAACAATAACCGGTCAAGTGCAAGTTGAACTTGCGCAATTAGTGTTCCATACGTTGATTGCTTTTAAAATAAAAAAAATGTTGTAACGGAAGTATAAAATGATCAGTGACTTCACAAAACACACCAGTTTTCAACAAAGTTTATTTCCAATCTTTACTGAAAATTGATGACCTTGAAATTTCTGTTTTTTTTTTTTTTATACGAGATAAATTATAATACTCGTGATAATTTTCGTTCAATCTACACCCCGTGGAGAATATTCCAGAATTTTTTCAAAATTTTTTGATAAGTACTTTTCGCGATAAGGCGGGTGGACAGCGATTTTTCGCGATTTTTTAAAATAATTCAAAGAAAAGTGCGCGCAAGTATTACATTATATATATATTTTTTACTCGTGTTTTCACAAGCTTTCATTTGACACCACACTTGATTACCTAGTAAAAAAAATTTTTTTTCACTTCCGATTTCACCCCCCAAAACTAACCCCTTAAGTCAAAATTTAACTTTCAAAACTACATGGCTCTGATGAGGCCATCAATTCCTATATTATTACCAAATTTCAACTTTCTATGACAAATAGTTTCGGAGAAAATCGGGTGTGACAGACGGACAGACACCGAAGTGATCTTATAACTGTTCCATACGGAACACTAAAAAAGGAGGAAGGGATATTCGCGAATTATATATATATATATATATATATATATATATATATATATATATATATATATTATATATATATATATATATATATATATAGAAAACATCTTATAAGGAAAACTGTAATTTAGTGAGAACACGTGATTCTTCGAAATTACCTATTATTGCCACTGAATGCTTTAAAGTAGATATAGTTCGCAGGGTAGCTATTATTAATTTTATTATATTTATCCGTGTTACTTACGCTGATATTTATTTTGCTACAAATCTTTTCATTAGATCCAAGAAAGAAACAATGGCAAGCAAAATATATATTATTTAAATGGGAACTAAATTTGTAGGATTATAGTTTCAGGCAGCAAAGAATTCAGCCATATTATTATATAATTACTTTGGTAAAAGCAGGTAGTGATGCAGTTTTTGCGGTGGTAAGACGCCAACGTCATATATTGACATATAATGATACACAGTTGTTGGGTTACAAACAACTGAAGCTGAATACCTTGTTCCGATACAAGAAAATAAAGAAGTATGAAGTAATTGAAAAATTGTAAATTCCAAGACGTCCAATTACAATACTTATTGATAATTCAGTGTACCTTTAAAACATTGTGGAGTGAGAAAGAAGACAAAGTAGATAAGTCAGAATAAAGATTGGACAAGAGCATTCAACAGAAAGATGTCGAGTAGTATGTGAAGCCTCGGAAAGAGAAACAATATATATAAACAATAAATAGTATTATAGAGAATGTTAAAAACACGATTAAATTGTATTTGTTTTGGTAATTAAATTTATTAATATACCTGTACCAGTTATTTTTATGTTATTAGGTCAGTTTGTAACTTGTAATCCTGCCTAAATTTAAAATTAAGTATTTTTTTTACTAAAAAATAGAATATAATTTTCTAATTTAATTTTATTTGAAAATATTACTTGATAAACCGAGCATTTATACAGAAAACTTCTATAAGCCCTAATCTACATAGGTTAGATATTTATAGGTTAGCAAATAAAAAGTGGTTCTATTCTCTCTAAAAAAATGATCGACTAAAACTTTTGTGTTTAAAAATTAAAGACTGTGCACATTTTAAATGGGTTTCGATGAACTGCTATGAAAATTATGCCAAGTTCTGATGTTTTCGATTAAGAATCATAAACACAACCCTAAAGAATGCTTCTATGGAATATGAAGTTTACTTGGAATATCGTAACCAATAATTCTAGGTCCTATTGGAGAGTCACTAGGGCCGTTAAAAAAAAAAATAGTGAAACCACTATACCATTACTCACACGGCCAGATAATACTATTGCAACATTAGTTGAAAAAGTTAATTTATTAGCTAAGCGCTTTGCTTCACATTCTACTATCGATTTTCAAGGAAAAATGCAATTATTCCCATCGTAGAGTCAAGGATGCTGGATATTATCTTCAGACTGCGCCTCTACACCAAAAAAGCTACCGGCGCTGATTGAATACCTGACATACTACTCAAAAAATGCTCGAGGTAATTAACACAACTGTTCTGTAGACTTTTTAACCTATTCTACAGAAAGATAATATTTCCTTCCTGCTGGAAATTCGCTACAGTTCAGCCGATACCAAAGAGGGGCAAGAAGACCTTGCCACACAACTACCGGCCGCAAAGATCAACAGGTGATTACTTATGTAATACATGCTTAGAATAAGGCAATTGAACACTTCAGAGAATCTCAAGCAGTTGCATTCGCTACGCTCTTGTGGTATGTCTAAAAAGTGATGTTTATAGTTCTAGTATTTCCTCATTAATATCTTCACTATCAACATCGCACAGTGGATAGAAAAAAAAAATATATTACCGTTCAAAAATCCCTACAGATATCAGCTTTCATCAGATCACTAAATTTTTTTTTAAAACCATCGTAAGAAAGTTTAGAAAATAACTGTCGAGCCATATTTTGGAAATATATATTTTAAATGGTCATTTTACGCAAATACTGTGATAAAAAAATTGATCAATCCGAGAAAAAAATACTGTTGACTTTACTATTGATTTACTATTGACCACCGAAGTGTGGAGATGTTATAGGAAAATGAAAGGTTCAGCACCGAGAAGCATCCCAGGTCTGTTAATCGACAACTCATGGCAATCCGACTTCGACACCGTCAGTAATAGTCTTGCAGCATTCTTTCAATATAAATCAGCTCATCAAACCCATACAACATTGACCTCTCAGATATTACCCAATGACTTTAACTCCCCTGACTAACAGAACTACAACTACCCTTTTACATAAACAGAATTCGAACTCTCCATACAAAAGGCTAAAATGACTGAGCCCTGGTCCGGATGAATTACATTCCCAGTTTATTAAACATTTACCCCCCAAATTACAAAAAAATTATACTTAATTACATAAACCATATATGGACTACAGATTCCTTCCCATCTTTATGGCTGAAATCAACTATTATACCAATCCATAAGTCGGGCCAACCAAGAAATCAACCAAGTAGCTATAGACCTATTTCGTTAACAAGACAACTTAGAATGCATTCTAGAAACCAAAAATTTTTTCGGTCCTAATCAATTTGGATTTCGTAAACACCGTTCGGCTCTAGATTACTTAGCTCTTCTAGACTCGGATATTAATCATTCTTTAAATAAAAACTCACACCTCATAGCCACATACAAAACGCTTTTGATACTACCAACACTCAAATTATCCTAAAACCAACTAAAGAGGCTAAATCTCCATGGTCATCTACCTAAATTTATCGCAAACTTTCTGCAACCCCGCTCTTTTAGAGTGAGAGCTAATAACAATTTATCGAATGAACACAAGTTCGAATTAGGCGTCCCACAGGGTTCAATCTTGAGCCCAACCCTCTTCCTCTTAGCAATTCAGACCATTGAAGAACATATTCCGAGAAATGTATTACTAAAGCTTTTTGCTGATGACATTATAATCTATTATTCCTCATCTTATAACTCTTCCATCACCAATATATTGCAATCAGTTTTAAATAGGATTACAGACTGGGTCATCACAATCGGGTTTCACTTTTCTCCCCCGACCAAATGCTCCACAATCCATTTTTGCAGGAAAAGGGGTTGTCCTAAAACAAACATCCTAAATCTATCCAATACTCCCATTCCAATGGTAAACAACATATCCTTGCTAGGATTGATTTTTGACAACAGACTAAATTGGAAAAAACATATCGACTACCTTAAGACAAAAACAGCGAGAGATCTAAACATAATGAGACTGTTATCAAACACCTCATGGGGGTGCAGACTTCCCCTCTCTAATGAAGATATATAAATCGATCATATTATCTAAAATAAATTATGGGGATTTCATCTACGAGGCGGCGAGTCCCACCAATAAAAGATCTCTCGAAGTAATCCAAAACCAGGCCTTATGACTATCGCCGGGAGCCTATCGAACTTCTCCAATTCCAAGCTTACAGTGCATCGCTTCCATGCCCCCCTTTCCTTACAGAGACAAAAATCTTTAATGCGGTTTTACACCACATCATTATTTTAGACCTCACTTTAAAAGCGCCCTCAATCTACATCAGATACACTAAATCATTCAGCTCCAACTCTATACAATCCAGAATTAAGATCTTCTTATCTACTCATGAATTTTCCTTCACCTCACCAGACTCATCAAAATTCCCATTACTGCCTCCTTGGACCGCCCCCTCTCCGAAAATAAATATCAGCTTGACAAAATACAACAAAGATTCAACCCCCTCTTCTCAAATAAAATCATCGTTTTTACAACTTATACATGATAAATACCAAAAACTATATACACTATTACACGGAATGGATCAAAATCAGACCTGGGAGTGGGTGCCGAAGTAATCGCACCGAATACTATTCACAAATTCAAACTTAAGATTATCTCTACCGTTTAAACATCTGAATTACTTGCTATAAGGGAAGCTATCAGATTAGCGATAAGAGAAAAAAATAATAACATTCTTATCATAACTGATTCCCTTAGTTCTCTGAAATCCATAAATTCATCGAAAACAATCAATCCCACTAGTATTAGATATAATGAATCTTATACACATAAGTTACATCGGAAGATTAACTTAGTTTTTATTGTGGATCCCCAGTCATATTAACATAAAAGGAAACGATTTAGCGGATACTAACACCAAATTGGCAATTTCCTCTGGAATATCATAAATACAATCTTATCACCATCAGACCTGAAAAATTTTTTCAATGATACCTTCAGAAATATGTTTCAACTTTCCTGGGACTTGCAAGATGACAACAAGCTCTGGGAATCTAAGTCCACAGTATATCCATCATTTTATCTACCAAGTTTAACAAGAAAAGAGAATATAATATGGAGAAGAATTTCTATAGGACACACGCACCTAACTCACTCATATATATTAAAGGGAGAACCTTCCCCAATATGTCACCACTGACATACAACCCTCGCAATAAAACATATCCTTTCCCATGATCATCTTCCCCAAGATCTAAACATAATTTATTGAAACCTTTACATCAAATAGTAGCTCCAAAAACATAAATAATTATAAAAAGCCTAATAGAATTTTTACAAGAAACAGAGCTTTAACTCTAAGATATAAACACACATGAACTGGCGCTAAATGATCTTTGCTATCGATGCGCTACATTCAAACATACATACATACATACATAATTATTGACCAGACATATGTATTCCTACGTATTTTTCGTCACTAAATCGAAATATGATATCGGGTTTGCTAATAAACCTAGTGAATTTGAGTAATGGCACAAACGGAGTCTCAGAGTGGTCAAAAGCCGTCAAGTTAACAATAATAATGAGAAATATATATTTCGATGTATTTTTAGACACTGAATTCAAGTATGATATCTGATTTGCTCGTACAACTATTGATTTCGAATTAAAAATTGCCTCAAAATGGTCAAAATTGGTCAAGTTTGCAATAATAACGAAACATACATATTCTGATGTATTTTTAGTCACTGAATCCAAATATGATATCTGATTTTCTCATACAGCTATTGAATTCAATTAGCTTCCAAATAAGGGTTCGAAAATGGTCAAAAGTGCATTTTATCTATCTTGCAATCATGCATTCAATTTATGGAATATTGCTTTCTTCAACTTGGGGCAGTTATTAACCTCAGCCCCCTTACCTCCAGTGGACTCTAGTACAGAGACGTGGTAAACCATGAGTCCCCTTGCCTCTTACGATTCAGGTACTTGATTAACGTGAGTCTCCTTGTCTCTCACGGCTTGGGTGCTTTGATTAACGCGAGTCCCCTTGTCTCTTACAGCTCAGGGTGTAAAAATGATATTTTTATGATATCTAAATTTTAACGACTAAAAAACAGGTTTAAGTAAATTTTTTTAAATATTAAAATAAAGCTTTGAAGGCCAGTAAACAATTCGCTGAGCATATACACGCTGACAAATAAAATCCCCGTAAATGTACACTAATAAAAATTTCTGAAGAAAAGATGACTTGGAAAAATTTAAAATATCATTTGTATTATTGCTTATATATTTTCGTGGGCATCTTCTTTGGAACATCGGAGAATAGTTCGCGACTTAAGGCTATTCTACAAGTATTTTCATGGAATATGTTTGATGGATGTATCCCGCTTAATTCCTCTCAGAGCGGTGCGTGCTAGGAACACACGTCGCGCTAATACTTCACGCCCGCATGTAATTCAGCTTATCACTCTTCATACAATCCTTTTCAAGCAGTCTTTTTATACGGAGAACTTCATTCTTTTAGAATGAATTGTCCAGCACTGTATTTCCCACCGAGTACAATTTACATGTCGCTGCCTGTAGCACTTTAAGGATTTCCCGGCAGCCATATTGTGCTATACCCATAAAAAAGTTTATCATATTCGGCACATTACTAATACATTCAAACACATACACACATCCACACACACCAGTTACACACACACCATATCAAACACAGTTGGATGGCAGAATATGAGCGAGCAGTGAGTTGCAAGCAGTGTAAAGAGGTAGAATTAGCCAGATAAAGAACACAGAAGAATTTCTTGGTGGTACTTTTAACTGTTAGTTAATTAGTAACTTAAGTTACATGCGTGCTATAGTAAATTCACAGAAAAATATTTTTTTTATTATCTCTTTCTTAATCTAGTTACTTCTACATAATTGTGTTATATAAATCCGTTATTAGAGCAACTCGACCTTCCAACTGAGTTTCCTAATCCTTAGAAGCATTTTTTCCCATCGTATCCATGAAGACTTTTGCTTGGAAACATTAGAACTAGACCTTGGTATAATTTTTATAGCAATACACCGAAACCAATTTTCAATTTAAAATATGCGTAGTTCTTTCTGTTCGACATATCCTAATCATATATCTGGCACCAAAAAAAAAAGTTAACTTTATACCTAAGACAAATCCGCAGCATGTATCTTCATCTCCAATAATAGCAATTAGTCTTGGTGGGCCAATGTACTGAGTGTCATCATCAGGAATCTAAGCCGGGCAAATTCACGCTATCCTCATCGAACATGATAAATTGTTTAATTTTTTTATTTTAAATCAAGTACT
>CM032447.1:113256846-113526846 GCA_019049505.1 Pachyrhynchus sulphureomaculatus
AGTCACCTAGAGTGCAAAAATAAAATGTTTGGTGTAGTGGTAATAGCTGTTGTGTAGGGTAATTTTGCCAAAAATTCTAAAATTTTAACGCAATAATAACCGTGTTGTTGCTTCAAAACTACGATAAATAGGAAATGTCAGTTGTTACTATCCCTGAAATTCTTCATGTGCTCCATTTAATTCATCGAGTTTGGATTAAGTGATTATCTAATGTGAGAATGTCAATTTGTATGTTTACCGTAGAATTACTTATTTTCGAGGGATTTTTTTTAGATAAGAAGCTCGTAAAAAATCCTTTCTAATTTTAACCTTAACTAGAAGTACACTATGAGTTTCAATTTAATATCGTTCTGAAATAAATTTCTTATGACGTTTTTTTCTCTTCATGAGCACATAATTTTATGAGGAAAACAGTTATAATTGTTCAAATGTAGTATATATTTGTTTATAGCTGAACCATATCGTGAAATACTAATCTTAAATAGATAGATATACGACAAAGGGTATTCAGCAATGTCATTTTAGGATTGTGGAAGGCCTGTAGCATTTGGGGACAGCAGTGTACCCGGTTGAATCCTTTTAATGCATTCCTGCTCTAAAATTATTGTGAATCTTGTGGTCTTATGGTTACTAGGTGAGACATAATTAAAATATCCTTTTTAGTGTTCTGTACGGAACCCTTATGGGATCACTTCGGTGTCTGTCCTGATTTTCTTCTAAACTATTTGACATATAAAGTTGAAATTTGGCATAAATATAGGAATTTATGGCCTAATCAGAGCTGTGTAGTTTTGAAAGTTAAATTTTGACTTAGTGCTTAGCTTGCACGAGAAGTAAACTAAAAAAAATTTTAGGGTCATCGAGTGGAGTGTATACATATACATACATATATATATATATATATATATATATATATATATATATATATATATATAATGACGTAATTCTTGCGCACACTTTTCTTTGTATTATTTTAAAAAATGACCAAAAATGTCTGTCTCCCACCCTATCTTAAAAAGTACTGATCAAAAAATTTTGGAACATTCTTCATAAAGTGTAGATTGAGCGAAAATTATCACCACGTTTGATAATCTGTCTGGTATACGGGGGTAAAATCGGAAGTGAAAATGAAAGTTTTTACTAGGTCTTTGACACCCCACTTTTAGTGGGGTGTCAAATGAAAGCTTGTCAAAACACGAGTATAAAAATATATATGGTGTAATACTTGCGCTCGCTTTTCTTTGTATAAATTATCAAAATTAATGTCCCCCCTTATCTCGAAAAATACTGATCAAAAAATTTTGAAAAAATTCTGAAATATTCTCCATAAAGTGTGGATTGAGTGAAAATTATTACGAGTGCATTTCTTCTTCTTCTTAGTGTGCCTTATCTTCTAAGGACGTTGGCGATCACATTTGCCAATCTGACTTTATCTATTGCCGCTCTAAACAGTTCAGTAGATGTCAGGTTTGTTCCCTGTCGCAAGTTTTTCAATCAGGAGCTGTGGCGCCTGGTCCTCGCCTACCGATTCTTTTTCCTTCAATTATAAGTTGAAGGAATTCGTACTTTTGGCTTCTCATAATATGGCCGAAGTAAGTGTTTTTTCTTCCTTTGACAGCTGGAATCAACACTCGTTCTTTTCCCATCCGATCAAGTATTTCCACGTTCGTTGTATGCGCCGTCAAAGGAACACGCAGCATTCGGCGATAGCTACCACATCTCGAATGACTCCATTCTTTATTGTGTTGTCTGTGATTATTGCAGCTTTTGTACCCTATAACATGACCGAGAACACGTAGCACTTTTGTTCTTGTTTTTATGTTTAGTTGGCAGTTACAGGGAATGCTGCGCATTTTATTAAAGGAGCTTCGTGCTTTTTCAATTCCTAAGCGTATTTCAATAGAGTGATTCTAATCTTCACTAATTACGCTTCCTAAGTACGTTATTTTTGTTACCTTTTCAAGTATTTGTTGATGTACTTTAATATTTATGGTATTAGGATTCTTACTGACCACCATTGTTTTTGTTCTGTTCGTATTCAGTTTCATTCCATATTCCTCACATGCATCAACAATTCCATTCATGAGTCTTTGTAGACCTTTTTTACTTTACAAACACACCATTAATTGCAATTCCGTCTTTTTTCATCAGAAAGTGCTTTATTGAAGATTTCCTCCGAATAGACATTGAATAACAGGGGTGACAAAATACAACCCTGACGTACGCCTTTCCTTATTTTAATTTCTTCGGACGTGCGATTCTCAACTTTTATTTTGGTAGCCTGGTGTAGTATAAACTTGATAATATTTGTAAATGTTTGTCATCAGTGTTACACGATTGTAGTATTACGAGTGCATTACGTTTGGTAATTTACCTGGTATAAAAAATCTATTTGTCCGACAAAATGGTGAAGGTGAATATAACCGGAACAAAGAGCTCTGCTTTAAGCATGTGACGACCAACGAATAGGTATGGTAAGTCCCAAGATATAAGATCCTACCTTTTTGCTTTTTCAATGGGGCAATAAACGACGCTACCTGGCAACCCCGGTTTGGAGCCCTTTAAGTATTTGATACTACAGTCCTAAAGACCACACGTCCCCATTAAGATTCGAAAGATACTTTTTATTTTTATTTTTAGTTTTACTTACAACGTAACGGTTCTATTTTAATTATGTAGCGTCTGTGGAAAATTGAAATAGTGGCTATCGCAAGAGAAAACATTTATCACTTGACACTAAACAAATAGTGAAAAATGTTTACGACAGTTTGGTAAAAAGAAGTTTGAATAAACAAAAACCCCAATTTCTACGATTAAGGGTATTGTAGGAAAACCATCACTCAGGAATAGGAAAAAACCGAAAGATTTTCAAATGCATCATGTAGACAATTGTGAAAAAGACGTCATCAGGAGAAAAATATATTCTATGTATGAAAAGCAGTTGGTGCCGACACTAGACAAAATAAAATTAAGACTGGTACAGGACGGGACCAATATACATTGTGGCCGATCAACCCTTCACAGAATTCTCTTAAGAATGGAATTCACGTTCCCAAAAATCAACAAAAGGCAAGTAGTGATGGAATCACAAAGATTACGAATCTTGCGACGTACTTATTTACAAGAAATTAAAAAGTATCAATCAGAGAATTGGCCAATAATTTAGCTTGACGAAACATGGTTCGATACCCATGACACTGTGCAAAAAGGGTGGGTTGACAGCAGTATAAAATGTCAGACTAACGCACCTTCAAATAAAGGTAAACAAATAACCATTTTGCATGCTGGATCTAAAAAGGGCTGGTTTTCAAATTGTCTACTATAGAGGTGCTCAAACGGTCGATCGCGATAGACAAGTCGATCGCGAGTGCTTTTTGAGTCGATCTGGAGAAAAAAATTCCGATAGAGAACTATTCACAGATTGTGAATTGATTGATGTAACGAATAAACTACTAAAATTTATTCGATCCACAATTAGGCCAGAATAACCCCCTCATCACTTTCTTTTATCGTAATAACCCCCTGCTAGCGGCAAAAGGCGGCTTTATCAAAGGAACGCGCGGTACTTGTTAAAGAAAAGCCGCGTTTTTTTATTCCCGCCGATTTTTTTCTAGAAACTTCGGGCGGCATGTTGGACGGAAACATTCGAGATTTCGTTCGCGCCGATATAAATGTTGCGCCTGCAGGAATAGGAGTCAGTCTGAGTTGTAACTTGAAGGCGATACATCGATACAAAGTTTATCAATAAATAGTCCAAAATGAGTGTGGCGAAGAAAAGTAAAACTTATCATTTTAATAACGATTGGGAGGAAGAATTTTTCTTTTGTATGGTAAAGGATAAGTGCATTTATCTCATTTGCCGTGCGCCAGTTGCAATACCTAAGCGTGAGAACTTAGAGAGGCATCATAAAACGGTTCATAAAAACTATGAAAAGGATTTTCCGTCACAGAGTGGATTAAGAAAACGAAAAGTACGTGATTTGATAACTTGTTTGAAAAAAGAACAAACCATGTTCACAAGACCAGCCAAACAATCAAAAGCTGCAACGATCGCGTCATTTAAAATATCTCATATATTGGCGAAATACAAGAAACCATTTGATGATGGATTGGTTGTGAAGGAAGCATTTATTGAAGCGGGTGAGACTTTATTTGGAGATTTTAAAAATAAAACAGAGATTATGTCTGCTATTAGAGAACTTCAGTTATCTCGTCCGACTGTCACAAGGCGTGTTGAAGTCATGAGTCAGGACATGGCAGATAAACTAAAACATGATATCATGGAATGTACATACTTTTCTTTACAGTTCGACGAATCCACCGATATGACACACACTGCCCAGCTGTGTATTTTTATTCGAATGGTATTCAATGACATGTCGGCTAAGGAAGAGTTTTTGACAATGATTCCTCCGAAAGGATAGACCCGTGGCGAAGATATATATGACGTTTTCTTCAATTTTGTAACAAACTACAAGCTACCAATATATAAACTAGTGTGCATTACAACCGATGGAGCACCAGCAAGGACTGGAAATGAAAACGGTTTTGTGGCATTGTGTCGAGCTAATGATGATTTCCTTTCATTTTTCTCCTTCCATTGCATTATACATCAACAAGTTTTGAGTTCAAAAGTTCTAAACATGGAGGAGATTATGGGCATTACAATAAAAATTGTGAATTCTATCCGTGCACGTAGCTTGCAACGACGGCTCTTTAAATTGCAGTTGGAAGATAGTGAGTCAGCTGAACACACTGATTTAGTTCTTCACACGGACGTCAGGTGGTTGAGTCGCGGAAAATTCCTAGAAAGGTTTCAAGAATTATTGCCTGAAATAAACAGCTTTTCTGGACGAAAGAGGTGATGACACTCAGATGCTGAAAAACGGAAAATGGCTGACTGATCAGGCATTTTTGACAGACATCACAATGCATTTAAACACCATTAATTTGGTGCTTCAAGGTAAAGGAAAAACTATTATTGAGATGATTAGCGCAATAAACGCATTCAAAAGTAAATTGCAACTTATGATAGATCAACTGAAAATAAAGGATCTGAAAAATTTTCCGTCTTTGAAAGCAAGGATTCCTCAGTTGAATTATGATATTTATGAGGCAGAATTATCAAATATTTTGGGCCAATTCGAAATACTGAGTTATTCTTTTTCGTGTAAAAACATTGAGGAATTAGCTACTGAAATAGCAAGTCAGTTTAACATGGACTCATGTTCTGTTGAAAATGAGTTAGTGCAGATTATATCAGATATATATATCTCAAAGCCACATCATCTGATACAAAATTCTGCTGTTTTATATCTGAAGATAAATATCCGAATCTAAGGCAAATCGCCCTTCAACTGACGGCAATGCTTGGGTCAACTTACTTGTGCGAGTCTGCATTTTCTGAAATGAAGATAATTAAGTCAAAATATCGCAATCGACTAACTGACGAACATATATCATCATGCTTGCGATTAGTACTCGGTAATTACGTACCATCTTATGAAAAGTATGCGGAGGACATGCAGTGCCACGCTTCAACATCCAAAGTCACTCTTTAGTTAAGTTTAGACACTAGAACTCGTTTGTTTTTGTAAGAACCAATAAACTCGCAATTTTGAATAATTATGAGTTTTTTCATTGACATTTTAGAGCTTACCTTGACTGAAAAAATGCATATTGTGCGGAAAACTAAAATCTGTGCCACGATACACCCTACCTAGACGACAATCCTGCATCACACTTACTTGCAGCCTCTCAGAGTCGATCGATCGTAGTCTAACAATATTGAGGTAGATCGCCAGCAATTCAAATTTGAGCACCCCTGGTCTACTATTATCTGCAAAAAACATAAAAGATTCCAGTTTGGATTATCACGAAGACACGACCGTAGAACTTTTTGACAATTGGTTTCAAAATTCCCTTTTGCCAAATGTTCCCAAACAGAGTGTTATGGTTATGGACAATGCAAGTTACCATAGTCGCCTACTAAATAAGGTTTCTAATGCAGCCAACACCAAATCGGAAATACAGGAATATATGTTAGAAAATGACATTTCTTTTTGGTTCCAAAAAAGTGATCTTTTGGAAGTTTTGGAAGACTATAAATTGAAAAAGAAATATGTTTGTGATAGTATGGCTGACAAAATGTGACACACTGTTTTGCGGTTTCCTCCGTATTATTGTGTAATTAATCCAGTTGAACATATTTATCATCAAGTTGAATTAAAAATAAGGGCACAAACTTTAAACGTGTTAGTGATTGAATTAGTAAAAAAAGTTATAAAAGCTGGAAGAATTCGATGCAGCACGTTGTTAAAGTTTAAGATTCATATATTTATGTAAATAATTTAAAAGCACTGATAATTACCTCAGCTGATGACAGTGATAGTGAAACCGAATTGGGCTTAAGTTTTTTTTTTTTTTTTTTGAAAAAAAAGGGGCGAAACCCTTTTATGGCCCTGGATCATAGCCAAATAGCCAGCGTTCTCTCTTTATTTTTAAATATATATTTACACATTTTTCCTAAACCTAAACTAAACCTAAAGACACACACAACACCCAGCTCAGACACGGAATCGAACCGCGGACCTCTCGGACAACAGTGGGCAAGGCTAACGCCTTAACCCACTGCGCCAATCGGCCGGGCTAGGTTTAAGTTAAAATATATTTTTATTTATACAATATGTCCCCTCTTGTAAACCCCATTCATTCAAACTGAATATTTGTACTTCTTATCCATTTGTTTTTACATGCATCTATAAATAAACATCTTCAAAAACACGTATAATTTCACTTATTTGCATTAATGAATAAAATTCTCCATCTTTGCAACCTATCATAAACAAAAGGTCAGAATTTTTATATTGCCCACTTAAAACGGCACTTCCACTTTTATTGCTAGATTTGCTAGATTGATTTATTGGCTAATAGGTAGCTAAGATATTATAATTATTACATGTTATCGACTAAGAAAAAACGTGAAAATACATATTGGATCTTGTCTGGGTCTAATTAACTTAGCCTAGGTAGGGATTTTATTTTATTTTAAAAGTAATCACGGTACGGAACACTAATTGCGCAAGTCTAACTTGCACTTGATCCGTTTTTTTTTTAAGATTCGACTACATTTACTGTCAAAATCCGTTGAACTTTTATTACCGATTTAATTTTTTTTTTCTATTCCAATAGCATCATGATTGTTTGTTTCTTTGGGAATCCTTAATAAAACGCTTAAATTTCAAAAGTGTATTTTTCACAATCCGTTTGAAACTTATAATATACAACACGACCAGCAGGGCGTAAATACAAACGAATAATGTTGTGAAAATATATCAAAAAGTGTTTTATACTTTTTGAATACATTTAGAAGTTTTGAAAGCGCCCTAAGCCATTTTCAATATAAAGAATAAAACAGGCTCCCGAGAAACGCCGTACATATTAGAAATATTTAAATTCAATAAAATAAAAACGAAGGAAAGATCATTTTTAACCATTATTTTAATTGTGAAATGAGAATATTTATTGAATGTGCTGTTGATTGCAGATTTTGAAAAGATATTAGATTCCTCATAGTACACCTAAAGGCATTTATTAAAATAATACATTTATCTGGGGCACGGCAGTGCCCCCGCCAAGTCGAGCAGAAAGCACACCCGTACCATCCTTTTCTCGAAGCCACTCACAGCACTTTGGACTCCCCTGTAACTTCGTTGTGGATAAAGCTAGAGGCCTGAATTTTCAGTGACCAAGAGGACATACTATACTAGCTATATTCCTAAATTACCTACTATTTATACTTTATAGTTTACGAACTATCGCCAGTCGAAGTTCTTTAATTTTGTCACTGACACACTCACCGATCATCAAAATTCTAAGGTACTTCTAACAGACAAACAAACTTCAAATTTTGAATTTAGTTAGTGTTTAGCCTATGAAGGAAGGAAAAACTGAAACATTCCGAAATTTTAGTCCCGTTTTCTAAATTGTACAGTCACTTAAGCCAAAAAAGAAGGTCAACCTCGTAATGAGAGATAATAAGTTGTAAACTTGTATAAACCTTTATTTTGGCATTCTAAAAGTTGTCTCAAAAGTCTCATAAAATCTCGTGTCCGTGTCTTAAGATATTCAAGGTCAAAGGTCACAAAACCGGTTTTTCGCAAATATCTTGCTTTCTGTGGTTTCAGTGATATTTCTCTTTATTACAAAAATTATAGAGCATAAAATTCTCTACAAATTTTGTTCTAAACATTTTTTTATACGCTTAACCGTTTTTGAGATAGAGCGCGGAGAGTGCGCAGCGCTCAGCCATACATAGCATAATGCAAGGTCAACCGTGAGTCTCGGCAAATAATACGTCGTATAAAGTTAATTAATAACTAAAAAATCCATAATTATGAATAATTTGTATTATTTATTAATTAATATATTATATTTAATAATTTTCATTTATCAAATATATTCGTTTAATAATACTTACCTACTTCGTGTAATTAAAAAATTGTTAAGTGAAATACTTTAAGTATATTTTAATTATAAAAAAGTATGAAGATGATGCTTCCATGACGGCAGGGCTAGAAGAAAATATAGTTATTAAAATAGGAGCAAAATCATGTTAAGACGAAATATTGACGTGAGTCTTGGCTTAGTCAAGAGTTCTATCGGTATGGTACAAGGAGTAAAGGTTGATCCTGAAAATACAAATAAAATAAAAAAAATACATATTACATTTAATAATGAACATCGTTACGAGCTTGGTCCAGTCAAAACTAAATTTGAAATTATTAATAGAGCTTATGTTCATCGCGAACAGTTTCCGATATGTATAGCATTTACCATACACAAAAGTCAGGGGCTGTGCGGATTACATCTAATTAATGTCGACTTCGGTAGTATCAAAGCTCAGGAGTCCGCAATCGTTGAATATAATCGACTTAGAAGCGCTTATCGTCCAGACTTGTCAAAAATTGTCACATCATAGTCTTCATCGCCTAATTAAATTTGTAGCTAATCAACCGGTAAACGCCTTCACCTTTTCAAATGATAACTCCACTATTATTTGAAATCATCACACAATATCCTTGCTAATCTTACTTGACAGAAAAAAAGAAAATAATAATTTTGATATATCAAACACAGGGATATATTTTTAAATCGGTTCAGTTATGAAATGTCTAGACATATATATTTTGTATTTATTCGTATAATTTCATGCTTAGATGAAATTAAATGAGAGATGTATTTGGCATCAGTAGATAATATACATATAGAAAAAAATAATGAAGTGGAATAACGGACGAAGATTGCTAGTGACTCTTTTTTTTCATTGGCACATCATACGTGCTACAGTGAAGCATATTTGGTCGGTCTATTTGAAGATATCAACCTTTGTGCTATTCATGCTAAACGCGTTACTATTATGCCTAAAGATATTCAGCTGGCTAGACGTATTCGGGGAGAACGTGCTTAATTTATTTAAAACCAAAGTTAAGTAAGATATCGCTTGATACAAAAAAAAAACGGTTCTTTTCAGAACCACAAATTAACTTGAAAGAAAGTCCACTGATTTTTTTTTAACTAGGTGTTAGTGTAAATATGTCTGTCTCATTTATCTAAACTTTAATTACTTATTATTTTAAATAAAAATATTGCTAATACTTCGTGTGTGGAAAAAGCAGTTCCCTTTGGACTTGAATCGCAGCAAGTTATATTCTATTGGGTAAATTATTTCAGAGAGAGGTTCTCCATATAAAAGAATTTTCGAAAAGGGTGATACAAGAAGTAACAAGCTGAACCTCATAAGAATGTAGAATATTAGCACGACCTTTATTCCTAGCGTGCAGGACACTGGCAGGAATTAAGCAGGCTACATCTATCAAGCACTTTCCGTGAAAGTACTTGTAGAATAGGCTCAGGTCACCAACCGTTTTTTTCGAGGTTCCAAGGAATCAAGGTTGCTGATTAGTTCCAGGTTTCAATTAAGACTCTGTTGTAAATAGAATCTAATAAATTCAGTATATGTTTGGGACCCGAGCCCCAAAAATGGGTGCGGTATTCCTTCGTTGGTCGCATTTGCGCTGAGTACAGGATTAAAAGTAGTTGTAGAGTGTAAAGTTTTCTAAAACGAAATAATATTTCCAACTTTTGATAAGCTCTTTTTGTTGTATGTGCAATATGTTTATTGTAACTTATATTTGCACCCAAGTAAACATTCTGCCAGTTGAGTAATGATACTAGAGACTAGATACCCGACATAACTATGCCGACTTCGCCAACATCAGTTTTTTTAGAACAAAACTGCCGCCTGGATTTTTGTAATTTTGAGTCTAAGGAAGAATTTCTTCCAAGTCTTTGTTAAGTTGAACAACCTCCTGCTGTCGCCGGGTATTTACATGCGTGACTGATATTCGAGCGTTCAAGGTAAATGTAGGAATTAGCGTACTGTCATCGTCAAAACTGTAGGTTGTTTTCCTGGATCCTTTCCAGCAGATCGGTAACGTAAAGGTGATGAGTATAGATAGTAGTGAGCCTTGCGACGTACGGGCGTTTATACCAAAATGAAAGAAACCCGTCAACTGCCGTAAAGAACTCTCTCTGAGAAAACCTCTCTGAGAAAATCTTTACAAGTGGCAGTCGACGGATTTCTTTCTAACACCTTCACTATCAACGCCGCTGTGCCCCATGGCTCCATACTATCTCCTACTCTCTTTCTCATTTACATTACCGATCTGCTGGAAAAGACCGGAAATCCAATCTGCAGCTTTGCGGATGACAGTACGCTTATCTCTTCATTCACTTTGAACTCTCGGACATCGGCTACTCAGACGAATATCCGCAGACAGCGGGAAGTCGTTCAACTTAACAAAGACCTGGAAGAAATTCTACCTTGGAGTGACAGTAACCAAGTTGAATTTAACGCTACAAAAATCCAGGCGGCAGTTTTTGCTAAAAAAGTTGCTAAACCCGACATAGTTATGACAGGGCACTCCATTCCTCTAACATCATCACTCAATTTGTTGGGCGTTAATTTGGGAGCAAATATGTCCTGGCACAGCAAGGAGAGCTTCTCAAAAGTTGGATATATTATTTCGAACCAGAAAGTTTTACACTCCACAACAACTGTTAATTCTTTACAGAGCTCAAATTCGACCAACTATGGAATACTGCTCCCATGTTTGGGGCTCCGCTTCCAAACATACATTGCATTTGTTGGATTCTGTTCAGAGAAGAGCTGTTCGTCTGATTAGAGACCCGGAACTAACTGGCGGTCTTGATTCGCTGGAACATCGAAGAACGGTTGGCGACTTGAGCCTATTCTACAAGTATTTTCATGGAAAGTATTCGAAGGATGTGGCCCGCTTAATTCCTCCCAGAGCGGTGCATGTTAGAAATACACGTCGCGTTAATACTTCACATCCGTATGAGGTTCAGCTTGTTACTCCTCGTACAACGCTTTTCAAGCAGTCTTTTATATGGAGAACATCATCCCTTTGGAATAATTTGCCCAGGACTGTATTTCCCACCGAGTACAATTTACAGCGATTCAAGAACAACCTGAATCGCTTTTCCCGCACACGTGTTGCTCCTGTAGCGCTTTAGGGACTTCCCTGCAGCACGTGTGCAAGACTCATAAAAGAAAACCTGAGAGCCATAAACAAGATCTTTCGGGCATATCAATTGTTCAATCGCGTTGTTCCAAATATGTGTGGCATAAGTTAGATCTCCAGTTGGGTTATACTTACGAAAGCCAAATTGAGAGTCGCTAATCTGCTTTGACATTAGGAGTATTAGAGGTCCACGATAATGGGTACCCGGTAGGCTCAACACTTAAATGTCAACCCAGAACACTTTTCGCTCTCATTGGAGCTTCTCAGCTGAATACAGGTATAATGTTATTTTCGAGCATCTCTATTCACATTTCGGTAAAAAGATGTCTGAAATCGTACTTCTCATATAGTTTCAAACAATAAATAATGTCGTAGCGGTCTTTTATAGTTTTTTATACTTTAGCTTTCAAAATTTCAAATAGAAATAATAAAATAATAGTTAATTTAAAATTAAGTTGCATTAAAACAACACATTTTATTTTCGAACAGAAGGTCACCGTGACTAGTGCAGTTTTTTATCACCGGGACTGCGATAAACTGAATTTCCTTGCTTATTTTTAATTTCACTCTTTGCGCAGAATTTTATCAAAAATTCTATAAAAAGTGCTGCAGTTGCTATTTTATTGTCGAATACCAGACAGTATGTTATTGCCCTGTAATGTTAATTATATAGGATGAGTCAGTAATATAATGCCGACTGTAAAACATAGACTTTCATACCGGGTTGTACAGTAAATATTGTATATACGGTGTACATGGTCCGTATACTATATATATATATATATATATATATATATATATATATATATATATATATATATATATATATATATATATATATATATATATATATATATATATATATATATATATATATATATATATATATATATATATATATAAAACTAAAGTAAAAATCTAATATCCTAATATAACCAAAAGTTTTTTCTGATAATCTTATTCTACCTCGAAAAATCTACAACTTTTGTAGGAAATTTTTTTTTTATGACCTCAATTTTGGGAGATATTTATCGCAGCGGATTTGCCATATTTTGGATATTCAACAATTTTTTACTGGAAAACTAAAACGTTTAAAGGAATTATGTAAGAGACAAAAAAATACTTGTTTTTATTCGAAGAATCACGATGATCGTTTTTAGAATTCTTGAAGCACTTTTTAACAATTCGTTTCGTTACCTACCTATATGCATCGGCAAATAAAATTGTTTTAGAAAGAAAAAAATCGTAAAAAAATAACGAATTGTCAAAAAGTTCGTCAAAAATTCATGGTGATTTTACGAATAAAAGCAAGTATTTTTTGTCTCTTAAATAATTTTTCTAAAAGTTTTAATTTTCAAGTAAAAAATTGTTGAATATGCAAAATATGGCAAATACGCTATGATAAATATCTCCGAAAATTGAGGCCATAAAAATAAATTTTTTTCTACAAAAGTTGTAGGTTTTTTGGAGTAAAATAAGATTATCAGAGAAAACTTTTGGTTATATTAAGAAATTATATTTTTATTTTAGTTTTTCTGAAATTTTTTACAATACATTTTCAGATTTTGGTGTGTATTGAGCCCAATCAACACAATTTCTTAATATGCCACTCAAAATTCAAAACTACATATCATAAGCCTTAATCTGGACCAGATTTTGTCCTCATAAATTGTGTCAATTTATGGACTAATGGCGGGGTCCGATTGACGAAGGATGATCCATATATATTTTAGCTTTTATTTAAATTGAAACTATTTTTGATAATTTCAGAGACAATCACTTTTATTAACAATTTGTAATCTTCTGGCTCTCTAAACAAAAAATAGTGCGTACCAAAATATCGATTATATACATGTATTTATATGTATGTATTTATATGTATATTTATATATGTATTTATATATATATATATATATATATATATATATATATATATATATATATATATATATATATATATAATATATAGAGGCTACATCACTTGAAATATGTCGACGATGTGGTAATAATATCTAACAATGTAAAAGATATACAAAAGATATTAAATGATATTAAGGAAAAATCAGAAAAAGCGGGATTAAAATTAAATAAAAAGAAAACAAAAGCCATGACAAATGACCGTAACCCGCAAGACATAAGGATGGACAACCAAAGACTTGATTATGTAGAAGAATATATATATATATATATATATATATATATATATATATATATATATATATATATATATATATATATCTGCGACAAATGATACAAAGATACATCCTGAATAACAAGAAAATTCCTCTAAGACTAAGAAGAAATGTATATAACCAGTGTGTCTTACCAATTCTCACTTACGCAGCACAAACTTGGACACAGACTAGGAATATAATGGATAGATTGGTCAAAACATAACGAGCAATGCAGCGTCAGATGTTGAATATAAAGATAAAGGATAGGATACGGAACGAATATATTAGGGAAAAAACTAAACTAATAGATGTAAAAGAACATATAGCAACCCTAAAATGGGGATGGGCTGGACATACAATGCGACAACCGGACAATCGTTGGAATAGGAAGATGCAGGATTGGAGACCCTGGTTGGGAAAGAGATCAAGGGGCAGACCTCAGACCAGGTAAAAAGACGACATAAAACTTACAGCTGGCCTAGCGTGGATAAGGGAAGCACAGGACCGAGATAAGTGGAGAACAAAAGGGGAGGCCTATATCCGACAATGGATGTAAAAAGGCTATGAAGAAGAATATATATATATATATATATATATATATATATATATATATATATATATGTCATTTTCTAGCTAGGGTTCATCGTCCATAAGAGGCTATACTCCATCTATTTCTGTCCTATGCTACGGTCACCCATTTCCCTTCAGCCACTTTCCTAATACCATCATATCATTCTGATATAAACCTTGTTGAATTTCTCTTTTTCTCTCCATTGCGTCGTTTTTCTTGTCCATCTTGTTCTGTCCATTCTTGCTACATGTTCCGCGGATCCTCATTTTGCGTTTAATATTGTCATTTTAATAATTGGCGTTGAGTGGTTAGCATCTTATTTATTGTTTTCCTCGTGATTGCTCAAGTTTCAACCTGGACTGAAGTAACACATTGATTTAAATTAAACTATATTTTCATGTATGTTTTCGAAACTGTACTTTAATTCCCAAATACTAGTGTTATACATTTATTTAAATCTGGAGTTTCTGTCTATTCTTATGGTTTGTCTTAGGTATATGTATCATTCGTTCCTCGTTTCATTCAGCTTGCTGGATTTGTTATTATGTTGGGATGATCTCTTCATTAATTTTTTGTTTTGCTCATATCTATACCCAGTTCTTGTTCCCCGGATTTATTTTTTGCTTTTTTATCATTTCCTGCAGTTCCAAGTGATTCTCTTTAATGAGCACCAGATTGTCTATACATCTTAATGTATTCCATTTTTGCCCTTCAATCTGTATATCCTAGCTTTCCCAGTTTCTTGAATATATCTTGCCAACGTGAAAAGCTTTGGTAACATGAAGTCTCATTGCCTTATACCTCTTTGAATTTTATTTTTTTCTGCTTCTGAATGTAATGGTTATTCTTATACTTCTCTCTTTCTCTCCTTTTTGAATTTTACTCTTCGTTCTACTTGGTATTCGTCGGTCTTTTCTCTAAGAGTTTGTCCGTTAGCTTCTTTCTTATTCTTCCTCATTAGTTTTGCTGTTTTTTTTTTCTGTATTGACCTTCATATTCTCTCTTGCAATTCGATGACCACTGCTCCTTAGCAATTTGTTAATGATTATTACATCTGTAACTAGATATTTGTGAGATATTATAATAAAATCGATTTTATTATTTGTTGTTCCATTTGTGGTTCTCCATGACCATTTTTGACTTCCTTTGTTTTTAATAAATATATTCGTTATATAAAGATTTTGTCTCTTGGTATATCTAAGCAATACCCAATATCGTTTTCTTTTCTCCCCTTAAATTGAATTCTCCAGTTATGATTTAATGGAGTGTTTTGTTTGATGTTACTGCTGTTATGTAGAATATATTAACTTCATCTTCTTCGTTTTCCTATGTAGGTGCATATGAAATGTATCATATTTCTCTTTATTCTGTTCTAACTTTTTATATATTATATATAGCCAGTTTTGTTTGGGTTACTTTCTAGTATACTTTTGGTGTGATAAAAGGTGTCTCCATATAATAGTTTTATGTACTGTTCTTCTTTTCTTATTATTACATCCTACTTTTTGTCTTGAATTCTATTGTTTAGATCTATTAGGTATTCTTCAGCTCTGAAAGTCTGTGTATTGTACGCATTATAGTCATCTTTGTTTCTTGTCAAACTCTGGTCATCAGTAGGATTTACTGCTACCGTAATGAGCCACTTCGATGTTTCATGAAGGAGTTTGTTGGGTTTTATTTCGCCACGCGCCAAGCGGGTTCGCGAGTGAGTTTGGGATATTGATGGAATATGCTATTTGAAGTTGAATGGAGTTCATGGTTGGGATATAATTTCCTCGTGAGTTAACGGATTTGGGAAGGAAAATCAAGAGTTATATCGCTAGTTTCTGTAGTAGGCAGATTTTCTACTGGGATCACTAACTTAAGATCTAGTGGCTTGTATGGAATGCAAATGAATTAAAGATGCTCTGAATTAAGAGTAATTTAACATAAAATTGGAAAAGGAAACGCAAAAAATTAACTACAGAACGAAACATAGAAACCAGAAAATTCGATGACTGTTGTTTTTTTTACTCATCATTAAGAACGCAGCAATTCTATAAACCGTAAAAATTTATTTACAATGTAGTATACACATACAAAAAACAAAAGGTCTGAATACATTAAATTGAACATTTAAATATTTATGTTTGTTTTTTATATTTTGTATGCCTTTTACAAAGGAAAGAAGAGTTGTTAGTGACGCCATACTATCCTTATAGAATTATTAGATACCTTACAGTAAAAAAAATATTGATTTACATTAGTCATATAATAAACCAGTTGACAAAAATATTTCCAAGTATCTAGTGTTGATTTTAGCAACAATTTCCATTTATTGTTTCCTAATAAAAGAGTAAGAGTTTATTTAAGAGTAAATAATAGTTAAACTTTATGGGATTTTGATTTGGTAAACGCGGTTACTTAACCTTGTTCATAAATAATATTATTAATGGTTTTCCATTAAATAAACTTACTCGTTTTTATTATTTTAACAAACGCAATATATATTTACTAACAAAATACAGTCGTTGTTCGCAGAGGCTTTTTGAACTAAATGTATATTTAATTACAAATCCATTTGCACTAAGCGCCAAGTCAATGTTAAATAATTAAAATTTTATATTGAACATGGTTTTACCCTCCCGCATAACGCATGTAGGTAGGCTTATATGCATTAAACATTATTGGCTTTTGTTGTGTCATTAATGCCTTTATACAAATTAGTAGTGTTTTTCTAAAAGTTAGCACGTATTCTAGGTAGTTTTATTATTTAGCTATACAACCCAAAATCCATTAATATTAGAAGTTATATTTTAATTTCGGACAATTTCGCCCATTAATTTATCTTCTATAAACACATTAATAGTTCAGTCAGAATATGATTCTGAGGTGAAATCGTCGGAGACTGGTACTTTTAAAAAAAAAAAAAATATTTGTGTCGACGAGTACATTAACCGACCGCTGAAAATTGGGGCAAACACCCTCAAAACTGGGAAAATTGGTGGGTTTTTGAGTTGTTAGCGTGTTTTTACAACCTTCTGGTCGGGAGAAATTGGCCGCTTTTGTCGTTTTTTTTTCTTTTGTCATTTATAATGATTAAATAGGTGTACTTGCAAACTGTAAGCTAATTTTTAACTCTGAAAATATGTTCCATGGACATTATTTTAATTGGTCCAAACATAATTTTAGCCATTTTTTACAAATTAGATATATTTTTCACTCATATTGTTAATAAATTTTACCGATTCACGTTTTCTTCTTCTGACGAATTTTTTAAACAATTTTTTTCAGTATACCTTACCTAAAATATCAACAAATGTTCCTTAGTCCCTAAACTTTCATTTGCGGTACTTATGAACTCATTTAAACAATTTAGGACCGAGAAATCGATCATTTTAGTCTCTTTAATTTGTTTAATGCAAATTTACGATTTTTTTTTTAATTATTTTTTATTGAATTTTCTAATATTGTGAGTAACCAAAGTTATTTCTAATTATTATACACAGGTTACTGTACATGTTGAAGGGCTGAGGAAGTCATTTGGTCCATTTAGACTGAAAACACTGGCCATTTTACTTCCAATTTTATGCTTTTTTGTTTCGAATTTATTATAAAATTATACAAATTTACAGTCATTATAAAATTAATTTTTCTTGAATTTTATCGTATTTGCCGTAACGAAGATCATTTTTATTGGTTATGAAACGATTACCATATGTCTAGGAGAGGCGAGAGCATTTGGGTCACCGATTTGGATGAAACTTGGTGGAGAGTCAGGTTTCACCGATATACTAAGAACTCCGTTTTATGATTTATATCATAGAGTTTTTTATTTAAAGAAAATTAATTTTATTTGGCTTCATAATATTTTGAAAAAGTAGTAATATTTCTATTAAATAAATAATGCTACAACAATTTAAATATTATTTATTATTTTATTTAACTAGTTAAACTAGTACCATTAAAATTATTATATTGTGCAGTAACTTTATAATTTTTATTAATTTAATTATTATATTTTCATATAAATTTATCAATAAAAAAGTAAATCTTTTTAACATCATTATTGGTTAATTTATTTTTTATTTGTATAAACATCGTATTAAATAATATTACATAAAAAACATGACGTACAAATATAAGATTCATACTGGCCAGTTTTTTTAGCCTAAATGGACCAAAAGACTTCCTCAGCCACTCAACATGTACAGTAACCTGTGTATACTACTCAGTAGATATCACCACTACACCAAACACTTTATTTTTGCACTCGACGCGCGTTTCGCTAATCATGTTAGCTTCATCAGGAGCGCGTCGAGTGCAAAAATAAAGTGTTTGGTGTAGTGGTGATATATACTGAGTAGTGGTCATTGTGCCAAAGATTCCACATTCCCAACTTAACCTGTGTATAATAATTAAAAATAACTTTGGTTACTTCAAATATTATAAAAATCTAGGAAAAATGATTTTTTAAAAAGAAATCGTACATTTGCGTTAAAAAAAAAAAAAATTTGAGACTAAAATGGCCAATTTCTCGGGCCTAAATTGTTTAAATGAGTTCTTAAGTACCTCAACTAAAAGCTTAGAGTCTAAAGCTGATATTTTGGGTAAGGGAGTAGTATACTGAAAAAACTTTACCACTACTAGTTTAAAAAGTTCGTCAGAAGAAAAAAACGTGAATCGGTAAAACTTATTAATATTATGAGGAGTGAAAAATATATCTAATATGTAAAAAATGACTAAAGTAATGTTTGGATCAATTAAAGTAATGTTCATGGAACATATTTCCAGAGTTAACTAAAAAAATTAGCTTACAGTTTGCAAGTGCACCTATTTAATCATAAAAAATGACAAAAGAAAAAAAAACAACAAAAACAACCAATTTTTCTTTACCAGAAGGTTCCAATGAGATGATCCCTTAAATTTTTCGTTTTTTTTATCTAGAATCAAAATCTGTCAGAATTTTTAGTTTATCTTCCATAAATTTATCATAAAATTGTAAAAATACACTAAAAAAACCCAAAAAACGGGCCAATTTTCCCATTTTTGAGGGTGTTTCCCCAATTTTTCAGCGGTCGCAATATTTTTTCCTTAATGTACTCGTCGAGACGATTTTTTTTTTTTAAAAGTAGCAGTATCCAACGATTTCTGTTTTTGGCCTGTTTTGGTCGTATTTTGACTGTACTATAATTGTAAATTTAAGTTGGGTCTCAGTCACACATGAAATTTTTTGTTTTAAGTCTGCACTTTTAGTGACGGATTTGTTTTGTAATCAGTATTATCATATGGCTGGTGAGGTTATTTTAACAATTGGTGAATGATTGGTATAAGCGTGTTTCCAAAATTGAAGGAATGTGCGATACTAATTGAATGGTCGCGGGGAAAAAGTAAGCAATGTCTAATTTTTTCGGGAAACAGGCTGGTGGTGTCCCTAATCGTACGCTATGGTATTTTTCTATGTTTTTTATTTTTTCTGTGTGGAGAAGCAGAAGTTAAGTGGTTTCAGTGAAGATACAAGTAATGGGCACTTTTCCATGTTTTTTTATTTTTTCGGTGTAGAGAAGCAGAAGTTAAGTGGTTTCAGTGAAGATACAAGCAATGAGGGGGCGAAATTACTACATAATTATGCAAAAATGAGAACCAGTAAGATATTTGATGTTCTGAAAATATTTTGCGTGACGGGAATATCTATCTTGTGAATACCAGGGCGTACATCGATTAATCCAGAGATGGAAGAGATGTCTTGAAGAACTGCAGTCTCAAACCTTTCCTCCTCATGGTAGTAGATTGCAACATAGATGCTAGACAGAATTTTTGTGTCCTTCATATGACAAGAAATGCCCAATACTTAACCGTTCTATAAAAATTCTCAGGAGTGACAATAAAAAACTATGATTCATTCGCCACAAAATCTTCGTGGGGAATTTGATAGTACTCAACTTCGTTATTATTCTCTTAAGAAAACATAAAGCTAAAATAACGTCAAGCAATAATGAAGCAAGATTAAAAGACCTTATGATGAGCTGCCGTCTATCAGTGCTCCGTTTATTTCAATTTTTGAAGAGTTTTGGCGAAATTTTATCACTCGCTCAAAATGGCACAAGTACGGTTACTAGCCGAAGATTATAAGAGAGACTGCATTGATAACCTATTAATCGAGGCTGATTAGTAAAAATTACCGGTCAAGTGCAAGTTAAAATAAAAAATTTTGTTACGGAGGTATAAAATGATCAGTAACTTCACAAAACACACCCCGAATGAGTTTTCAACAAAGTTTGTTTCCAATCTTTATTGAAAACTGATGACCTTGAAATTTTTGTTTTTTTTATATACCAGATAAATTATTAAAGGTAATGCACTCGTGATAATTTTCGTTCAATCTACACCCCGTGGAGAATATTCCAGAGTGTGTGGACAGCGATTTTTCGCAATTTTTTGAAAATAATACAAAGAGAAGTGCGCGCAAGTATGACATTATATTATATATATATATATATATATATATATATATATATATATATATATATATATATTACTCGTGTTTTCACAAGCTTTTATTTGATACCACACTCGACGACCTAGTAAAATTATTTTTTTCACTTCCGATTTCACCCCCAAAACTAACCCCTTAAGTCAAAATTTAACTTTCAAAACTATACGGCTCTGATCGGGCCATCAATTCCTATATCATTACCAAATTTCAACTTTTTATGACAAATAGTTTCGGAGAAAATCGGGTGTCACAGACAGACGGACAGACAGACGGACAGACAGGCGGACAGACAGATAGATAGACACAGAAGTCATCTTATAAGTATTCCGTACGGAACACTAAAAAGTATAAACGAAGGAAGAGAACCTGTAATTCAGGTTGCCTGCCTTATTTTTTCTGAAAAATATACCGCTTTGTTACATGAATTTTTGCTGATATTTTCTTCTTCAACGACAAATTAATCTCTTGTCAAGCAGTAATGTTCATTCAGTAAGTTGCCCCTTTCTTTTAAATATGTTTGTTATAACTCGTACCATACTAAAAAATATCGTCTAAATTTAAAACGTGCAAATCATTTCATTGCAGTTAACGTCTTCGTTTCATTAATCTGATTGATTAGATAATGACCCATATTTCTATTTCACGTTAAATTGTTTATTTAGCTGAGATTTATATAGTCTGTCAAGTCAGAACGTATCCGCGATAATTAATTTTTGGTAGGTGCGATTCTAGCGATTCAACAAAAAATCGGTAGACGGAACCTTTCTCTACTTTGCATTTTAGATCAGTCGATTCCGAACTTTCGTAAAATCCAAAATGTGTCACTTGTTTGCGCGTCGGTTCCAGGCAGCTTTTCTTTGTTTCAATCCAAAGGGGCTAAAATGACACATTCCGCGGCCTCTAAATATATTAAAAAGTCGGACCGTTTGTGAAGGAGTGGGTAAATCATTTTAACTAGACGAAAAATGTCTACGACTTGCCAAAACGTGACTCGGTAGGCAAAATCACTTCGAAAAACGAAAAACCAATCGTGTCTTTGTTTTCACGGGAGAAATTGACGCTGCGTCGAGGTCGGCAAAATTTTAAAAAATCGGGTTTAAATATGTCCCATGAGATCATTCGACAATATCTTCGTGCTCATGATGTCAAATTCCGAAACACGTTGAAGAAATCTTTACGTCGCGAAGCGGCTCGCTTGGGTCCATAATAAGATTCTAGAGGGGCTCCCACAATCAACTCTATTGAAAACGGTTGATTCCTTGTAAAGAAAAAGCTCAGAGGAGAGACTCTGAGGCGCGAGTATGCAGAAAGTCTCGTTGATAGCATGCCTCGAAGATAATAGGCGATTATTGATGCAGGAGACGATTGGACAACTTACTAAGGTAATTGCGCCGTTGTTAGTACACCAAAGAATACATTGATGACAAAAAATGTTCTCGAAACACATTTCGTCAAGAATACGAGTGGTCACATTCTTACTTGACAGACTATATTATTAAATATATGTGGCATCTATTAATCAGATCCAAAATTCGCAAGAGTTTTGAATGCTTGAGTAATCCGTGAGATCACCAAAAGATGTATTGCTTATTTATTCAAAGGTATTTATAAATTTTCTTGTTTTTGTACTACAGTGTATGTGAGAGAAATTGGAAGTTAATATTAGCTATTTGGGAACACGAAAATGTGACTGAACACCAGCAACCTGAAATAAACATCAAAGACACCAACAGTTTTGTTTCGATGTCCAAGAGAATCAATTATTTACAAATACCATAAAAACATTCGTACAGATGCAAGGTATTGGTGGCATGACACGTCAAAACCGAATATTATTCTGGCTTACTGTCCGGTGAATACCAGTGGTATGGAAATACTTGGTTTGTGCTTCTTCGAGTTAATCTTGAAGAGTCCAATCGTAGGCAATATGTGAGAAAGTTACTAAAATTTGACACAAAAGTCCAAAAACCTAAATTTCTCATTCGATCAAAGCCGTAGAAGCTTTCCTTTCCATGATCAACATCGAATCTATTGCAAGCTAAAATTAAAAATAATTTGACTGAAGAAATTTAGAAAAGTACTTAAATTAGCTTCTAAAATTTTTATTTTAAAGATTATAATCTGAAAATATCCCAGATATTCTTTTTACTCCCTAAAAGGACGTAGCGTATTCGGGAAAAAAAATACCTTCCGAGACATTTTTTCATTTAACAGAGAGAGTGAAAGGGGCGGGGTCGATAAATTTTGTATAGTTTCAATAGTGATACGAACATTTTTCCTAATTTATACTTTTAGGCATATTTATTTATAAGTATGTAGTTAAACGGATGAGGCAGAGGGTAAGAGGGGACTGGTTCAAGCCGCGGATTTTGTTTCAGTATTTTCAATTTTAATAGAAATAGTAAGTAAAGGGAAATGTCAATTGGTGCTTATAAACATATTTAAAGTCCTTTCTCTGTTCAACTTGTTTTTTCATTAATATATCATGGTCAAGTACCCATCATTGAAAATCTGAAATTGTAATGCTTGGATTAGTTTCTCTAGTGTCAAACTCAGTATTTACCTTGGAGTTGTTGCGTGTTTATGAGCCAAAAACATGCCAAAATATTTTACAAAATTTTCTATTATAAAATCAAGTTGTCACTCGAGAAAACTTATTGTTCTTGTACTATTGAGTCTATTTAATTAGATTAATAAAAGTTACTTATATTGTTTTTTTTTTGCAGGTAGGTAGAAAGAAAAAATATTTCTTTTGAAATACCGCATATTTTTACTAGAATCTCTTCTTAAAAGGTAAGCTCCATATTGTACGAAATAATTTTCTTTTTACCCGATATAAAAAAAAAAACACAAGTTTCTGCATTTTTTTTCTCTTTAATTTTAAAGTGCATTAAAACTTTTATTTTGGAAACTTTGAGAAATAACGGCTCTAACTTGTATTAAGAACTTTGTGTACTATATGTAACTAAAAATATCCTTTTCAGTGAAAAGAATATTTCTTAATTAATTCTTATACTTTTAAAGCAGCTTGTGAAGAAAATCATACAGGTGGAATGATTCTGTGTATACACAACACGCAACAAAAAATAATGTCCACTTAAATAAATAAATATTGTATTCATACGGAGTTATCAATCAACTGACACGGTGTGCCTGAAACAGGTTTTAATGATTTCGGCTACCACTCCAAATTTTCCGACGGTAATCGATTAGTATAGTAATACAGATCATGTGTGAACAATTTTAAAATTGTTTGCCTAACCGTTTTGAAAAACGTGCATTTAAAAATTAAAAAACCGGTCAAGTGCAAGTTGAATTTGCACAATTAGTGTTCCGTACGTTGATTGCTTTTAAAATAAAAAAAAATGTTAAGGTGGTATAAAATGATCAGTGACTTCACAAAACACATCCCAAATGAGTTTTCAATAAAGTTTGCTTCCAATCTTTACTGAAAACTGATGATCTTGATTTTTTTTTATATACCAGATAAATTATTAAGGGTAATGCACTCGCGATAATTTTCGTTCAATCTACACCCCGTGGAGAATATTCCAGAATTTTTTCAAAATTTTTTGATCAGTACTTTTTGAGATAGAGGAGGGGGACAGCGATTTCTCGCGATTTTTTTCAAAATAATACAAAGAAAAGTGTGTGCATGTAAGACATTACATATATTTTTGAACTCGTGTTTTTACAACCTTTCATTTCACACCCCACTCGATGACCTAGTAAAATTTTTTTTTTTACTTCCGATTTCACCCCCCAAAAATAACCCCTTAAGTCAAAATCTAACTTTCAAAACTATACGGCTCTGATGAGGCCATTAATTTCTATGTTAGTACCAAATTTCAACTTTTTACGTCAAATAGTTTCGGAGAAAATCGGGTGTGACAGATGGGCGGACAGACAGACACCGAAGTGATTTTATAAGTGTTCCATACGAAACACTAAAAAAGGATAATTGCAACGAGAATATTGTCAACTTAAGTGTAGAGACTGATATTAGTATTTGCCCATCATCTTCGTGATTTTTGGAATTAAGAAATGATTGTACTTACAATCTTACCAGAAGGCGTAGCTAGTAAAAGTTATAAACGATTTACTCATGATGTTCAACTTATTAACTTATATCGCATGTACATATACTCTTATATTTGTTGTTTGGATGAAACGGAATATTTTTTATACTCGTAATTCAAAATAAGCGTTGCCCAAGAAATCTTAGTTCAGATTAATTTAACAGTTAGAAGGCAAACGTTTTTTTTTTTTTAGGGATTTTGTCTGAATTTTGGAATATTGAAATTTTCACTATACCCCCAGAACATATTTTTTGCAATTACTACCAAGTCTATTTTGTTATTGTTCGCTGCATCGCTGAAAATTTCATCCAACTTAAGACACGAAAGCAAATTGTTGTACATAACGGTTAGTCAATGACCATGTAATAGTAGTTACGATATTTTCTTGAAAGTGGTTATTAAAAAAAATAAATAAAATTAAGTTAAAAATATGAGGTATTTTATATACAAAAGTTGAACTCACTGATTTTCGTAAAAAATATGATATGAGGAAATACGTTTCTATTTATCACTTAATTTATATTGTAAATTTCTTAGTACATAATTTTAAGTAGAATTACAATTTACTAAATCAAAAATTTCCTCACAAACTATTACAAATCGACTAAAAGAAAAAAAATTATATCATAACAATAATACTGGCGAGGTCCTCTTTTTCATAATCCACATTTTACAGACTTTTACTACGAAAACAGGATATAGTGTGGAAATATATCTTATTTTTTATTTAAACCGAAAATATGAATAAACATCCTCCTCCTCATTCCGGCTACTCCGAGAGAGTATAGTGACATTATGAAGCAATGGCAAGTACTGTGTCCCTCCATGTGTCCCTGTCGTGAGCAGCTGTGCTAGTCTCGTGCAAACCGTGGCCTCTCAAAATCTTCATTTGATACACCCATCGATTTGGAGTTCTCGCTGGAGGGCGTGTTCCATTTACTTTTTCTTCAACAATTTGCTTTTCCAGGCTATCAGCCCTTCTAGATATGTGGCCGAAGTACCTCAGCTAGGATTGATTTAGTGTGGTGGACAATCTTGTTTTGACATTCAGTTGTTCAAGAACTGAAGCATTTATTCGATGAGCTGTGTACAGGATTTGCAGCATCTTCTGTCGTATTACCAACATTAGGGTCCAAGTCTCCGAAGCGTAAGTGGCAATGGGAAAAATTAGTAGCTTTTAAGAGTCTTGACTTGTTGCCGAATAAAATGACTGTATGTATAAATAAATAAAAATATAGCTAATTACGTCTTACGACCGATACACAGTGTATCGTTATTAATTCATCCTTTTAGCTCAGTTAAAGCTGTTACTGCTATTGTCAATCAAAATTTAAGTTGTTAGGACATGCAGTAAGAAAAATGAAAACGTAAAGATTAGTATTAACTAAGTAGCAAGCTAATGTTAAACTACCAAAATTATTATATAAAATTCTACAATTTTGAAACTTTTGTCCGCGCTCTTGATACAAGGGAGATCCTTAGGTTGCCTAAAGTGATGGATGCATTACAACATCTATTTGAAATATTTCTAATTTCTAAAAACTTAAACTTCACCGGTACACTTGTATCTTCATATGTAGATTATTGACTGAAAAATAAAAATTTTATTTTTCAGAAAATGTTCCTAAAAATAAAGATTAGCTTAACATTTACAACAGGAATCTGTGAGCAGATTTGAATATTTTCCACGAATTTTAAGGTGTTTGATATACTTTGGCCAATAAGTAGATAGGTATAAATATCTACTAAAATAACTACAGACATTTATTATTGTTTGTACGTATACTTTCGAGATAGATTATATTTTTAGAGGTTCGTAATCGCTGCAACTGGATTATCCAATCTTATATAAATAAATAAAATTTTATAGAATTTTAAAATCTATTGACGACAAATGTAAATGTTCTGAAGCAATATTTATTGTAGCAAAACGAAAGAAAAACAGATTATTCATACAGGAAACATTGAACCTAATTTCTATTTTTGAACGAATTATGTAATTTATTATGGCAATAGACAAATGGAAATATAAATTCAAAAAAACGAGAGACGAGCTGGTTGGGTAGGCTGTGTATTATGTAGTCAAAATCGATGAAGATGAAGATACTGCGAAAAAAATATCCTAGGTACTCTTATTTAACGTGAAGATAATTATATATAAAAAAAAATAAGGTGTCAATCCCGTTAGCTATAATGAGAAGTGAAACTATGCCAGAAATATTAAATTTATTATCAACCGGAACAAACCCAAATTAGGTTGAATATGATATCCTTAAAATATCATAGACCATCAAGTTAATTCAATAGCCTAAAATAGTAGAAAATATTCTGCACATAATTTTTGTATTCATTTTTATAGCTCTCACTCACGAGATTTTTACATCTCTTTTGTTCCAGGGTTTTTCGTTGAACCGTTGCTGCGATAACTCCAGAACAAATATATCCTATTACTTGACCTTTTCAGATACCCATATTAAACGGATCTGAAAATCATGGTCTGCTTCTATACTTTCAATCTTAAGAGGGGACGCCGTAAGATTTTCTATCTTACAGTTTTTAGAGCATTTTTTGAAGTAAATGGCGCAAAATTGAAGCAAAATATTAAAATTTTCTGAAGACAGTTTAAAAAAAAATCTTATAAAGAAAATAGAGGCCGCCAAAATCCCATAAAAAAGCACAAAGTTTAATTGCCCATTAAAAAAATTCGTTATCACATTTTTCCATTAAATATGAGCTTTGCACTCTTTCACATTCATATAGATTCTAAATTTAAAAAACCGTTTAATTTAATTAATAAATACGATCAGGATTTACTTCAAGATTTACATGAACATGTTTTCCAATAATTTGGGTGTTTAAAATCAACTAAAAATTGTTTGTCTCTTTTTACTGTCACCCTGTTCAGGAACGGCATAACGAGAAAATTTCGTACATATCGTATTATACGTGTTTTTTAGAGTTGTTTGAATCGAGGAATCTGAAAATTGTTATTAAATTTTAATAAAAATCATGTGTAGAGGAAATTTTTGTTGTAAATATCTTTGAATTTTTTTCTATCATCATAAAAAATGGTGCGGTATTTGGATTATGTATATTTTTGAGTATAAAAAGTTAAATTTAGTACTGATTCTAAAGCTACGTGTTGCAAGAGAACTACTGGGTAAATCATTCTACCAATATTTTGACGTAGTTAACAAACATGGTCAGGATTCACTCTAACGGACGGCCATATTTACAAATCTATTTTCCCTAAAATAAGCGACGACTGTTTTTTTTTGCAAAAATGGTCATTTCTAGACATTTTATCTGATCTTTGTCTTTTTCGGCATTACACAGAAATGGTTGAACCTAAGATAATATAGATACAGGGTAGATTTAGGGGCTATATTTTATTTTGAAAACTCAGATGTATAGTGCGTAACAAAAATAGAAAATTATTTTATTGAATAAATTTTAAATATGTCTTCTCCAGCAGACACATGATATATATATATATATATATATATATATATATATATATATATATATATGAATTATTAAAAATTAACGAAGTCTCTATTTCAGCAATGACCACTGTTCTCTCATCTGTCAATCCATCTTAAAACGGATTTCGTTACTGCTTATCAGCCGAGTTATGACCAACAAAAGAGGCAGCAAAACTTGGTTCGTGAATGCCTGTTTGAAAGCATACCTGCCTTTCGTCGGAGACTAACATATGTAAGGCCACAGACCGATAGAGAAATTGTTACTAACAATTACCGCTAGTCAGTTCGCTGGTTAGGGCTCTAACTCTAACAATTTATGTCAATTACTAAAAATGAATAGTCTGTATTTCAGCAATGACCGAGGGCAGGTATGCTTTTAAATTTCAGGCTTTCATGAGCTAGAGAAACAATTTGTTTAATGTTACTCCATTATTGGTCGTAAGTACTGGCTTAAGTACTAGAAAATTCTGTTCTCTTGTTTATCGATCCTAGCCTGACTGTGATATGGCGAAACGCGTCTCGGGATGGATTTGACGAATAGGAGAACAGTGGGTAAACTGCTGAAATATGGGCCTTCGTCCGTTTTTAGTTGTTTTACAATAAGCTATATATAAATATATATACATATATATATATATATATATATATATATATATATATATATATATATATATATATATATATATACGAGGCATGTTTTTTAAGTAAGTACCGTTTTGGAATTAAAAAAAGACGTGCAAAGATATCGCTATAATTTTATTTTTACATGAAAGCCTGTACCTTAATCTACTTTTCTACATAATTTCCGTGAATATTGAGGCACTTGTCATAACGTGGCACCAGTTTTTGAATACCCTCCTCATAAAATTCTGCCGCCTGAGAAAAAAGTTCTCGGTCACAATGCGATACAAAACACTACGAGAATATTGAGGAAAGCAGTCGCACAATGATGAAATTGTAAAGCGTCTGTTTTCTCTCACCTTTTCGTCCACTTTCTGCACCAAATCTTCATTAACGACCGAAGGACGCCCACTCCGTTCTTCATCATGCACATTTGTGCGGCCATCTTTAAATGCTCTCACCCATTTCCTTACCATTCCATCACTCATAATGTTTTGTCCGTAAACTTCACAGATCTCACGATGAATATCGATCGGTTTTACGCCTTTAGCACTAAGAAATCGTATAACAGCCCGTACTTCACAATCGGCGGGACTCACGATTGTCGGAGGCATCTTAAACACTCAGTAAACAACGTATACAATGAAGAATCAGACTGTAATGGCGTCAGTGCGTAGACATGAGATGTAGGTTACCAGCGCGCATGCGCGGAACGCCGACCGTATCGCTGCGGCGGCGGAATCGCAAAACGGTACTTACTTAAAAAACATGCCTCGTATATATATATGCATATATATATATATATATATATATATATATATATATATATATATATATATATACATATATATATACATATATATATATATATATATATATATATATATATGCATATATATATATATATATATATATATATATATATATATATATATATATATATTATATATATATATATATATATATATATATATATATATATATATATATATATATATATATATATATATATATATATATATATATATATATATATATATATGCATATATATATATATATATATATATATATATATATATATATATATATATATATATATATATATATATGTATATTATATATATATATATATATATATATATATATATATATATATATATATTATATATATATATATATATTATATATATATATATATATATATATATATATATATATATATATATATATATATATATATATATATATATATTATATATATATATATATATATATATATATATATATATATATATATATATATATATATATATATATATATAACTTATACAAATGACACATGTTCAAATACAAATTTAATAGTCTCACTTTCATTTTTATTAATGAGTTTAAAAACTTCTTTGGGAATAAAAAAAACCTTTACTTATATGGGTTATTTGGTTGTTGGCAGGCAATTGTGCCTATTTGTGTACTGCAGCCTCTTGGCTTACTCTGCTTCCATTTTTTAGGTATCGGAGCGTTGTTCCTTTAAGAAGCTCCATGTTCTTCATGTGGTAATTTACCGCCACGATATAGATCTCCGAATAGTTTATGTTCCGAGTTAATGTCTCACGTTCATATAAGATGTGCATAGAAGTTTCTTCCTCTTCACCACATAGTCAGCATGTGGTGGGATCATCGTGGATATTCATTTCCTGTAAATGTTCCCTAAGTGGACATTTTCTGGTGTTCAGTCTCACAACTAGTTTGGTCTGGGCCCTTGTTAAACGAAGGACATTAGTTAGTTTCTTTGAAGGCCTGCCAATTATGTTGTTTTGGTATACCAAACGCTGGTTTTGGACCCCTGTATGGTCTTGTAGCTTCGAATCTTGCTCTTTCATTACCTTTTATCACGGAATGTCCTGGAAGCCACAATAGTTCAACTCCGTTGTTCCTGGTTAATAGTTCTAACAAGTCAAACCGAATAGGCAGGCCTTTAGAGCAGCTTGACTGTCTGAGAGAACATATATTGGTTGCCGTGATCCCGTCTGCGTATATTTGTAATATTGTAATAATCGATCTTACATATACAATTGTCATTTTTATAAAAGTCCCATTTCACAATAACGAACTATTTTGTTATTGCCATAAAACGCAAATGAATCTGATAGCAGCTGGCATTTCATATGTAAAAACAAAATAACTTTGGGAAATAAAAAATTAATTTATTTACTATGCACAGTATTATGTAATAAAATTCTTTTCTTCCTTTATAAATAGTGTTTATGCTTTATAAAAATACCGATATCCATATAGATACGACATCAACAGATGTCAAATAGGATAGAAAAATATACTAAAAAGATATAAATAGACATTGAATACAATTGACAGTCTTAACTGTCCCGAATTTTTAATTTGTTAGCTAAAGCAGAAAAAGAGAAATTTGCTAATTTAAACCATTTTTGTTAAGTGGATCTTATACTGTAATCACCGGCCAAGTGCAAGTCGGACTTGCACAATTAGTCTTCCGTACGTTGATTGCTTTTAAAATAAAAATTTTTGTTACGGAGTTATAAAATGATCAGTGACTTCACAAAACACACCCCAAATGAGTTTTCAACAAAGTTTTTTTTTTCAATCTTCACTAAAAACAGATGACCTTGAAATATTTGTTTTTTATATACCAAATGGATTATTAAAGGTAATGAACTCGTGATAATTTTCGTTCAATCTACACCCTGTGGAAAATATTTCAGAATTTTTTCAAACATTTTTGATCAGTACTTTTTAAGGGGTGAAAGCGATTTTTCGCAATTTTTTTTTAAATAATACAAAGAAAAGTGTGCACAAGTATTACATTATCTATTTTTGAACTCGCGTTTTTACAAGCTTTCATTTGACACTCCACTCGATGACCTGGTAATTTTTTTTCACTTTCAATTTCACCTCCAAAACTAACCTCTTAAGTGAAAATTTAATTTTGAAAACTACAAGGCTCTGATATGGTCATCAACTGTTATGTTAATGCCAAATTTCAACTTTCTATGTCAAGCAGTTTCGGGTGTGACAGACGGACAGCCAGACAGACAGACGGACAGACAGACACCGAAGTGATCTTATAAGGGTTCCGTACGGAACACTAAAAAGTAACAAATGCATATTTCCCAGCTTCGAATAGAGGCTGAAATAATATTATAAACATGAGCGCCTGTTATTAATCATATACAAAATATTTATGTAAATTATAGAGAATTTTTCTTTATATATTAAAACACTGAGGGGTAGCACGTAATTAGTATTAGTAATTAAAAAGTAGAAGCCGTAAATTGCAAGAAGTACCTGACGGCATTATTTCATGTTTAAACGTGTTTATCAGATAGCATATGTAATAAAAAAATTCTTATCTTGACAACGTGACATCAGGTGCAAAAGAAGTAACAATGCTATACCGAGCTACAGTAGTATACGAAGATATATATGAAGATAATACTATTACTATTATACCAGACTATACCAAATCATTTTTTTTTTTCTCAAAAACATTTTTGGCAGTTTCAAAGCGCTACGCCGCTATCAATTCACCAGCCCCGAGCTATTATATAATCTATTCAAATCATTATACACAATCAATATAATCTACAGTACAAACTCTTTAACTTTAAAAGTACGAAATTTATAGTCGAAATTAATTGTTTTTAAAGGTAAACTACTTCGCTTAATTATTTTTAGTGTTCTTCACTTATAAGACTTTGGTGTCTGTCCATCTGTCTGTCTATCCCACCCGATTTTCTCCAAAACTATTTGATATAGAAAGTTGTAATTTGGCACTAATATAGGAATTAATGGCCTTATCAGAGCCGTGTAGTTTTGAAAGTTAAATTTTGACTTAAGGGGTTAGTTTTGGGGGGTGAAATAGGAAGTGAAAAAAAAAATTGCCAGGTTGCCGAGTGGGGTGTCAAATGAGAGTTTGTAAAAACACAAGTTCAAAAATATATATAATGTAATACTTGCGCACACATTTCTTTGAATTATTTTTAAAAAATTGCGAGAAATCGCTATTTCCCCCCTTAACTTAAAAAGTACGGACCAAAAAACTTTAAAAAAATTCTGTAATGTAATAAAAGGTACCAAAGGGTGTAGATTGAACGAAAATTATCACGAGTGCATTTCCTTTAATAATTTATCTGGTATATAAAAAACTTAAATTTCAAGGTCATCAGTTTTCAGTGAAGATCGGAATAAACTTTGTTTAAAACTCATTTAGGGTGTGTTTTGTGAAGTCTTTGGTCATTTTATATGTCCGTAACAAAAATTTTTATTTCAAAAGCAATCCATTTACGGAACACTAATTGCGCCGATAATTTTTTAATAAAACAAGCTAATTAGAATGATGTTTTATTCAGTTTGTAAAAAGCATTAAGATAAATCATATATAGTACCTGTATTTTTTAACTAACATTTTACGACTTAACATTATACTCAAAAGCTAATGTAAAATTATCTAATGTACTCGTATTTTTTATAATAATGATCACATTATTTGGACTCTACAGTGCATACCTCCAAAAAGCGATATTAAGTTAGTACCAATAACACAAATTAAAACACATGCAACTTCAACTGCAATTCCTTGCTGCAAGGGGATTTTTCATCTTAAATTAGGTAAAAGTTTAGTTCCTTTATTTCTTATTGAACAGTTAAACTCTTTGTAATCTCTTTTAATGTTTAGTCAATACGTGGTGGTCCAAATTTTATTGTGTAATTTATAGTAGATTTTTGAAGAAGATACTGTCGGATAAATAATTTAACCACGACATGCTTAATACATTGAAGAAACAATGACCTTTGACCACCTTTATTAAAAATGTGGTTGAGGATTACAAGAGAAGAAGAACTAATCACAGTAATGAACATTGTGCTGGAAGACCCGTTCCTTTGTCTATCAGAATGTTGAGACTGTGCATGAAATGACTTTAAAGACTCCGAACATTTTATACAAAGATGTTTTTCACATTGTCCGTTCTGATTTGAGTATGAGAATATGTCTAAATAGCGACCAAAAACGATTAACAGTCGGAACATCCAAGTTTTGAATATATTTTTCCAGTTCTAATGGTAATTATGGATGAAACATGGGCCCATTATTACGATCTAGAGACAAGAGAACGAGGGATTGGAAACATACAGGCTCACCTCACTGCAAGAAGTTTCGCTTATAAAAATTAGCAAGAAAGGTTCCTGCTTCCATTTTTTTGGAATAAAGATGGGATACTGCTAACAGATTACTTCAAACACGGCAAAACAGTGATTGGAGCAATAATTCTTTATTATTACCTAACTTTGCAAAAAATTGTATACAAACGTCGAGGTAAAGCGTCGAAAGTGGTGCAGTTTTTGGAAGACATACGCCCGATCACAAATCGTTAAAAGTTTTGCAAAAAATGTACAAACTGAACTGATTGGTTATCCCCTATATCTGAATTAGCTCTTTCCGACTAATACTTGTTCCCGAAACTAAAAAAAACATTTGAAATGACACAAACTTTATTCAGATGTAGAGGGAATAAATGTCGTTGAGACTAGTTTGCAAACCAAGACAAACAGTTTTTTTAAAAGTTTAAAGTTAATTTATAACCGTTTATTTTCTACGATGGAAGGATCAAAGTAGTTCAGGTCAGTCAATTTAAAAATAAATTAGAAACAACAGCAAATAAGTTGCAAAGGAAATAAAGAATATTAACACGTAGGCTGAAAAAATTTTGGTCTGACACATAGATATATCACTTTTCAAAAAATCCATATGATTTTTAGGAAGTACCAACATTCAAACGATGTGTATCAAAATTTCATGACATTTCGACAATTAGTTTATAAGTTACAGTGGTTTTAGTGATGCTACTTTTAATATTTTCAAAACAATGGAAAAAATTGAATTTCGTGTGTTGATTAAACACGGTTTTTTGATGGTAAAAAATACCGTTCAAGCAAAGCAATGGCTTGATAAGTGTAACGGGGACTCTGTCCCTGGAAAATCATTCATAATTTACTGGTATGCTGAACTTAAATGCGGTCGTACAGATACAAATGATGTTGAATGCTCTGGACGCCCAAATGAGGTGGTTACACCGAAAAACATCAAAAAAATCCACAAAATTATTTTGCATGACCGTAAAGTGAAATTGCGTCAGATAGCTGACACCTTAGGGATATCAAAAGAACGTGTTGGTCATATTTTGCATGAACAGAAGGGAAAGCTCTGTTTGAAATGGGTCCCGCTTTTGCTCACAATGGACCAAAAACAACAACTGCTTTTGCTCACAATGGACCAAACGCTGTTTGGACCTGTTTTACGCGCAATAAAAAGGATTTTTTCATGTAATATGTGACAATGGATGAAACATGGATCTACCACTATACACCGGAACAAATCGGCAGTCAGCTGAGTGGACAGCAGCCAGTGAAAGCTGTCCGAAACGACCAAAGACATAACAGTCGGCTGGGAAGGTTTTGGCCTCTGTATTTTGGGATGCGCATGGAATAATTTTCATCGACTATACTGAAAAAGGAAAAACCATCAACAGCGAATATTATATAAAGTTATTGGTGCGGTTGAAGGCAAAAATCGCAAAGGAACGGCCCCAAATGAACAAGAAAAAAGTGCTCTTTCATCAAAATAATGCACCGTGTCACAAGTCAATGGTTACGATGACAAAATTGCATAATTTGAAGTTCGAATTGCTTCCTCATCCACCGTATTCTCCAGATTTGGCCCCCAACAACTATTATTGCCGAACTTTAAAAAAATGCTCGCGGGAAAAAAATTGACTCCAATGAAGAAGTTATCGCCGAAACTGAGGCCTATTTTGAAGGCAAAAGTAAATCCTTCTAGGAGAAAGGTATAGAAATGTTAGAAAAGCGTTGGACTGATTGTATCGCTCTTGAAGGAGAGTATATTGATGAATAAAGTCGAATTTTGCAAAAAATGTGTTTTAAGTAGCTAGACCAACAACTTTTCAGCCTTCGTGTTTTTTTATTGATTTACTACTATATAGCAATTGTGTGCTGATTGTTCCTATCGTCCGATTTAATTCACAATATGATTAAAATTGCTACAGTTGAAGAACTGTATAATGTGGAATAAAGTAAGTAACGGATGGGCCAAAATTAGTACATAGTTTAAATTAATACTCTAGATGATGATTCTTGCAGAAAAATTAGCAATTTATAAGTTTATATACGGAAGAAAAAAAGTAATTTAGATTATTGCCATTCACCAGACATATGTCTTAGAGAACTCAATGACTGCCATTAAATGCGATGCATTTTCTTCATTCTTGGTATGTTGGTACTAAAATATTTTCAAATTAGTAACACATTACAATTCAAAAGTCCACCATAATCATTAAATCTTGACGTTAATATGCTTTACATAACATACACCGGCAACCATATGATAAAACTGGCTTCAAGAATACAGAAATAAATCTTATTTATATATTGTCCTTATTTGGCATCGTGTTTATTTAGACCGCGCCTTAAAACAACTTTAAAACCACTTCGTAATATATGGTACGGGTATCAGAAATGGTAATGGTTTAGGTTCTTCACAATTTTTCCATAACGATATTTTGTCTAAATTTTTTCTTTTAAATTGATTGTTTTGTATTCCTAAATTCTTGCTTTTACTTAATTGAAATTATTTTAATCTGAGAATAACAATACTTAAAACACGTGAAAAAATAACATCATTTTTAGTGTTCCGTACGGAACACTTATAAGATCACTTCGATGTCTGTCTGTCTGTCTGTCACACCCGATTTTTTCCGAAACTATTTGTCATAGAAACTTGAAATTTGGCAATAATATAGGAATTGATGGCCTCATCAGAGCCATGTAGTTTTGAAAGTTAAATTTTGACTTAAGGGGTTAATTTTGGGGGGCGAAATCGGAAGTGAAAAAAAAAATTTTTTTACTAGGTCATCGAGTGTGGTGTTAAATGAAAGGTTGTGAAAACGGGAGTAAATATATATATATATATATATATATATATATATATATATATATATATATATATATATATATATATATATAATGTAATACTTGCGCGCACTTTTCTTTGTATTGTTTTCAAAAAATCGCGAAAAATCGCTGTCCCGCGTCTTATCTCGAAAAGTACTTATGAAAAAATATTGAAAAAATCCTGGAATATTCTCCACGGGGGGTAGATTGAATGAAAATTATCACGAGTGCATTACCTTTAATAATTTATCTGGTATTTAAAAAAAAAAACAAAAATTTCAAGGTCATCAGATTTCAGTAAAGATTGGAAACAAACTTTATTGAAAACTCATTTGGGGTGTGTTTTGTGAAGTTACTGATTATTTTATACCACCGTAATATAAATTTTGACTTAAGGGGTTCGTTTTAAGGGGTGAAATCGGAAGTGAAAAAAAAAAATTTTTACTAGGTCATCGAGTGTGGTGTCAAATGAAAGCTTGTGAAAACACGAGTAAAAAATATATATAATGTAATACTTGTGCACACTTTTCTTCGTATTACTTTTAAAAAATCGCGAAAAATAGCTGTCCCCTACCTTATCTCGAAAAGTACTGATCAAAAAAATTTGAAAAAATTCTGGAATATTCTCCACGGGGTATAGATTGAACGACGAGTGCATTACTTTTAATAATTTATTTGGTATATAAAAAAAAAACAAAATTTCAAGGTCACCAGTTTTCAGTAAAGATTGGAAACAAACTTTGTTGAAAACTCATTTGGGGTATGTTTTGTGAAGTCACTGATCATTTTATACCAACCTAACAAAATTTTTTATTTAAAAAACAATCAACGTACGGAACACTAATTGTGCAAGTTCAACTTGCACTTGACCGGTTTTTTATTAGTTAAACAATGGCCAGTTTATCCAATTTTAATTTTTTCGTTGATGCCTCCCTTGGGTGTTCATGAAATATAATATAAAATTATAGTTTTAAAACTGTATAAACTGGTCATAATTCTCAAGGTGATGATAGAAACGGGACATCATCTATTACGTAAGGTTCAATGACTTAATAGGTTGAGAGTCTACTGCTAAATTTTCGTCGAACAATTCGCTATATGCGGATAAAACAGTTCTTAGTGTATTATGAGAAGAAGAAAGTAGTTTTCTTACTAAAACGAGATGAACTAGTTTAGAAATGAGAAAAAAATCTATCTATTGACTTTTTTCCGAGTGGAATGAACTATGTATTGATAATACAAGGAGACCTGTTTAACTGAAAGTAAATTAATACCAAAAACATACAAGAATATTGAAGTTGGCCTTTATGAACGCAGTACACGGGGTGCAGGGAAAATCTCTAAATTGCTATAAGGACGGCATGTGTGTTACAAAATTTTCCCATTGCATAAACTTACGTTAAATGCGCATGATAACACCCCAGAATCAGCAACTCTCCGGGGATCCGAAGTAACATTAATTTTACCTCTGGAATTTCGTAATCCTGAACATTTCCCCAATGCATGGTTTGGGGTTATCGACCACTACGAAATGTTAACTTGTAAGAGCAGTAACTGCATCATGCCGAACAATATCTGACGAGATATGTGGATCTACCTTCTGTTTTGTTCTTTAAGTCGCCTTTTACCACAAGCAGAACGTACCGGAGGCGCATTCTGTCTTGCCCTACCTCGAAGTATCATAACATCCAGAGGGCATCCACTTCTCTGGGAGAAAGAAAATTGCTTTTACTACCAACTGAAATAAAATTTTCATATGTGTATATATGTATGATAGGAAATTTGTCACACTGTTGTTTAAAGATAGTACTGGATGGGTTTTTCTGACTAACTGGCTTTCATCAGTCGGATGTAACCAAATTAGAAAGTTTAAAAATTAGAAGATGAAAAACGTACAAAGATTTCACAGACCTAATCTACAAGGTTTTCTGTAGTTTTAGCGAGCACATGGTACTGGTATATGCCAACCAGTCAGATTCTAATATTGTCCATTTTTCCTTTAGATTTCAACGCAAGTAATTTCCTTTCTGATTTTTCGGTTAGTCCTGTCGCTCAATACCTTTTTTTTTCAACTCTTTGTGCTGACATTGGTTATTACGTCAAAATCCACGCCGGGTCTGTTGACACAAAGTACAAATGCAGATCCTGGCCTATGAGTTCTTTCTTTCCATCTTATAATTGATTCCAAACCAATTTGCCTGTTACGCTAAACAAAAATTTGCTTTGATTAAAAATAGTTTTTGTTGTACGCAAACTTGTATCTAAACTCAAATATTTTGATAAATAAAAACTAAAATATGGTTTCATATGATACATACTTTTTGGAGGATACTGTATATATTTAGAGAACCGGAGCGACATAGCAGCATACCATTTTCATCCGTAGTTTCACTAATAGGTTATGACTAGTTAAGATTTTTTTTGTTCTTCATAAATTCGGCTCTATTTGATTTTTGACTTCCACAGCCGGATCCCAGTGGTCGTTGGTATTGCTACCGAGATACATCAATTTATCAACTCTCTCTATCTTTGTGCCACTGACTGTAATACCACCATTTTCAATCTTTGCTTATATTCATATATTTTGTTTTACTTGCATTGAGTCTTAAACCAAACTGTGTACAAGTGTCAGTTATTTTATCCCTAAGTGTTTGTAGATCTTTTCCGCTATTAGTGATAATTAATGTATCATCGGCGTATCTGATGTTATTTATGTTCACGTTGTTGATGTTGATTCCTTCAGTGGTACCATTGAATATCACTGATGTACTCCCCACTTGATTTGAATTTCATCCAATAGTTGATGCTCTAACCGTACTTCAGCCGTTTGATGCCAGTATAAATTGACGATGATACGAATGTGTTTGTCATCTATACCGGTCGTTTTTAAAATCTCTAGAAGTTTTTCGTGGCGTACCTTGTCAAAGGCTTTGTCAAAGTCAATTAAACAAAGGAACACATTTTGGTTGACATCGCGACATCTCTGGATCAGCACATGGATACCAAACAGTGCCTCTCTAGTCCTTAATCCGTTTCGAAAACCAAACTGTTTCCAATTCTTGCTTATGTATCCTGCCATGCATCACTCTCAAAAATATTTTTAAAACATTACTCATGAGACTATTTGTTCGATGGTCACTACAACTGGTTGCTCTGTTCTTTTTTGGAATCATGCCAAATGTTGATTTCAGCTAATCTGTCGGTAGTATTCCGGTCTCATAAATGGCGTTAAAAAGTTTTGTCAGGGCTGTTATTCCTTTATTTCCCAACAGTTTTAAAATTTCAGTGCTCACTTGGTCCGGTCCAGCTGCTTTTCCATTTTTTGCTAGCTTTATTACTAGTGATATATCGTCTTTAGTAATTGATGGGTCTGACGTAGCATCTGTCATGTCACATTCAGATCTCTGTTCACCGAACAGTTTTGTGATATAATCCTTTCATACTGCTGAGCAGTGTAATAATCCTTTACCGTTCGAAAATTATAATTATAAAAAATAAATTTCATAATTTAGTTATATCGTCATTCATTGTGCCTATTCTGAATGATTCCATGAACAAGAACGTACTACGTGCTAAAGTTTTTAGACTTTGACTAAATAAATTACATATACATATTTATATATATATATATATATATATATATATATATATATATATATATATATATATATATATATATATACATATATATATATATATATATATATATATATATATATATATATATATATATATATATATACACACACACAGTGTGTCCCAAAAAGTTTTTATACAAATGGAGAAAAAGTTTATCTTACATTTTACAAAAAAATTTATTCTTGATAAAAAGTTCTGCATCATATGGAAATCCATAATCAAGCATCAAAAGTTCAAAATATTTGATGGTATATAGGGAAAATAAAAAATAATGATTTGTAATGAAGAGTAAAGTGTGTTTAAATTTAAATACAGAGCAAAATATTAATTGAAAATATTAATAGTAACTAAAAAATTATGTTCACGTTTTGATTTGTGGCCTTCCTAGTTAATAATTCAAAAAAACTTCAGTAAACACGTCAGTAATTGTTTTCCTTTATTCAATAAATAATTCGACAATTACTGATGTATTTACTGAAGTTTTTTGAATTTTTTAACTAGGAAGGCCACAAATCTAATCTGTGAGCATAATTTTTTAGTTCCTATTAACATTTTCATCTAATATTTTGCTCTGTATTTAAATGTAAACACATTTTACTCTTCATTCTTCAAAAAGAAGCCTTAAAGCAGTTCTGCTTCACAATGGCGGTTTCTATGCTTCCATTCCTGTCGGTCATTCCGTACACCTCAAGGAAACCTACAAGAACTTGGAATTGGTTCTTTGCAAATTAAAATATAAAGACCACGGTTGGTAAGTGTGCGGTGATTTAAAAATCTTGGGCATGTTGCTCGGACAACAATCTGGGTTTACCAAATTCCCTTGCTTTTTGTGTCTATGGGATAGTAGAGACCGAGCAAATCACTGGGCCAAAAAGTGTTGGCCTCCGAAGGAGCTTAAAGTTGACGAAAAGAACGTCCTGCATGAAACTTTGGTGCCTCCTCATAAAGTTCTTCTACCACCGCTTCACATAAAGCTGGGATTGATGAAGCAATTTGTAAAGTCACTTCCAAGAGATGGAAATTACTTCAAATACTTAATATCAAAGTTTCCAGGCCTCTCGGAGGCAAAGTTGAAGGAAGGTGTTTTCGTTGCACCAGATATTAGACGGCTTATGGCTGATCCACAATTCATCACAACCATGACGGGTTGGCAATAACAAAGACCCTAACTACAAAGAAATCGTCAAAAGGATGTTAAAAGCATTTCAAGCTTTAGGTTGCCTAATGAGTTTAAAAGTACATTTTCTTCATTCCCACCTCGACTACTTTCTAGAAAATTTAGGAGATCTGAGTGAAGAGCAAGGTGAACGATTTCACCAAGTTATTAAGGAGATGGAAAAAAGATACCAGGGAAGATGGAGCGTCTTAATGATGGCAGACTACTGTTGGGCGCTTCAGAGAGACCTTCCAGATGCTTCCTATAAGCGAAAATGTACCAAAAGGAGTCTCACTGGGAAAAAGAAATGTGTTTAGTGCTTACTAATGAATGTATTTTAGATAAAAAATTAAGTTTTGTTACGCAATTATAAATTAAAAAAAAATTTTTTAGTCTTTTATCTTTTATTTTAAGATGATAACTTGTTTAACATAGCTACCTACATTGTCAGAAAACGTGACGTTCTATGACAAAATGAAAGTCATTTTCGGATTCAGTACACGCAAAAACATAAGAATTACGCAAAAAAAAGAAAACAGCTCTCAATTTTTTTTTTGCAGACTTGTGTAATCTGAAGTAAAATAACCCCAAATGAGTTTTCATCAAAATGACCTTTACTGAAGACCTTGAAATTTTTCTTTTTTTTATATACCAGATAGATTATTAATGCTAATAATCTACACCCCGTAGAGAATATTCCAGAATTTTTTCAAAATTATTTGAGATAAAGGGTGAGGACAACGATTTTTCGCGATTTTTGACAATAATACAAAGAAAATTGTGCGCAAGTATTACATTATATATATTCTTGAACCAGTGTTTTTACAAGCTTTTATTTGACACCCCACTCGAGGAGCTAGTAAAAAATTTTTTGGTTCACTTCCGATTTCACCCCCAAAAACTATAAGTCAAAAAGTAACTTTCAAAATTATACGGTTCTGATGAGACCATCAGTTCCTATATTAGTACCAAATTTCAACTTTCTATGTCAAATAGTTTCGGAGAAAATCGGGTGTGACAGACAGACAGACGGACAGACACAGAAGTGATCCGTAAAAAACAATTCAATTTTGTGCAACTGTGACAACGTGTAATGTTTGTTGCCACAAAGTGCCTAAATGATTTTGAAATCAAAGGGATTTTAATTTTTTTTTTAATCTTATAAAATTTTAATAGTATCACGAGTGTTTTTCCTAGTTTTGGGTTCAGATAGTAAATGAATTTTAAGCTTAATTATTTAATTAAAATAGTTACCCATCGAAGGGTTTAGATGGGTGAGAATGGGGGTTAGATGGCTTGCTTCTCAGGTTATTTATTTTTATGTTATTGTCAGTTTTAATATTTTCTTTCTCCTTTTAATTTTTTTTATTAATATTTCACCATGAAGTATTTATCATTTAAAATACCAAGCAGTGTTTGTTTGGATTGAGTTATTCCCAAGGATCCACTTTTACATTAAACACAATCACACGTCCAACGTATCCTCAAAATTAGTTGACTGGATCGATTACTAACGAATCGGTCAATCATATAGTGTTATCAAGCTTTAACAAATGTTCCTTTTTTCATTGGCTTTAAAAGTCTAATTTATTGAAGTGTATATTTTTCGCTAATAGAGAAGAGAGAGAAATTAAATAGCATTGTATTTATAATTGAGAGCTAAATATTTCGTAAATTTGTATTTTAATAAGTTATATATGACCACAGCCATTAAAATTAATAATTGTAAGTGGCAATCCGGTACATACCCAAAGCAGGTTTTACTACAAGGCAGTAGGCGACCGCTCAGTTTTTTAAGAGGTATTGCACAGAAGAGGAATAAGGTAATGTTTTGCATAAGGCAGTGTGAAATTTGAAGTGCATGATTGATTTGGCGAGAAGCTATTTTATGAATGACATGGTTTGTCCCTTTTTGCGTATAAAATATTTTTAGGTATTATTTAGTGTAGGAAGGTCAAATTCATTGTTTATTTTAGAAATGAGTCTTTGCAAGGGGAATATTAGGCAAACCACTGTACCAATGTTTTTTTCTTAAACCAGTAAAAAAACATTAAAAGTCAACTAATTTTTGGTATTTTATTATTAGTTATCTTGAAAACATATTTAAACGATATTCTCTTGTCCTTGTATTCCAAATTCCGACAATTTGTTTTTTTAACGTCATCTTTATTGTTAAATTTAGTTACTCTGTGACTAAGATATTTTCTTTTTTATTATCTTAATTACCACTATATTAAGTATTAATCTAGGCACAGTATTATGAAAATAAGAGTAGGAAACAATACTTTTGGCTATGTTTATATAACAATAATAAATTAATTTGTGGCCTGTAGACAACAGGAAAGAAGAGCAATGAACTCGAATACTTAACTACATTATTTTTTATTTTATTAGAAATATATTGGCGCACACAAAACGTAACGCTGTGGTTTCGTTGAGACTATGTATTTCTATATGGATCACTGATTCTACCAATGTCAGTGAAAAAGATAATATTCAGTTTGTTATGAAAAGAGTTTAGTGTAGTAAATTATATTATCCATTTTGTTAAATTGTGTCTCTTATAATTACGTTATAAAATTCAACTCAAAGCATTATCTTAAGTTTCATTGGCAAACTACTGCCACCACCAAGCGTAGTATATTTAAAATAGTTTACTGATTTAAATAGTTAACTTCAAAGTTAAGGACCTAGTTATTTGTTGTTTATCGCCTGGTACGTAGACTCACTGTGTCTTTAATGTTTGAATATTGACCACATATAATACCACGACGACGTCACATTAACTTCTTAACTGACGCTATATTCAGATGTATTAAGAACAATACCAATTTTGTCTTCATTTGTTCCCAAAAGCCACTCTTGATAATAATGGTAACCGAGGTAGTAAAAGCAATAGTTTTGTATTAAAAATTATGTTACCTTCATAAGTAAGAACCACATGTTAAACTTTGGCGTTTTGTCATACTGCCCTTTTAGGGGCAGTATATTATATTACTCATTATATTGATACGTAGTTTCGTTGCGAAAAAGCGCTCCGGATGCGTTCCTACCTGAAACACTCACCGTGTTCATATGATGATTATCTTGGAAAGGATCGTAAACTCAGCTTTTTAGGAGCCTCAGCCTAGCCGCAAGTTTCCTTACTTACATCTCAATAAGGCTAACAGTTTCGGAAATAGGTACTACATCTTTCACGGTCTCTCGTCCAAAAGAAACCTCTTTTAGCCCTGCCAAATTTGAAGAAGGACCTACGCGGAAAGGATTTTTTGATTGATGATCATCTGCAAACAGCTGTTTTCAGCCATTTTGAGGGAAACGATTCTGAGTACTTCTATACGGGAATTAAAATGTTAGTTAATCAATGCGAGAAGTGTGTTGCAATAAAGGGTGATAAATAATATGTGTATATTTAATTTTTGCTTCTGCATCCAGGTCAGGTCACTTCATTATGAGACCGAACTCATATCTTACTAACTCAGACACTAAGCTTTTTAGCCAGTTTAGCCACTTATTCGCGTTAATCTATTTGACTGGCGAGTTTGGTATATGTTTCTCACTTTTTTTGAATCATGAATACCTATTTCTACATTTTTCGAGATTTTAATTATTTTCCATTGTTTTATTCAGAAAACATTGCCTAATTAATTAATACAGTATTTATGCTTCCAGAACTTTCAGAAACTCAACCCTAGATTGGGATTAGCTAAGGCCCAAAGGTATCATAACCTATAATCAAATTCTATTTAGAGCATAGAAGGATGTTCAGAAACAATTTTATGTTGGTTCACTACAAAAATTGCCAAAAGTCCCATTTTTTTTTAAATAGGATGCTCTATATATTATTTTTGTTTCAAAGCTTTTGGAATTTGCTATTTTTTTGTATATACTGTTTCTATGTCTAACTTGAATATTTTTTGAATTATAATTTAATTAATATTTATTAATCAAATATTGTTTTAAATGGACACTTAATTAGTAGCTCCGGAATTACAAGCTCTATTGGGACATTAATATCCATATAGATAAAACAGTCCACGTCAATAGACCTGATATTACTTTTGTAATACAAAAAAGGAAAAATCACCTATCTAACTGACATAGCTGTCCCCAACGACACAAACATCCAAACGAAGTATACAGAAAAAATCTCCAAATACACAGACCTTGCAACACAAATAAAAAGGCTATGGAAACAAGAAAAAGTCATCATTGTCCCCCTCATCATATCAGCCACAGGCCTTATACCAACAATATTCACACCACATTTCGTACAATTAGGACTCAACACAAACATACACAAAAACATTCAGGAGTCAGTGGTTTTGAAAACATGTAACATTGTCAGGTCATTCCTTAATACATAATGGTAATAACGTTTCTGCTGACTTGGCTTAGGCCCATCAGTCAAATATGGAACCACATTGACCAAATGTGAGAAAGACGAACAAAAATAATAATAAGAACTACAACAGATTACTTACCACAGTTGAACCTGTTCTTCAAGATATCAAGGAGTAGCTTGAAGGAAGAAAAGGATCTAAAGGTGGCAAAAGGATAACCTTCTGATTGATAGATGTATCACTTAGGACGTGTAATACAAAAGGCAGGGATTGACTATAGGAAAGCGTTCGACACAACATTTCACGAACTGATCTTTCACCTGTTAGGAAGGCTAAAAGTGGTACCTCCTTTGATTAATTGCATAGAATGTCTAATGCAGCTCTCAAAAACTAAATTCACCCATCAGGTACCCAAAAGTTAGAAACTGAGCAGGTGAATTTTAGAAGAGGAGTCTTTCAAGGCGACTCATTAAGCCCACTTTTATTATCTATTTCGCGGCTGTCTCGCTCCATTGCTCTACGCCAAACCCGTGGATATAACTGTGGTCCACCAGGAAATCGCGGGCATAAGATCACTCATCTATTTTGTATGGATACCCTTAAACTTTATGCTGGCTCAAAACGAGACTTAAATCAATCGCTTAGAGTAGTTGAAGAATACACGCCGGATATTGGTGTGGAATTTGAATTGGATAAATGCCGTTGTTAAGCTTGACAGAGGCCGCTATCGTGAACATCTAGAGAATATGCAGTTATCTGATGGGAACATTCTATACCACTTAGATGTCGAGGAAACGTACAACAATCTAGGCATTGCACAATATCGCATGCAAGATACAGCAACTATTAAAACAAAACTTTGCAGTAAGTGTATATAGAAACGAATAAAAAAGATCTGGTCCTCAGAACCCATAAGTTGCTGCTACCAATATGCTGGCTGTGCCGGTACAAGAAGAATTGCGAGATTTGGATGTTAGAACAGGAAAAATCATGCACATTTTTGAGCTTAGAGTGACTGCATAATCGAATCATTGTGGGACTAACGGATAAGGTTGCAAAGAGTTTCGATTCTCTCCTAGAATTGATCTTGGCCATGAACAGAGAGGAGTGGGAGCATTTGTGTTTATGGCTATGGAAGCGGAAGCGGAAAAACTTGGTCTGGCAGTAAACTTCAGCGGCGCCATCGAACAACAAAATAATGAGGTTACCATTCTAGATTTAGAACCACCTGTACTTAAGACAGTCATTAAAACAGCAGAACAACAGCAATTTTATAGGCAGCACAGTTTTCTACAGACAGCAAGTCTTAAGCCAGAGACTGAGAGATTTTTAGTAGGTTCTCAGGATTTTATGATTATTACCCATTTGTATCGTAGTCGATTTACCAAACTAACTAACTTAAGTGTAGATTATGTAACAAATAACAAGAATCACTGATGCATTTACATGATGACGTTTTACATTCATCGTCATAATTAGATATCTTAGACTTTTGTATGGTATCGATGACGTTTCCAAACTACCACATCTTCCGCTAGAGATCGAATTGGTTGTAGAAAATGACAGATGTCGCATTTACTAGAATTTTACCTTTTCGACCACAAGGCAATTGCAAGCCAACAAACCTGATATAGTACTTCTCGATAAAACAGAAAATTTATGTAATTGAGTTCTCGGCACCTGCAAAAACAAAGAGGTGGAAAAACATTCTAAGTAGAAATATTTAAATTACGAACTTCGCTTTGTTCCTTTGACATTCAGTAATAATGGTGGTCCTAGGCATCGAAGTTTTAGAGGAATTAAGAACACGATGCACACGCAGTGAAGATGCGGAGGGCAGTTATCCTTGATTCTCTCAGATTGCTCAGGTAGATGAACTTGGTCGATGGTCGCTAACCGAACGGATGTGAGGTGTGGTCATCATTTGCGGACCACACTGCGTCACAGTCTATGTGAATCGGAGCCACAAGATTGGTCGAGTCAAATTCTTTTTTTTTAGATAATAATAATAATAAAAAGCAAACTAATTAAATCTAATAACTACATAGTAGATCATTTTAATAATTGTTCAGATTGTTGGCCATCTACTTTCAAACACTTCAGAATGTGAATATGCACACCTTCTATTGTGGCACTTCTTATCTCAGTGGAATCTAGCTACTGAAAGACTTGAGTCACTCGATTTTTTAGTCTTTAGCGATGTTTTGTAAACAAGGTACCCCAAGGATAAAAGTTGAGAAGTGTTAAATCAGGTAACGTCTAGAGCCCCAAGCGTCTGAACCAACAAATTCTGTATAGCTTAGCTTATTTTCCTTAAAAAAAATTTGTATCTTCTTGAACGTAAACTAATAAATTTTCAGAAAACTCTTCCCTCTGTCGACAATCTTCAGGTTTCTGAACTTTAGCAAATTTGTAATCGAGCATATTATGGTTTTGCAATATTCTTAGAATAGAAGTGTAGCTTAGATCAGTTTCTTCTACTGCAACTCTTACTGATAACTGCGGAAAAATAAGCCAAACCATTTCTTCATTAGAAGTTACAGGCCTAGGAAAAATCTGGGTGTTTTCAAAGATGAATCGAAATTTGTGAGACTTCTCTAAATTCGTCTAAATATCGTATTAGTCATTGTTGATAAATTGAATGAATTTTCTGGAAGTACGGCTGGTATTTTTATCACACTGTCCGAATAATTATTTCCTTCCACCGTAACAATGAGAAGTACAAAGCACCTACAAGAACTGATAAATAGCGGTAAAACGGGGTAAACAACTCAGGTATGATAATTCTAGAGGCTACTTAATTAAAAATCCGTTTTAAAACAATATTTGATACGTTTATTAAATAAATGATTATAATTTAAAAAATATTCCATCTAGTTATTGGCCCGCTATATATGAAAAAATAGCAAATTCCAGTAGCTTTTTGAAACGAAAATAATATACAGGGTGTTTTAAAAACGGGACTTTTGGCAGTTTCTGTACCGAACCAACATAAAATTGTATTTGAACTACCCTATATGCTCTTAACAGGATTTAGTTATAGGATGTAACACTTCTAGGCCCTAACTAATCCCATCTTGGAATTTAGTTTCTAGAAGTTCTGGAGGTATAGGTACTGTAATATTTAATTAGGCAATGTTCCTTGAATAAAAAAATGGAAAATAATTAAGATCTTGAAAATTGTAAGAGATAGATTTAAGATAGTAAAAAGAAAGATAATCATAATAAGATAAGAAATCTAAAAATGATAGCAAATGCAGAGTGTTCCATTCAAAGTATTAAAGTTGCTGTTACCTCCGGTAGAAGCGGCAACTCTGCATAGCTGAGAATATTTTAAATAGAGAGATGTACTCTAACATATACGACTAAAAATTTTAATCGATATATTTAGTGGTTCTCCAGAAACCTCTAATAGGTCATCCACCGTGGATCACCCTGTATATACATATATATATATATATATATATATATATATATATATATATATATATACATATATACATATACATATATATATATATATATATATATATATATATATATATATATATATATATATATATATATATATATATATATATATATATATATATACGGTGTACAAGTATAAAATCCAGATTTTAGACAACAGATGGTGCACCAATGCAGTTTGTGCTATAAAGATTTGACACTGCGCCATTTTGTTGTGTTAACAACAAGTGTCAGATGCGCACGAGTGATAAATTGGAAAAATGTGTGCATAGTGTTGTGTTGTTGGTTCAATATGTCGAAATTTATACCAAACAAAGATCATTCGCGGACAGCATTAATTTTTTGTTTTCATTTGAAGAAAACTGCTGTTGAATCATACCGATGATTACTTCGAGAAGCTTATGGTGAACATGCTCCATCGCAAGATACGTGTGAACGATGGTTTCGGCGTTTCAAAAGTGGTGACTTCGATGTTGCAGGCAAGGAAGTGGAAAACCGCCAAAAAAATACAACAATTGACCGATTTGAACCGTTCGCTGTTTGAAAAAGGCTCGAACCTCGAAAGAAGCAACACAAAGTCATTTTTCTTCATGACGATGCTCCATCACATACGGCAAAACCAGTTAGCGACACTTGGGAGCACTCAGCTGGGAAGTTCTAACCCATGCGGCTTACTCACCAGACTTGGCTCCTTCCGATTACCACTTGTTTGCATCGATGGGTCACGCACTTGCTGAGCAGCGCTTTGGTACGTACGAAGATGTGAAAAAATGCCTCGATGAATGGTTTGCAGCAAAAGGGGAAGATTTTTACTGAATAAAGCATTTTTTATCATTCTTTCGAATTTAACATGTTTTTTTAGAAAAAAAATCCGCATTTCATACTTGTACACCTGGTATATATATATATATATATATATATATATATATATATATATATATATATATATATATATATATATATATGTGTGTGTGTGTGTGTGTGAATAACATTCAGTATATCTATCCTTAGACGCTAATATGTCATAATAGCAATAAAAACTTATAATTTTTGGATTCAAGATGGCGTCGTACAGACAGACGTCATGCACTTATTAATAACCTTAAAAATAATCTTTTGTTTATAGTTGTTCTTCTTAGCTTTGTTAATCGGAATTATGTAACTGAGATAAAACGCTATTCAAAAAAAAAAGTAGAAAAGTGCTAGTCATTAATTATGTTTTCCATTACAAAGTAATTTAACAAATCAACAACATAACAATCATCTAAACGTTAGAAAAAATCTTCCCAAACAAATTTCGCTTTCTCCGAACTCCGACCTCGATCAAAAGCGCATGAAAGAGTCCGCTTTATTATCGGGCAAAGCGACCAGACAGGCATGCCTCTGACCCAGTTCATTAAATCCTCTAATCTCACAACCATGCTAAACAGTTGATTATCTAAAATAGACTCCCACGTAGTCCGCGTTTCCCGAGGCGATTCTGAAATATACCTAACGTGTTGCCGTCGTTGTCGGCATTTCACTTTCGTTTGAAGCTCTGCGTGATGACGGAACAAAAGTTCTTACTGTTATAGCAACAAGTAGGTAAATAAATTCGGAAGGCTCATGATTATATACTCTGTGGACCGAAAAAGGCGGTTGTAATTATGGATAAAAATTACCTTAGTTTTAGCAAAAATTAACCACATGTTTGGTTTATATCGCGTTTTCCCACACCACAAATTCTGTAATACGTGCGCCAATATGTTGGTTGGCGAACATGTTTGATATTGAGATCATATACTTATTATGGTTGCACCTATCGGTTATGAAAATAGCGCTCCTCCTTCTAAAAGCAAGGCGTTTTTAGTGTTCCGTACGGAACACTTATAAGATCACTTCGGTGTCTGTTTGTCTGTTGGTCTGTCACACCCGATTTTCTCCGAAACTATTTGTCATAGAAAGTTGAAATTTGGTAATAATACAGGAATTAATGGCCTCATCAGAGCCGTGTAGTTTTGAAAGTTATATTTTGACTTAAGGGGTTAGTTTTTGGGAGTGAAATCGGAAGTAAAAAAAAAATTTTTTACTAAGTCATCGAGTGTGGTGTCAAATGAAAGCTTGTGAAAACACGAGTATATATATATATATATATATATATATATATATATATATATATATACATATATATATATATATATATATATATATATAATGGGCTCATTTTTCTTTGTATTTTTCTTAAAAAACCGCGAAAAATCGCTGTCCCCCCGCCTTATCTCGAAAAGTACCGATAAAAAAATTTTGAAAAAATTCTGGAATATTCTCCACGGGGTGTAGATTGAACGAAAATTATCACGAGTGCATTACCTTTAATAATTTATTTGGTATATAAAAAAAAAAAAATTTCAATGGTATTAGTTTTCAATAAAGATTGGAAACAAACTTTGTTGAAAACTCCTTTGGGGTGTGTTTTGTGATCATTTTATACCACCGTAACAATTTTTTTTTATTTTAAAAGCGATCAACGTACGGAACACTAATTGTGCAAGTTCAACTTGCACTTGACCGGTTATTTATTTGGGAGAGTTTAAGCTTTTAAAGTTCTAGTGTAGGAGAGGGTTTATTTTCTATAAAAAGTGTCTCCCTTCTTCATTAATTTATTTACTCTTACTGTCAGAAGTGTTTAAGTCGCCCTCCTGAATATTGCGTTTGTTTCATTGCATGGTAAAGGATTTAAGGATAAAGATTTTAAAGTCTCATTGCACAAGAGGTTCTTTTCTTTGGGAAGTACCTCCTTCACTAATAGTTTTTTTAGGGTGTTGAAAAGGATCTAAGGTTTTAAAATCCGACTGCCGGAAGGGTTCATAGATTTTTTGTTGCTCTTCTTGAAGGAGGAAGTTTCCTCCCTCCCCGGTAAAAAGGTAAATTTTTCCCTGTTTTGTAGTATTTTGTCTCATTTTAACATATTAATAGCTGATTAACAAGTTCACAATACTGAAAACAAGTCAGTAACGACTATTGTCATACGAACGTAAATAGAAAATCAACCGAAATAATCGTAACATGAGCTCATTTCTTCTTGTATTTTGTTTGTTAAGTGGGAAACATTTATCAAACATTCGGCATTCGTTTTTAATTAATTTGTCAAAAATATTTCCAAATCATTGAATCGCTATATGTTCCCATTAAACGAACATGTTGAGTAATAAGATGTTCGGCTAATATTATTTTGGGAATTGTGGCGTAGCTAAGGATGGGATTGGGGACATTTGTTCCCCCAGCCTTACCGATTTGGAAGATTGCTGCTTAAAAACGGGGCTTTTTGTGAAAAAGTTGGATATTAGTTTTTAAAGTTCTACTGTTTAAGAGAGTTTTTAATGTTCTGTTCTGAGTTCTTTTTAATGGAAAATCTTACCCCCCTCACTGGTCATTGATCTTTCAATTTAATGCATGCATATCTTACCATTCCTACTGTATCAAAGTGTTCTTTTTTGTTAAATATATCCACCGTTACCGGTCACTGATTTTTAGTTAGCTGTATTGGGAAGAGCTCAACCTTTTAAAGTTCTAGTACAAGAGGTTTTTTTTGCATCAAGGTATTTCGCGCCTCCCTTTGTCGTTGTATCTCTATAAGGAAATTCTCCTTTAATGTGCTCTTTTTTTCCCTTATAGAAATACCCTTTGTATTCAACCCTTGAACCTGGCTCGGCTACTAGTTGGGAAGTCTATGATTACAATAAGCATGTTATGATGAGGGTGCAGGTTGGACTCTATGTAAGCGTCTATATTCTAGTTAATATCCCCTACTTCCTCTTTAAAATAAAAAACAACCAGTCACAATTTATTGTCCTTTGAGGAACCATTTTTATTTTTCTTGCTGAAGTTACTTCAGTTTTTAAATTCCGATTTAGTAGATCTATCTATTAAAATTGTGATAAGTGGTAGTTTAATATTTTGGCGAAGGTGACGAAAGTGGTGAGTATCAACATCTTTTTAATGGTTTTAATAGTAACATAGTAATTTGTTCTGTTTTTTTTTATTGAGATGTAAATTTTATTTGTAGTTAATTTGGTAAAGGGTTAAACGAGTAGGAGGGGAGTTAGAGGGGTTACTTCATATATATCGTGTTTATCTTATGTCTTTTTCAAGGTTCTTCTATTTATGTTAGAACTGCAGGTTTACAAGAAAAGTACCTACTAGGTAAATCAGTTTTTCAATTTTTAAATTCCGATTTAGTAGTTTTGTCGATTAAAATTGCGATAAATGGTAGTTCAATATTTTGGATCCAACATGTTAGAATTTCTGTGGGTACGTCGAGTATGTTGAGTTGGGTGATATTCTTTCTATCATGGACATATGTTGGTACGTCTGTTCTCTGTTATACAGATTCGAGAAGTATCGTATGACATTCTACATCAAAATATTTCTTAAAATCACAGATAAGCATTAAGGGCCTAAACTAATACTATTAACTATAGTATAATCGTTTTATAAACATGTTTAAAAAATCTCTTCGTAAAGGTTTATTATTTTTTGTGCAATATTTTTCAATTTCAGTTGGCAGTATTGGACTTGTACCTTAGGTTACTCATGGAGAAAGAATTGTTAATTCTGAGTATACTTAAAACACATTTTTTAAAGAAAGATCACTACTCAGTCAGTAATAGTTTATTCGAAAATAATACTATTTTCTAAACATTTCATTCAGCTTTTTAAATTAACCACAACATACGACCCTTTTTGAAACTTGGGTTTTTATACTGTATAATTAGAATGGCTCTTAATTTCATGCGTATCCTCCGCTTTGCAAGAATTAAAAATGCAGGATATAAAAGTCACAGATGCAGATAGGGCTTTAATAATAATGTTAAAAGCTTTGTTAAAAGCTTTTGTGATTTGCGATGACTTCTTTAAAAATGTAAATACTATTTTATATCTATATCTATCTATCTATCTATCTATCTATCTATCTATCTATATATATATATATATATATATATATATATATATATATATATATATATATATCGCGGTCATAGGAATTACATCACTTAATAAAAATTATATTTTTCTAAAAATGAACGATGATTTTAACAAAGGATGTGAAAAGAAAAATTGTAGATAATAGTTATTGGGGGCAAAGAAACTAAAGGAAATATACATGGAAAATAAAAAATATATAAGTATTGATGATTAAGAAAATACTTCCATTTTTTATGGAAGTAAAAACGGACAACAAAGCACAACAACAAAAGTTTTAAAACGCTTTTTTCCTCGTCTAGAATTTCTTTGAGCTACCTTTGGTTTTTATCACTGATACAATTCTGGTTGGGATCGGATCAACCAAATTTTTTATCAATTCATCAGTAATTTCGTGATTTCACACGTTCTCAATTGTTTACTTTAGCTCATCTTTACTTTTAGGCATAGCTGCATTTTTTTCATCGTGACCATTCACAGGTACTCTATGAAGTTTAATTTGGTGCTGTTTCCTGGCCATGGCAATGCTGAGATCCTATTTTCCATTAAAAATTGCCTTACCTATCCAAAAATACAACCATATAGAAAATAAAGAGCACAACTTTCTGGTGGTCACATTTTTTCTGTGTACTTACCGATTTAGCTTTGTGGTATGGAGCAGAATCATGTTGAAAAATGAAGACTTCACAGTGTGAAAGATGGTTTCTTTTTAGGGAATAAAACTCTCTTCTAAAATTTTTATATATTTTTCTGCATTAACAGTGCCATCCCTAAAGTTTATTTGGCCAGTCCTAAAGTAGTAAAAACATCCCCATATCATTACACTTGCCGCACGTTTAACTGTTTTTAATGTACAGAATTCGTGAAACCTTTCATGTGCACGACGTCTTACATAGGTAGCACCATCAGAACTAAAGATGTAAATTTACTTTCATCTAAAAACTTCACTTTTCTCCAATCTTTTGATGTCCACTTTTCATATTGTTTCGCCCAATTCAGGCATGGTTCCTTAATTTTTTTTATTGAGATGTGGTTTTTAGGCTGGTTTTTTGCCAATAAGCCTTTTTCCCATAATCATCTCCCGACAGTCTTTCGACTTTAGCTAAATTCCTATCTGCTTGATCTCTTGATATTTCCTTAGCAGTTCTGAAACGATCTTCTAAAGACAACCGCATCATCAAGCGATCTAATCGCTCATCTGTTTTTTTTTCTCCTAGTACCTTTCTTCCGTTCTGTGCTGCCCTAAGAAAGATTTTTCTTTAAAACTCTTACCATAATGGATAGGTAGCACTTTACTTTCTTCGCTAGAAACCCTACTTCAGCAAATTTCAAATTTTTCTGTCGAAGAAAGTTGTCGACACGATAAGGAATAATAACTTGTACTAGCCGTTTTAGTGGTTAAAATTAAACTGAGAGTCATTGGTCGAGTTTGCTCTATTCCTAATAAGTAAACGAAATAATACCGTTTAATTATACCAACGTTTCGGATTAAAAGTTAAATAATAGGTGATGCAATTTCTGTTATTGCGACTGTACATTTGTAGTGTTGAACAGTAGCTTTTTGTTTGCAGTAGTTGAAATTGATATTATGACCTGTCGCTAAGTCGTGTAATATAGAAAAAGAGCTGACCTGATTTGTTTGTTGCAGATACGGAAATGTTTTTCGAGGCTTGCAGATTACTTTCTGTTAATTTGTTCCATTGCAATTGCTACACAAAATGCTGTATACGCTATGGTTTTCTAGCTTTATTTTGACTTTTGGGTTTCTGAGTGCTAATCATATTGATTTATGTAGTTTTAGACGGTGAAGAACTTGAGTTCTTTTCAGTAGGGAGATGTTGTTCTAGGTGCTTTTTAAGGATTCGTTTGTGTGCTGTTTTGTTGTTGTATGGCTGTTTTGATTGTATCTGTGATATACCCGTTTTATTTGAATGTTTTTGAAATACTTTTTATCTCTTTTTGCCTGTTTGTGTTATCCGTTAGACGGAAAGATCTTGATATCAGAGCTTTGGCTACTATTTCTTACTCTGATGGGCGGTGGTGTGAATTGGCGTACAAATAACTGTTGATTTATATTGCCTTGTACACTACATACACTATGTGCTTGAACTCTGCTAAACTAGCAGCTTAAACTAACGCAATGTTTTCCTCAACCTCCCACCTGCATAGAAATGCGTAATAAAATCAGACATCAACACATCGGTAGTCAGCAGGTTAGGGAACAACGCCGAGACCATAAATCATGACCCAGAGGGGGCCTAACCAGCACTAACAAATCATCGCTATAATTTACGGTCACGATATCGCATACATACCTTATACAGTTCAAAAACCCTCAGTTTTTGCCTTCAACTACTGACCAATAAGTGTCGATGATGACGAGTGATATTTTAGAGAGTTACTAAGTTAAAACGACACTAATCAACGGATATTCTCCCGAACACACTTCTCCATCCAAATATATATATATATATATATATATATATATATATATATATATATATATATATATATATATATATATATATATATATATATATATATATATATATATATATATATATATATATATATATATATATATATATATATATATATATATATATATATATATATATATATATATATATATATATATATATATATATATATATATATATATATATATATATATATATATATATATATATATATATATATATATATATATATATATATATATATATATATATATATATATATATATATATATATATATATATATATATATATATATATATATATATATATATATATATATATATATATATATATATATATATATATATATATATATATATATATATATATATATATATATATATATATATATATATATATATATATATATATATATATATATATATATATATATAATATATGTGTGTGTGTGTGTGTGTGTGTGTGTGTGTGTGCATGTATAACTGTAGAGTTTGCTGCTTAATATAATAATCATGCAGTATCAATAGTTTTTATACTCCAGGTGGAAAATAGTGTAAGTAGTAAAAACGTGAATAACGTTAATGACCTTGTTTCAGTCGTGGATCCTTGGTGGAAGCTGACTCTGTTTGCGGATGACTCGTCATTTGTAGTAAAATCTCGGAAATAGGGAGACTTGCAGAATATATGTAACCGGGAATGAATGTGCTTCTGGAATGGTTAAATAACAATTTTTTGTACATAAATAGCTCTAAAACAAAATATATTAGGTTTCACACTCAAAACAAGCGAATGGATGACCTGAATTTAAAAATTGGCTATAAAGTTATTTGTCACTGAAATTGTTTGAAATTTCTGGCCCTATCAATATACCAGAATCTTAGCTTAAAGGTGCGCTTTGATATGTTATGCTCTGGGTTTAGAAATCCTACAGTGGTCTCGCCTATGGGGGAGCTCCTTTCAGTTTCTAAAGTATATGTGGAATCAACACTCTAATATGAAATTTCATGTTGGAACTGACTTCCTACTTCAACGGATGTTCGTATTACTCAAAAAGTAAGTTTGTTTCCTTAATAAACTCATTTTTTGCGATAGCCCGATATTCATGATCTCTTGACTCGTGGCGTGGTCGGGACAACTTTTGGATGCCAACAAGTATGTTGTATATTGGTAGAAATTCTGCCCAAAACTTGAAGTGTAAAAGTTCAGCAATTTACCATACCATGTCAGCACTGCACAGAGTTTTACTATTTTTAAAAAGCTACTTAGAAATTTTTTAGTATAGAGTTTTATAATTTAAGGGAATTCTGGAACAAAGTTTATTGTTATTTGTAAATATAGTATTATGAGAATTTTTCCTGTTTTTTGTAGTGAGAATAAATTTTAAGTAAAATTATATATATATATATATATATATATATATATATATATATATATATATATATATATATATATATATATATATATATAATCGTATATCCCTTTTACCATATGGTGTAGGGCAATTATACATTCTCCTTTTTTTTCCCTCTCAACCTCCACATATAAACTTCTTCCGTCTGTCTCTATTCTTTGCCATTTTCACTGCTTCTTTCCAGAATTTTCCCTTCTCCTCAAGTATACTTTCAATACTCCCATTCCAGGTTTGTCTAGGTCTTTCTCGCTGCTGTTTTCCCTGTATTCGGGCTTCATTCTCTTGTTTCACCTGTCTATCATCCTTCATTCTCCGTAGATGTCCCCACCATCCCAGCTGTCTTTGTTGTATATATTCCATAATTTTTTGTACTCTCAGCCTCCTTATTTCTGTATTCCTCATTCTGTCCTTCCGTGTAACTCCTTGTACTTCTCTCAGGTATTTCATTTCGACGGCTTGTATCTTGTTTTTCTGCCTGTCTGTTAGGGTCCATGATTCACATCCATATGTCAGAATTGCCTTGAACACTTTTATTTTTGTTTGTTTCGTCACCTCTTTCTTCCTAATGAATTTATTATTTATTGCATAGTAAAGTTTGTTCGTTTTTTTTTTTCGATTTTTTGATCGATTTCTTTGTTAAGTTGGGAATGTGGAATCTTTGGCACAATGATACTACTCAGTATATATCACCATTACACCAAACACTTTATTTTTGCACTCGACGCGCGTTTCGCTAACCATGTTAGCTTCATCAGGAGCGACTGTCAGTCAATCATCGCTCCTGATGAAGCTAACATGGTTAGCGAAACGCGCGTCGGGTGCAAAAATAAAGTGTTTGGTGTAGTGGTGATATATACTGAGTAATTTCTTTGTCTTGTTTTCCAGTTTCATCCATTATCACTCCCAGATACTTATATTGTTCCACTTGTTGTATTTTATTCCCTTCTATGTAAATGTTTGTTTGTTGGTTGTTTTCCATTGTCATTACTTTTGTTTTATCTATATTAATTTTCATACTATCTTCCTTAAACGCTTTATTCCAAATATCGAGGTTTCCTTGTAATTGTCTCTCATTTTCCGCCACCAGCACAATATCATCAGCAAAAGCCGCTTCAGATACTCTTATTCTTTTCAGCTTCCAGTATCCCATTGTCATTCTTTTCACTTTTATTTCGCATTTCTTGATTATTTCATCCATGTATACAGTGAACAATGTTGGGCTCAAGCTTCCTCCATGCCTCAAACCTTCCTGTGTCGTACATCCCTCCGACTTCATGTTGTTTTTTATTACACACTGCACATTGTTGCTGTATATTCCCTTTATTATTTTTATTGCCTTTTTGTTTATTTCTTTATTTTCTAGGCTTTTCCACACTTTATTTCTCGGTACACTGTCAAATGCTTTTTCTAAGTCTATGAAAGCAAGGTGTAGACTCTTATTTTGTTTTGATCTTTTTTCGATAATCTGTTTCAGTGTAAATATGTGGTCTTGTGTATTTCTTGCTGGTCTAAACCCACTTTGTGATTCCGATAGTTCTTTATCCTATTATTAATAATGCCCTCATAAATTTTGATAATTGTGTTCAGTATAGTAATTCCTCTGTAATTATTACAATCCTTGTGCTCTCCCTTTTTATAGATTGGTGTAATAAATGATATTCCCCATTCGGCTGGAAAGTTTTCTTCCTCCCATGCACTATTAATTATTTCTAACAATATTGTTTTTCCTTTCCTCCCCATGTATTTAATCATTTCAGATGTTATCTTATCGCTGCCTGAGACTTTTCCATTTTTCAATTTTCTTATAACTTCCTCCAACTCTTTCCGTTCTATTTGTTCCCCATCTTCTGTTTCTTCCATCTTTCACTGGTCCTTCCTGAATGATTTAAGAACTCTCTAGAATAGCTTTTGATTTTCTTTACTATTTTCTTCCACTTTATCTCCGAATTCTTTCCATGACTGTTCCTTTGCTTTTCTTACTAACTCTTTAACTCGTTTGTTTTTCCTTTTTCTTTTATATAATTCATATTGTTCCGGTGTTTTTGTTTTGAGTAAAATTATTTGTATATAAAAACATATGGGACTGGAGGTGGACGGGGCTTGGAAGCAAATATATACTTTATGTTCTTGTGTGTGTCTGTTTGTTCTGACTTCTATTTCGGGGAATTGGAAAACTCATGTTATTTTTTTTATGACTCCCAGTTTTAAGAGAAATAGTATCCAAACACATGTCCCATATTTTATATAATTTCATTTTATGTATCCAGTGTTACTTGCGCAGTGAGGACAAGCATTTTCTCATTCATTAAAATCTACTCAGGTTAGGCTGATTAGGTTCTAGGTGGTAACGCTGGAAAACAACGTTATCGGCCGGGGATTGTTTGATATTAGTAAAGCCAACCTGGCTTGAACTAATCTGTTTTTGATGATTTTTTGATTTTCCTCGCTATGGTACGAAAATAAATTATAGTATTTTTAGCGGTGTTGCTCTAGACGAAGGGGGTGAAAGGGATGGAGTGGGTAAATTTTGTATAGTTTCAGTAGTTTTATAGGATTTTTTCTGATTTTTTGTAAAATAATGAACAAATTGTTTACGCAATTATTTACAGCTAAACATGTAAGGAGTTAAATAAAGGTTTTTACAGGGTTTGTATGGTCGAGCAATCTGAAAATTTTAACTTTTTTCATGGCTATTACCCCACCTTAAAATATTTACCTATAACCTAAAATATAGAGTCGTAATGCTTGGATTAATTTATTCTTTAGTGTGAGGAAGCCAAACTCTTTAAAACTGTGTTTGTAGAGAAATATTGGCTAAATTATTAGATTTTCAATGAGTTCTAATCTTTTAAAAGTATACTGGTCTAAATTATATTTGTAGCTTATTATCTTATAATACTATAAATAAACACATTTGATAACAGTTGGTGATTTACATCAGACGGATGGGAAATTGCGTAAGGAGATAAAAAGTAAAACCACATGCGTTCTGCATTTACATTTCTCTGACCTAATAAAAAAAGTATATTTTAACTTCACTTTCTCCATTATCTTTGCAGCGACGTTTAATATTTTTAAGTGATCCGGTTCATCTTTTAAGAGAATATTATATATGGTTGCTTTTAGTTACGTATTAAAGATTTAAGTCAGTGATGACTAAAACTGATAATATTTGTTACAATGGGTTTCTTTCATACATAAAGTTATGAGCATTATCATAGTAATTAACGTCAACAAAATAAAGTTGAAGTCAAGTTAATGTAAAACGTTGATATTTATATTTCAAAAGACATTATGTTGCAAACTGGAAAGGTTCAAACAGTTAACATCATGAGAATTTATATTTTTATTAAATGAAAAGTTACCCTGCAGTTTTTCAGGATTCAGGGTCTCTAGATTACGCAACATGGTTTCATATTTCTGTCGATCTTCATATCTGTCTGTTAACATGATAATTCTCCAGCGAAATTAGATATCAATTTGAAAGTTTGTGCACATTATATTGTATTGCAGAAAAAAATGAAAAGAAGAGAATAACGAGATCATACTGGTAGAAAAGGAAGAAGTAAGCCTAGAAGTAACTTTGGACAGAAAGAGTTATAAGGAGTCTTAAAAATAGGAACAGTTCAGGACCAGACGACGTTACAAATGAGATGCTAAAATATCGCGGAGAAATCCTTCATCAACAACTAGCACAGCTTTTTACAAACATAGTAAAAAATGGACAAATACCTACAAATTAGAAAACTAGCATAACGGTCCCAATATTCAAAAAAAGGCAAAAGGCATCACTCGAAAACTACCGCGGAATAACGTTCCTAAATACTATCTTAAAAGTATTAACAAAATTTGTACTGGAAGAATTGAGCAAGGATATTCAAATAAGAGGAAACAGGGATTCCGCAAAAATTGACCTACCACAGATGTCACATTTATGGCGAGGAAGATAATGAAGGAAGCTAAAGAGTTTAAAAAACCTGCGTGTATGTATTTCGTTGACATGACTCAAGCTATAGAGTATAATAACACATTTATAAAAATACTAGCGACCCGTCTCGGCTTCGCGCGGGGGTTGTTGTTATGTTACTGTTTAACTCTTCGTTATAATTTAGTGTCGATAAAAATAGGATGTTAAAAATATTTTTTTAAATTAGTTTAAAATATTTCTTTATACACCGCATTAAGTGTCTTCCCTGGGTGCCAGAACAAACAGATTATGTTTGGATGTTACACGCGACAGGGTCACATTTAACTGGCCAGGCGAAAAACATTGGACGTTAAGGTCTAAATCAGCTATGTTTAATGTTTGTATTTGAGCTTTATTAATTTCTATAGATTTATAGGAAACTGGAGTCGTTTAAACAGTTTCTCCAGCTCCACAGCCTGTTAGAATTATTCATTCAATCATCATTCATTTTTAAGGGCCTTTATTTATAATCTAGTGCCGTTGCATAATTTTGGTGGATTTAAATTACGCAACAATATTATAGGAGTCCCTACTTTTAGAGGCCCAAGTTCAGATAGGGGAATACCCTTGTAAAATCTAAACTATTCATCAATGTTATGATTTAAAGACAGTTTTTATCTTCGTTAAGTGCACAAAACAAAAAACGCTTTTCATTTTTTTCTACCTAAATTACTCTCTTTAGTTGAAATATTTTAACATCTATATTTTTAATATCTTTACTGATTAATAATTTGGGTTAACTTTGGTAGATAGACATATGCTGTCGCGCACTTTTTTGTAGAATTATTTGAGGCAATCAATTTTTTTTATTATGGATATGTGGAAATGCATTTACGCGCCTCCACCCGAAGGGCACCCTACCCACTAAAACTACATCTTCCTGTCGTCTTATACTTTATACTGGTCGCTGCTCTCTCATTTCTTCGGTGCAAAGGTTGCCTATATTAACGCCGTCCCTCTCTCTCTCTCTTTATTTTCCACTACCAACCCCACGCGACTTCGTGATATTTTTTCAAAGACTTTCTTTCAATTTAGGTACCTATGTTAATTGGTTAGAGCTCCTTCGTATACTATATTTGTTGTTTTATGATTTTCTGGCAGAAAAATATATTGGTTTTCTGGAGGCCCGACTCTTGATAAGCCGACATATAATGTGCCCTGAGAAAAACATTCCTGTCTCAAATCGATTCCTACGAATTGGAAAGCTTGTCCCTGGAACTTGTTTACTGTGGGACTAAACAATATTTTAACTGGAAACTGCAACCAGATGAAAGATATCGGCAGGTCGGTTGGGATCATAGGAATACGCGGAATATACGCTAGTACCAGATAAATTATCAAAGGTATTGCACTCGTGATAATTTTCATTCAGTCTACATTTTTTGGCGCTTTTCTTTTAAATAATAAAAAGAAAAATTTGGGCGATTATTACATCATATATATGTTTGAACTTTCATTTGACACTGCACTCAATAACCTGGTAAATTTTTTTTTCACTTCCGATTTCATCCCTCAAAACTAACCCCTTAAATCATAATTTAACTTTCAAAACTACACGGCTTTGATTGAGCGATCAATTCCTATATTTGTGCCAAATATTCAGCGTTCTAAGTCAATTATCCTCGGAGAAAATCGGGTGTAACAGACAGACAGACCGACAGACGGATAGACACCGAAGTATTCTGTACGGAATACTAATATAAATTAAACAAATGCATTATTAATCTCAAACGGAAATTACCTACGTAATAATTGTGAAAGGAAATGCAATAATGGCACAAAATTTTTCGTAGATATTTCAGAACACCCTTACTACATAGCAGATAACTCAAAACTAAATTAAGTAGGTAGGTATAACTAAATTAAAGAATATTACTAAAATTATATTTGTTATCTAAATGTATCGCACACTATTAGGTACTTATTGAACAAAAATACACTAATAACAATAAAAAAATGTAAATAAATATTTTTATTGTTATCTAGTACCTATTGACACCAACAACAAAGTATCTACACACTACAATCTTAAAACAACGAATAATAAAACAACAAACCTTTTCGTCTTCAAAAATATAATATCAAGGAAATCACGTCAATAAGTCTCGACAAAGTTAAGATAAATACTGCTGTAATATAAACCCCGTTAGCATATTTGCTGGTGCGCCCAGCCGTTTTCTGCCACGCTCGCTTTCTCTTCCGCTTCAGCTCTTTGGTATCCTACCTCCCTAGCCTAAGTCCATCCCAAAAGTCCAGGTTACATACCAGTAAAAGATTTTTTTAAATCGAAATGATAATTTTAGAGATTATCTGCGACAAACAAACAAATAAACATACAAACTTTCCGTCTTGATTATATTAGTTTGGATTACAAAAAAAAGCAGACAAGCCAGAAACTAATAAATATCATACATGATATTAACACAGAATGCGAAACAAATATATAAGCGGGACATCTACTGAGCAAGGAAGTAAAAATAAATGCCGGAATAAGATAAGGCGATTCACTTAGTCCCTTTATTTTCATCCTTGGCATGGACAGAATAATATAGAATCTTTCACAAACTAGAGGATATAACATGGACCACACACCCTTCCACATAATATGTTACGCTGATGTCATCTTCGTCTCTGCGAACAACCTTCAGAAGATCTTCCACGTGTTCAATTTGGAAGCAAGAAAAGTAAACATGATTATTATCACAACCAAGACAAAATGTATGGTAGCTTCTAAAGAATTATTAAGATGCAAGCTGAAGATCAAAGAAAGTATTATTGAACAGGCTTACAATATTAAATACTAAACTCCAAACAATGTTAACAAGCTGCGGACACTTAAAAGAAAGTAAAGCAATAATCTATGAAGGCTGGTTGCTTGAAGAATATAGACTGAAAGATTAAAGACCTTACAATAGAAAGCGAAACAAGGATATACAAAACAACAGTGAGACCGATCCCCACATATGCGGTAGAAAAAGAGCTGATACATGTAAATGTATGTACAAATAATGAAGACAACATAAATGAAGGTTATTAGAAATATGAATGGAGAAACTATCCACGATAGAATATGCAGCAAAGATCTACAAGAAATAAGTAAGATCCAAGACATATCCCATTAGACTAGAACCAGAAGAAAACAATGGAATAAACATGTAGATGAACGACAATAGACTGGCAAAGAGGGCCAAACTCAATAAACCTTGTAGTAGAAGAACTAGGGGCAGACCTTAGAAACTAATGAGTTATTAGTATTATTAACTTCAGTTCATCTAAAACCTACTTTTCTTCTAAGACTAGAAAACATATATTCAAGGATTAAAATTACGTATTAACTATAAATATTTTTATTAAACCTACCAGTGTTGCTGAATCAAGTTAATTGCTTCAGAAAATGTTAAACGCTGTCAGATATTTACCTAAGTGGAATATTAAATGACGTTATGAACGCAAGGAAATCTAAAATGCTATGTTAATTTTTTCACGAGCAGGATGTTATTCCTTTGACAATTCATACTCTAATGTTCATACGAAAATTCCATAAAAAAAATCGCCTTAAAATAAATAAATGACATTTATTTCATCTGTTTTATTTACTCCCGTATTTGTTGGCACTGTTTTGGTGACCACAAATAAATGCCAAGTGTCAAGCTAAATAATTTAGGTGTTGTACCTGATGATCGTCGGCTTTGTTAAATTTTAAGCTCTGTCGCCGGCTCTGTTAAAAGGTTTTTAATTCGATATGTTTCGTGGTATTTTAAAGAAACATCCGAGTAATTGCATATTTCCTTTAGCAGAAAAATTTAGATGTAGAAATTCTAATCTGAAAAATTATTTAGGATATTTTCAGAGAATTTTTAATTGAAATAATTAATTCGCCCCTTTGTTCAGATACCGTTTGTGATAAATAATAATTTTACAACTCCTTATACTTGAATGGTATTTGTAACCTTAATGCTAAAACCGGACAATTCCATTTTTAGTGTTCCGTACGGAACACTTATAAGATCACTTCGGTGTCTGTCTGTCTTTCACACCCGATTTTCTCCGAAACTATTTGACATAGAAAGTTGAAATTTGGTACTAACATAGGAATTGATGGCCTCATCAGAGCCGTGTAGTTTTGAAAGCTAAATTTTGACTTAAGGGGTTAGTTTTGGGGGGTGAAATCGGAAGTGAAAAAAAAAATTTTTACTAGGTCATCGAGTGTGGTGTCAAATGAAAGCTTGTGAAAACACGAGTAATATATATATATATATATATATATATATATATATATATATATATATATATATATATAATGTAATACTTGCGCGCACTTTTCTTTGTATTATTTTTAAAAAATCACGAAAAATCGCTGTCCCCGCCTTATCTCGAAAAGTACTTGTCAAAAAATTTTGAAAAAATTCTGGAATATTCTCCACCGGGTGTAGATTGAAGGAAAATTATCACGAGTGCCTTACCTTTAATAATTTATCTGGTATATAAAAAAAAACAAAAATTTCAAGGTCATAAGTTTTCATTAAAGATTGGAAACAAACTTTGTTGAAAACTCATTTGGGGTGTGTTTTGTGAAGTCACTGATCATTTTATACCTCCGTAACAAAATTTTTTATCTTAAAAGCAGTCAACGTACGGAACACTAATTGCGCAATTAAATATCAGTTAATATTGTATATATATATATATATATATATATATATATATATATATATATATATATATATAAATATATATATATATATATATATATATATATATATATATATATATATATAATATATAATATATATAATATATAAATATATATATTTATATATATATATATATATATATATATATATATATATATATATATATATATATATATATATATATATGTATATATACATATATATATATATATATATATATATATATATATATATATATATATATATATATATATATATATATATATATATATATATATATATATATATATATAAATATATTTATATTCTTCTACTTCGAGTGCCACTCCTATTGGAGATTAGAAATCATCACAGCTACTCTCACTTTATTTGCTGCTCTTCTAAATAGTTCAATTGAGCTGCAGCCAAACCAGTCGCGCGAGTTACGAAACCACGATATTCTTCTTCGTCCAACATTTCTCTTTCCTTTAATTTTGCCTTGCATAATATTCCGCAACAGTGAATACCTTTCTCCCCTCAACACATGTCCCAAATATTCCAGCTTCCTTTTTTTAATAGTGTTCATTAGTTCTCTGGCTTTGTTTAGTCTTTGGAGAATCTCTCTCTCCCTATCAATCCATGACACTTTCAGAATGCTCCGATAACACCACATCTGAATAGCTTCAATAGTTTTAGTATTGTTCTGCCTCAAAGTCCATGCTTCCACTCCATAAAGAAGCGTTGAGAAGACATAACAATGAAACATTCGTAACCGCAGTACCAGGCTTAGATCTCGATTGCAAAAGCGTTTCCTCATTTTATTAAAGCTTGATCTTGATATCTCTATTTGGGTTTTAATCTCCTTTGTCTGATCTGTGCTCTCGTTCAGCCATGTTCCCAAGTATTTGTAGCAATTAACTTTCTCAACACTTATGTTATTAACCAGAAGACGATCCTGGTTATTTTGAGATTTTGCCATAACCATATATAAATATATATATATATATATATATATATATATATATATATATATATATATATATATATATATATATATATATAATCATTAGCTTATTCCATCTATAGTCGAATGTGCCTCCCAATTGTCTCCAATGAGCTCTGTTGTTTGCTTTTTCATCTAATCGTGCCCCACTAATCTTTTTATGTCAACCGTACGGCATGTCCATCTGTTATCATTCATCGATGCGATATGCTCCACCCAAATCCACCTTAATATACATATTCGTTATATATATATATATATATATATATATATATATATATATATATATATATATATATATATATATATATATATATATATATATATATATATATATATATATAGATAGATAGATACATAATAGAAATACATACGATCTTGGAGTCTAATATTTCTCCTCTTCAGTGCTCTAGAGTTTATTAAAAACCCACTTTTCAGTATATGTTAATACTGACAGTACATATTGATCGAACACTCTGGCTTTTATTGTATCTAGAATGTCCAGTTTAAATGTGGATTGTAACCTTTCGAATGCAGACCAAGCTAACAAGACTCTTCTCTTATTTTTTGATATTTTGTCCTAAATATATGAATGTTTATGCCTTTTTTAGATCTTCTATTAATAGTTTCTGGTTGTTATCTTCACTTTCGTTGTTCAAATACTTTGTTTTGGTGAAGTTTATTTTTATGCCTTTTTTTGAGAGTTCCTATTTAATTATTAATTCCATCAGCATTTCTTGTAATTCTTCTTTTGTATTCGTGATCAGAGTGACATCATCTGTTAACCTTAAGTGATTTAATCGTTCACCGTCTATTAGTATTTTATTTTCCCACTTTAGCGATTTAAACATGTATGTAGAGTCAACGCTTTGAAGATATTGAATCGCCTTGTTCAATTTCTCTCTTAATTTTGATTTTATTTATTTTTTCTTCAAGCATTATTTGCGATGTGGTATTTTTATATATATGTTCAAGAAGAAATGTGTATCTTTCATCGACTCTGCTATTATTTAAGGCGTTAAGGACTGCCCATATCTCTTACCGAAACAAATGCTTTTCCGTAGACAACAATTGCTATCCACAAGGTGACCTTATATTCGTTTACTTTTTCCACTAGTAAACTAATTGCTTGAAGATGATCCAAAGTGCGTATCCCCGTCTAAATCCCGCTTGTTCACGTGGTTGATAACTGGTTAATTTGTTCGTTAATTTATATGTTATGATTCTAGTGAGGATTTTGTATAGTACCGATAACAGGCTGATGGGTCTGTAATTCACCAATTTAAATTTGTCCCCCTTTCTAAAAATAAGCACAATCAAGGTGTTTACCCAAGGTGCTGCTATTTTTCTTTCTCTAAGGCACCTGTTAAAAGCTTGAAGAGATTATATACCCATCCATACCATCATTTCTATAGTTATTTCATCGTCCCTTGGTTCTTTGTTGTTGTGCGTTTATTATTTCATCCGTTGTTATATCGGAAATTTCTCCATATCCTACGTTTCTTACCAGTACTCTATTTCCTTCTGATTTCTCAGGCGGTGGCGAATTTTCATGTCATATAGTGTTCGATAATATTTTTCTCTAGCTTCCTTTGTCTCTTGGATTTGCGCGATATCTTGATTATCGTTATTTATAATTTTTATTACTTGATGTCTCCCTTCGTTCATTTGTTTGTTTCGGTGTTTCAAACTTTTCCCCTCTTTCAGAGTTTCTTTTTTTTCAAGTTTCTGTAGTGGTTGACGTCTTCCCTGATCGTTTTCTTTATTTTTTTTTTATCTGTTTCCGCCAATTCCAATCTGTCATTTGTAGGATCATTTCTTAATAGTTTTCTCTGTTTTGTTAGAATATGTGTCTACTTAATTTTTGTGTTTTTCTTTTTACGATATTGCTATTTGTTTTGTAGTCATAAGTAGGCTGTTGATTATTTATGTGTTTAGTTCAAGTTCTGTTTGGTAGTTTATGTCTTCTATATGATTTTCCAGTACTTGTCGATATTTGTCTGTGTTTTGTTTTATTATTTCTGTAGGTGTCTTTATTATTGTATGCGTTATAAATCTACGCCTCTCCTGATTCAGATTTATTCTTATTTTTACAGTATTCTTATTTGATAAAACATAATCAATTTCGTTTCTTGTTATCCCATTTGGGCTTTTCATGTCCATCGTCTATGTTCTAGCTTTTAGAAAAATGTGTTTATAACGTATAAGTTAGTTTCGTTGACAAAATTTGATAACATTTCTCTTCTGCTGTTCTTCGTGCCCAAACCAAACTTCCCGACACTCTTCTTATTTTTATTCGTTGGTTTACCTATTTTGGCATTGAAGACACCGATTATTATGATATATTTTGTTTCGTGGTGTAATAATGCTTTGTTTATACCTTCGTAGAACTGGTTAATTTCTTGTTTCTCGCTGTCTGATGTCGGTGCATATACCTGAATGATCCTACATTTGTATTTTCTGTTCATCTGTATGTCTACTGAAATCACTCTTTCCGATATGGCTTTCAACTGAACAACAGTGTCTGCTATTCTTTTATGTAGTAGACCGACTTCTCCAATTTTCTAACTTTCGTTGCCTCTACAGAAAAACTTATGGCTACTTTTTAGGGTGATGCATGTTCCTCTTACTTCCGCTAAATCCAATACTGTTTATTTTATGTCTTTGTTGTTGACAATAACGTAAATTGACTTCTGGTTTGTTAAAGATAAAACCGTATGTACATTCAAAAAACTGTTCTACCACTCCATCTGCCAATGTGCCTGAAGAGAAACTTGTAAGTGTGCCCGAACCCAGAAAAGGAACCATATCTACTGTGTGATAGTTAATAATAGATTTATTTTCTGGCAGATGCAGATTAGATAGTAGATTGATGCCACAGGACTGGTAGATAACATCACAAAATAATGATGGCCACTTTACTGCACCAGGAGAATAACATGTTGAAATTAAAAATATTTGTTTGAAGAACACTTTCCACAATCGTTTTTGAACTTGTCCAAATTTGACATCAAGGTGTTAGAGTAAAACACAAAATAACTATTAACCGAATTGTGAAATTATATTTTTTTAAAATTAAAGTTCTATTTATATTTTTTGCCGAAAATAAATAGCGTAGTTGCAGGTTACGAAATATACAGGGTAAAAAATTAAATAATTGTTTCGATATTTTGATTTAATGTAATGTATTTTTAAGTTTATCGAATTTGTGCGCTAAGGTTTGTACTTTTGGTTAAAAGACAAAATAACTATTAATCGAATTTTGTACTTTTATTTTTTTAAAATTAAAATTATATTTATGTTTTTTGTTCCATTTTCCAAAAGATAATTAGCTCGATAGCAGATTACGAAATATACAGAATAAAAAATAAGATATTTTCTTTTAACGTCATAGATGAGAAGTTTTAGTTATTTTTAAATCTAGGTCTTTGATTATTATTATTGATTGTGGAGATACAAATTTTCTGCATTTTAAAGAATTGTTGCTCTAAACGATTTTAGAAAATTAACATACATACACACACATATAACACCAGATTAGTTTAGGTTAAAAATGCCTTTTTTTTAACTGGACAAATTTACAAAATTTTGAGTATTTCATTTTCAAATTTTAATTCAACATAACATGAATAACACACAATTTTTTTCGAAGGCTTTAATTTTACAACAGTGTAAACAAAAGAGCGCGGAGAAGGTGTTTATATCAACAATAATTTGGTGGGATTAACAATACCAATCAAAGCAGGCAATAGAATTTGGCCGGCTGAATTGTCTGTTTTGATTGGTTTTGTTAATCCCGATAAACTCTCGTTGTTATAAACTCCCCGCACTCTTTTGTTTACAGTGTTGTAAAATGGTGTTTTCTATTTAATTGGAGACACTCATAATACTTTTTATCTCTAGTCATGTACGTGTATTACTATTAAGAAATAGTAAGCCACTGTGTTTGATTTCTTTGCTAAATTGTTTTCGACAAGTGAAAAGTTTTGAAAACTCAGTCAAAAAAGAATGAAATTTTGCTTAATTTATTTTAAAAAAAAAAAAATTTTGAAGAGTTAGTTATTCTTTACCTGCCAGTCGTAATGTAATTAGTATTTATTGTTCGGGAATTGTTGATAAATTCAGTTTTTTTGATAGTTATCTATAATCTCATTATTATATAAATTTCTATTTGCCACCCTGTGTATGATTCTGTGGGGTGTATATCTAGGGGCATTTACTATCATTTTGAGAATTTTATAGTGGAATATTTGAAGTTTTTAATGTTGGTTTTACTTCAAATATACACCATAAGTTAAATTAGATTCTACTAGTTTTATTGTACAGGATAACTCTGGTTTTAAGTTTAAGCTAAATTTATAATTCAGTAAAGGGTAGACTGCCGAAAGTTGGAGCATTATTTTTTTTCAGAAATTTATGGGGTTTAAATTCCAATTAAATTTTTTTATCGATGTGGATGCCGAGATATTTGACGTTATTGGACTAGTCGATATTTTTAGCGAATAAGTAGTTTATGGTAGTTTTAATATGGGCATGTTTGGCTATAAGAAGGGTGAATGCAATTTTTTTCCCTGTTTTCTTTCATGTAAAGGTCTGTTAACTGCTCAGATTTCCTTTACGTTGAATTATCGCTGGCAGAGTACCAACGACGACAAGTGCTTTTAAGTTTGACAATAATTAGTTGCCAAATATTCGAACGAATATTTTAAATTGTACGTCCGAAATCTTTATTAAGAAAACTGATTTCAATTTATATCAAGCAGGTCATGAAATTTAAATAATCGATGACGATGTAGTAGTAGCTGTAGTTTAACTATTTGTAGCTTAGCTATTTTTAGAATGCAGTAGTGTAGTTACTGAATAGCATTACTGGCGTAGCTCTAAAAATACATATTTGTAGGCAATGTGCAGTTAAGGATACTGGAGGTTGTGTTGAGATAGTAGTTTGTTATAAAACATATTTTATTGAAGCTGAATACCAAAAAAGATTCTTGTGCTGATGGAATACTTCCATATTAGCCTAAAAATGTACTAGAGAATTAATATCAGTTTTCCATAGATTTTTTAAACTACCCTACAGAAAGAGAATATTTCCTTCCTGCTGGAAATGTTTCATGTTTCAAAAATGCAAGAAGAATTTTCGAAACAACTACCGACCAGTCGTACTGTTGTCAATAATATTGAAACTTTTATAACAAGCTATCGGTCAACATATTCTAAAATATCTGGAAGGATTCAATATTATTAGCGACCATCAATATGGCTTGCGAAAGCAAAGATCCCCAGAAGATTTCCTAACTTATGTCACGTATGCTTGGAGCAGCATAATTAAACTGTTTGGAGAATCTCGAGCGGTTACATTTGATATATCCAAGCTATTCGGTCGTCGTTGTCTGAAAGGTTTTGTTGATAACTCTCGTCTTCTTTCAAAGAGCGTTCTTGGCAAGCGGCAGTTGACGGGTTCCTTTTTGATACCTTTACTATCAACGCTGTACATAGGGGTATTTCAGCGTTTTATGCGGCCAAAATTATTTTTTTGTTTTTAGAGATTTTAAATCGGGTTTTATTTCTAAATATAACAGTGAAAGCTTCTTGGAGTGCATATTTTGACGAAAAATATATTTTAATATACAAAAAAAACAGTACATTGAAAAAAGAAAACATGGTGACTTAAACAAACATTACAAAAATAATTATTCATGATGAAGGATACCACGTCTCTTCGTCCACACCTGAGCGCCCTTCCTCGGCTTCTTCTGCAGATTTCTCAATGGATTTCTCTTCTTCTTGGGAACTTTCGTCGTTAATATTGGGTTCAGCAGAAACAAGCATTTGTATTGCTTCTTTACTAAACGCCATAGATCTTTTTTCGGGTTTTGGCCTTATACTAGATATTAAGGGATCTGAGTTGCGTAACAATCTGTTGAGGATATCTAAATTGTATTCTTCTTTTGAGAATTTTCTAGCAAAATTTTGTCGGTACAGACGAAAGTGCTTGTTTCGCGCGTTTCGTGTTACTTCTTGGGACAGTAATTCAATAGGTACAAGTGCCTTTTCCATCATTGTTGCACCGTGAATTAATATTGTATGCAGCGTAAGAGCGGTTGCTCTTGACATATTCAAGGCATTCCACCGTGTTTGGCACGATGGGCTATTGGCTAAGCTACGTTCTTGTGGTATGTCTGAAAAGTTCTGTTTGTGGCCCTCATGTTTCCTCAGCGAGAGTTCTTCACTATCAACGCCGGTGTGCCCCAAGGCTCCATACTATCTCCTACTCTCTTTCTCATTTACATTAACGATCTGCTGGAAAAGACCAGAAATCCAATCTACAGCTTTGCAGATGACAGTACACTTATCTCTTCATTCATTTTGAACGCTCGGACATCGGCTGCTCAGGCGTATGTCCGCAGACAGCGAGAAGTTGTTCAACTTAACAAAGACCTAGAAGAAATTCTATCTTGGGGTGACAATAACCAAGTGAAATTTAATGCTACAAAAACCCAGGCGGCAGTTTCTTCTAAAAAAGTTAACGTTAACGACATACTTATGGCGGTGCACTCCACTCCTCTAACATCGTCACTCAATTTGTTGGACATTAATTTGGGAGCAAATATGTCCTGGCATGAGCATGTTGCAGGCATGGCAAGGAGAGCTTCTCAGAAGTTGGGAATATTATTTCGAACCAGAACGCTTTACACTCCACAACTGTTAATTCTTTACAAAGCTTAAATTCGACCAACTATGGAATACTGCTCCCATGTTTGGGGCTCCGCTCCCAAACATACACTGCATTTGTTGGATTCTATTCAGAGAACAGCTGTTCGTCTGATTGGAGACCCGGAACTGACCGGCGGCCTTAATTCTCTGGAACATCGAAGAACGGTTGGCTACTTGAGCCTATTCTACAAGTATTTTCATGGAAAGTGTTCGGAGGATGTGGCTCGTTTAATTCCTCCCAGAGCGGTACATGTTAGAAATACACGACGCGCTGATACTTCACATCCGTATGAGATTCAGCTCGTTACTCCTCGTACAACGCTTTTCAAGCAGTCTTTTATATGGAGAACATCATCCCTTTGGAATTATTTGCCCAGGACTGTGTTTCCCACCGAGTACAATTTACAGCGATTTAAGAACAACGTGAATCGCTCCTGTAGCGCTTTAGGGACCTCCCTACAGCACGTGTGCTAGACCCATAAAAAAAACTATTCATCATTCTTTTTAAGAAAAACTTCTGTTTTTTATGCACTTCTGTCCACTTTTTCTTGAATTGTGACGTCAAATAGGATAACTTATCCTTCACTTCCTTCTTTTGCTTATCACAATATTCATCTTGCGATAAAATATAACTCTCAAAATATATCAATTTTTCTTCAAAATTTGGCAAGTTTTGTTCTTGCATTTTGTCAAAAAGTACCGTACGCGTTACTACTCGAGCACCTGAATTATCCTCGAATCCTAGAATAAAACAAAAACTGTTTAAATTAAAAAAATAAGCAAATGCAAATTACCACGTAGTTTTCACCGTCTGATTTAAAGACCATGAAAACACCGATTTCATGGGAGATTATGGCTAATATTGTTATATTTGATTAGTGCAAATACTCTTTTTTTTTGTTAAAACTAATAAAAATACTGGGACGCACCCTGAAGTATAACAAATACCTTTTTAAATACCGAAAAATGGGTTTTCGTATAACAATTTCGAATAACATTTTTTACCTTTAAAACATTACTAATTATTACAAAAAAATACATAAAAATTATCAATATGTATGCGGTCTTACCTGTAATGTTCAAATCCATCACAATTTTCATCGAGATAAACTCCAAAAAAGAAACATCACTTTTTTAAATAACTGTTTCATAACGAATACCGAGAAGAGAAACGAACACTCAGAGTGACGATCAAATTACGACTTAGGCGCGCGCGCCGTCAAAAGGGTAACGGGAGGGATCGCTTATTGTTCTGTGCCTATTCAACATTGTTAGGTAGCAAATTTTCTCTACCTGGGACAAGTTTTTAGGAAATCGATTTATGGCCGCCTAAAACGCTGAAATACCCCCATGTGCGCCGGTGTGCCCCAAAGCTTCACACTGTCTCCTACTCCGTTTCTCCTTTACATTAACGATCTGCTGGAAAGAACTAGGAATCCGATTTACAGCTTTGCAGGTGACCATACGCTTATTTCTACATTTACTTTGAACGCTCGAACATCAGCTATTCATGCAAATATCCACAGATAGCAGGCATTTGGTAACTTAATAAATACCTGGAAAAAACTCTATTTTGAGGTGACAGTAACCAAGTAGAATTTAATTTTACAAGAACCCAAGCAGCAATTTTTTCTAAAAAAGCTAAAGTTGCGAGACCTAACATAATTATATCGGGACACTTCATTTCTCCAGTATCGTCACTTAACTTGCTGGGCGTTAACTGGAGAAAAAATATGGCATGAACTTGTTGCATGTATAGCAAAGAGAGCTGGGAATATTATTTCGAATTAGAAAACTTTACACTCTATAACTTTTAATTCTGTACAGGGTGGTCCAAATTGGACACTTTTAAAGGTAAACCCCTTTATCTAAAGGAGATAGACGAAAACTGATGTCGGTGTCTGAGGCTCAATTTTTATGATAAACTGAATGGTGAAAACCACATATCGATATCTAGTACCGTTTCAGATATACAGTGTGTTTTTGCAAAAATCCGCATTTTGGAAAAATGTTTGTAATTCTTTTCCTATTGAAAATTTTGGATTTCTGTAAAAACATTCTCAAAGCGCTTTTTCACGTGGATTTCAACAGTGTAAGTTACATTTTTTTACAACTATTATTTTAATAGTTATTAACGCAAAAATATATTTTTTAAATGGCATACCTATATATTTTTCCTTATCCGAATAGAGCTTTAAATTACCATTCTAAAAATATACACACTTTATATTTTGCTTAAATCTACTTCAAGATATAAAGGTTTTCAGTTTTTAGGCGAGTTTTTTAAATGCACATTTTGTGAAGTAGGCTTTGGACGGAGCGGCTATATGGTTTAATTCAATTGTTTACTCGTAGTTGTCAAATAAATTGCAATGAAGTTTGAAAATTACGAAAAATGGGTTATGATAGTGTGTTTCATACAAACCGGAGAAAATTCGGAAGCGGCAAGTAATTTGTACCATGAACGGTATCCAGAGGGGCGTCAACCCTTCAAGGATATATTCGTTCGATTGCGACATAACCTAGTTAATAGTGGCCAGTTTGAAAAGAAACGACCCAAAAATTTTGCATCAAACAGGGATAAGGAGTTAGAAGAAATAGTAGTTTTAGGAACTACGGAAATAATCCCAACATTTCAACCCGACAGTTAAAAGAATCCACTGGACTATCAAGAACTAACGTAAGTCGTACTTTGAAGAAGCATAAATTCAGGCCATATAGGACAAGAAAAGTTCATCACCTTAGAGACGGAGACTTTCAACGGCGTATGGATTTTTGCCAATGGTTTCTGGAGAATTGTAACCATGTTCCGAATTTTTCATTAATTTGCGTTTGGACAGAGGAAGCTTATGTAAGCAATGCAGGTATTTTTAACCATTACAATTCTTATACGTGAGCACAAGAAAATCCTCATTTAGTTGTGGAGCAAAGAAATCAAGGCCGATTTGGATTTAATGTGTGGGCAGGAATTTTTAGAGGCAGGGTTATAGGTCCATTTATTTACGAAGGAACACTCACCTCTCAGAGAAATTTAGAAATTTTAAGGAGGCAAATAGAACCTTTTGTTGATGAACTGCCATTAATGACCATAGAAATATATTTTTTCAACACGACGGGGCACCCCCTCATAACGCTGCAGTTATCAGTAATTTTTTATCGGTCAATTTCGACAATAACTGGATAGCCAACCAAGGTCCGAACCGTTGGCCGGCAAGGTCATCGGATTTAACACCCATGGACTCTCTCTGGGAAGATTGAAAGACCTAATTTTTAAAATGCCGACAAACACCAGGCAAGAGTTAGAAGTCGCATTGATACAAGGTTTTGCAGCTCTCACTTCTCTTGAACTAATCAACTCGGTAAGAAGTGTCCAGAAAAGGTGCCGCCTTTGTGTAAATGAAACTGGTCGACATTTCGAACATTTCTTATAGAAAATTGTTTTGTTTTAGTTTGCTCTACTCGGCATAAATTGTTTTATTGTTGTTTTGTTTTATTTTCTACATAGTTTAAATTACTATAGCATTTAGTAAATTTCATTGTAGTTATGACTCTTAGAGTTACTTCTGGGAATTTTTTTTACTGCTGTCGGTAAACACTTGATATTGCCGCTCCGTCCAAAGCCTACTTCACAAAATGTGCATTTAAAACTCGCGTAAAAACTGAAAACCTTTATATTTTGAAGTAGATTTAAGCAAAATATATAGTTTGAGAGATATGGTATCCCATTTAAAAAAATATATTTTTCGTTAATACCTATTAAAATATTAGTTGTAAAAAAATGTAACTTACACTGTTGAAATCCACTTGAAAAAGTGCTTTGAGAATGTTTTTACAGAAATCAAAAATATTCAATAGGAAAAAAATTACTAACATTTTTCAAAAATGCAGATTTCTGAAAAACACCCTGTATATCTGAAACGGTACTAGATATCGATATATACCTTTTTTTCACCATTGAGTTTATTATAAAAATTAAGCCTCAGACACTGACATCACTTTTCGTCTATCTCCTTTAGATAAAGGGGTTTATCTTTAAAAGTGTCCAATTTTGAACCTTTAGATAAAGGGGTTTATCTTTAAAAGTGTCCAATTTGAACCACCCTGTACAAAGCTGAAATTCGACCAACGATAAAATACTGTTCCCATGTTTGGGGCTCCGTTCCCAAACATACACTGTATTTATTGGCTTCTCCTCAGAACCCTGATTAAAATCGATCGAATAACGGGGGGTGACTTTAGTATGTTTTGCAACATAGATGTAGCCCACTTATTTCCGCCCAGACCGGTTTATGCTAGGAATACACGTCGAGCTAATACATCACATCTGTATGAGGTTTAGCTTATCCATCCTCGAACAACCAACAAGTTTTTCTATATGGAGAAATTCATCCTTTTGGAATGATTTTCCCACGATTGAATTTCTCACCGAGTACATTTAAAGCGATTCGAAATCAATCGCTTTTCCTGCACGCACGTTGCTTCTGGCTTTAAAGATTTCCTTGCACCACCTGTGCTATGCCCATAAAAAAACAGCACAAATTTCTACTGCTCGTAAGATTTCAAAGTTTAAGTTGTTATTATTAACACAATTACCATTAGTACTATTCCTAATTTTCAATCTTATTTGCGGCAATATTACGAAACGTCATAAAATTGTAATACATAAAAATAACATTTTTTATATTTTACTTGTAATTATTGAGTCAGTATAATTCGTAAAAATGATTTATTTAAATTTGTAGAAGTAGTAATAAACATTTTACTACTAGCACACATTTAAGATATTATCGACCCACATAAAATAACTCTGGTACACTATTAAATTTAAAAATAACTTGTTTCTACTATTAACTGGATTGGGAAAATAAATAACTATGACATAGGAGTAATTAAAAATTTCCTTTAGCTAGGAATATTGTTTTATTGTAAAACAAAAGGCGGTCGTCAAAGAAATTTTGTTGAAAGGTAGAACATCTAAGTTCTAGTTATAATGAGAAATTTGTACGAATTAAAAAAAAAATTATAGTCAATATCTAATTGAATCTGCAATGCTACTTCTAAAGTAACAGGGAAAACATTTTTAGTGTTCCGTACGGAACACTTATAACATGACATCGGTGTCTGTCTGTCTGTCCGTCCGTCTGTCTGTCTGTCTGTCTGTCTGTCTGTCTATCTGTCTGTCTGTCACACCCGATTTTCTCCGAAACTATTTGTCATAGAAAGTTGAAATTTAGTAATAATATAGGAATTGATGGCCTCATCAGAGCCGTGTAGTTTTGAAAGTTAAATTTTGACTTAGGGGTTAGTTTTGGGGGGTGAAATCGGAAGTGAAAAAAAAAAATTTTACTAGGTCATCGAGTGTGGTGTCAAATGAAAGTAAGTAAAAAATATATATGTAATGTAATACTTGTTCACATTTTTCTCTGTATTATTTTTAAAAAATTGCGAAAAATCGCTGTACACATACCTTATCTCAAAAAGTACTGATCAAAAAATTTTGAAAAAAATCTGGAATATTCTCCACGAGGTATAGATTGAACGAAAATTATCTCGAGTGCATTACCTTTAATAATTTATCTGATATATAAAAAAAAAAATAATTTCAAGGTCATCAGTTTTCAGTAAAGACTGGAAACAAACTTTGTTAAAAACTCATTTGGGGTGTGTTTTACGAAGTCACTGATCATTTTATACCACCGTAACAAAATTTTTTATTTTAAAACTAATCAACGTACGGAACACTAATTGTGCAAGTTTAACTTGCACTTGACCGGTTTTAAGTTTATTAAGTCTTATAGGCCAAGAAATAGAAGGGCCGCCTTTTAACTTTTGACGAACGTCCACTAGATGTCGCTATTGAGAGGTGACCTTACCATTGTTTTAAAATTTGATATTTGTTATTATTAAAACAGTGGCAGCTGAGAAACTGGCCGGAGTAGTTTGTTTACAGTGAGCATTTAAAAAAAAACAGTTTTGTGAACAAAGGGAAATTTCACGTGAAGGTTTTTGTTAGATAATTTTTTACGATTTTAGTAAAAGACTAACTCAACAACGATGCCTGGAATCGCTTCGTTCAACTTTTCGTAGTAAATCACTATCAGAAAAGACTGTTTACAATTGGTTTGCAAAATTTCGTCGTGGTCGTGCTTCCGTCAGCGATGAATTTCGTGAAGGTCGACCAGAATTGGTTGTTATTCCAAAAAACATCAATGTTGTTCCCAACATAATTCGAAAGATCGGCATGTGACTTACCGTGAAATAGAGGCATCCTTAGGCATATCGTAGACAGTATATTCGATTTTGCATGAATATTTAGCTGTGAAAAAGATCCGGTCCCATTGGATTTCAGATAATCATGATTTGACCGAAACTCAAAAATAGGTTCGGTGTAAGGAAACGCTCATTAAAATCGACCGAAGACATGCAAAATTCGTATATAACATCGTAACAGGAGACGAAATTTGGATCTATTCGTACGAGCTGGAAACTAAGCAACAATCAACTGTTTGGGTGTTCCAAGATGAACCGAATCCCACAAAAATGGTTCGTTCCCGAAGCACTTCCAAGAAAATAATCGCTTGTTTTTTGGATATGTTGCAACAATTGCTTTAGAGGATCGAAAAACAGTTAATGCTGAATGGTATACAATAATTTGTTTGTCAGGAGTCATCGATGAAATCAGAAAAAACAACCGAAAACGTTGCATCATTCTGCATCATGATAATCCCAGCTCTCACATAGCAAGCCAAATAATTGAATATTTGAAGGAAAAAACATCGAATTAATGTCTCATTGCCCTTATTCACCTGATTTATTGCCTAACGACTTTTTTTTAACGAATGTCCAATAGGCAGCGATTTTCATCACCTTAAGAAGCTGTTTTTTAATCTTTCCAAAACCATATTTTTGAGGTACCAACTTCAAAGTGGAAAAAATGTTTTGAGAATTGGTTTGAGCGCATGCGTACAAATCTTAAAGGCGAACATTTTAAGAAACAATTAAAAAACGATTTGTAACAAAATTTTTTTTTTTGTTTCATTGTTTTTGTAAAAACTTAAAAGGTAACCCTCGTATAAGTAATAACTTTTGCTTAAACTGTCTATCGGCAAAAACATTCAGCATATGTTTTTCAAGGCATAGATTACGAAAATGAAATTTAGTCGTTTAGTTTAGTTTCTGAGACCGTTTTAGTGTTCCGTACGGAACACGTATAAGATCACCTCGGTGTCTGTCTGTCTGTCCGTCTGTTTGTCTGTCTGCCACACCTGATTTTCTCCGAAACTATTTGACATAGAAAGTTGAAATTTGGTAATAATATAGGAATTGATGGCCTTATCAGAGCCATGTAGTTTTGAGAGTTAAATTTTGACTTAAGGGGTTAGTTTTGGGAAGTGAAAAAAAAATTTTTTTACTAGGTCATCGAGTGTGGTGTCAAATGAAAGCTTGTGAAAACACGAGTAAAAAATGTATATAATGTAATACTTGCGCGCACTTTTCTTTGTATTATTTTTAAAAAATCGCGAAAAATCGGTGTGCCTTATCTCGAAAAGTACTTATCAAAAAATTTTGAAAAAACTCCGGAATATTCTCCACGGGGTGTAGATTGAATGAAAATTATCACGAGTGCCTTACCTTTAATAATTTTTCTGGTATAAAAAAAAAACAAAAATTTCAAGGTCATCAGATTTCAGTAAAGATTGGAAGCAAACTTTGTTGAAAACTCATTTGGGGTGTGTTTTGTGAAGTCACTGATCATTTTATACATCTGTAACAAAATTTTTTATTTTAAAAGCAATCAATGTACGGAAGACTAATTGCGCAAGTTCAACTTGCACTTGACCGGTTATTTTTTTATACTCCTTTTTTGGATGTTAGCCCAACTCAACAAAATTTTGTTTCGACTTTCCATTTTTTATTAAGATATTTTTCTAGTGTTTACGTAACCACACCACAAAATGAATTTTTTCTTTTCTTTTACTAGAAAAGACAGACCTACTTTAAAAAAAAGAAAAATTAGTTTGATATTTTTATAAAATACAAATACATGTATCTTTTATGTTTCCAAGAAAGTAGAATATTAAATTTTAAAATATGTAATTACAGAAAAAATTTAAAGCATTATTATTCTAAACTCCAAAAAACATTTTAGGGGACTATACTGCCAAATTTCATTTTGCACGTCCCAAAATACCTATATCCTCAAATAATAGTGCAAGTAGGTAGTCATTATTGTAGAAATTATATATATATATATATATATATATATATATATATATATATATATATATATATATATATATATGTAACTACCATAGTAGAGTTATCACGTTGTCCAAAAGTACCATAAAATACGAATGTATGTTTCGGCATTTCGACAACACTGACGAATATCACATCCTCGCTTAGATCATTATGAAATCAGAAAATGATTAAATTCTTGTTGATGAGGAGAGGTGTACGTTAAAAAAACTTAGTTATGAACAGTATAAATAATTATCAAAAGATCTGTGTATTTAAGAATTAAGAGTAGTAAATGTTTTCTTTAACTATAACCTGCCAAGTGCAAGTCGAATTTGCGCAATTAGTGTTCCGTTCGTTGATTGCTTTTAAAATAAAAACTTTTGTTGCGGAGGTATCAAATTATCAATGACTTCATAAAACACACCCCAAATGAGTTAGCAACAATTTTTTTTCCGATTTTTACTGAAAACTGATGACCTTGAATGTTTTTTTTATATACCAGATAAATTATTAAAGGTAAAGGTGATAATTTTCGTTCAATCTACATCCTGTAGAGAATATTCCAGTCTTTTTAAAATTTTTCGTTCGTTTCGAGATAAGGGGGGGACGCGATTTTTTAAAAATAATACAAAGAAGAAGTGTGCGCAAGTGTTACATTATATATATTTTTGAACTCGTGTTCTTACAATCATTCATTTGACACCACACTAGATGCCCTAGTAAAAAAATTTAACTCTCAAAACTACACGGCTCTGATAAGGCCATCAATTTCTATATTCGCACCAAATTTCCACTTTTTATGTCAAATAGTTTCGGTATGACAGAGAGACGGACAGACACCGGAGTGGTCTTATAAGTGTTCCGTACTGAATACTAACAATAATCTTTTATGGCTATGTACAAACGACATTAAATTATTCAAAATGACTGAACATCACAGACGACATAAAATTGAATTTAATATATATCTAATTCGACAGTAACAATAAGTTTGAGCTTTCATTACGTTACTCGGGACGGTAAATAATCGCATACTGACTCACTGAGTACATTACTTATGACTGGGGATAATTTACGAATCCGTCTGACGTCAGAGTCAACTTGCGAATAATTAACCGTTTATATAGCATATTTTGCCTGATCATGTCAAATAATTAACAATAATTTGGAATATTTCTCTATTATTGAAGATGTATATCTTCAATAATAGAAACATAAGATGGCTCAATTATGGAAACCAATTTTAATGTTGGAAAAATACTTTTTAATAATTTAAACACCTTAAACGGATTAATTACATCGTTAAATTTAAAAATAATTCCTTTCCTATTATTAAATAGAAAAATTAAATAACTGTTTGGCGTAGGATTACCAAAATAAATATACATTGTTTTATTATTAAACGCCACGTGGGACGATAAAAATCAAGGAATTTGTTATTTCAGTTTCTTAATTTCTATGAACGAGAAAAGATAAACAAGTAGTTACTATAACCTTAAATTTTATTTAAAAAAAAAGCGCAGATATACAAAAAGGATTTTTTTAGATGTTCAAACATATATATATATTATATATATATATATATATATATATATATATATATATATATATATATATATATATATATATTGGATAGATAAGATTATATCAGGTAGTAACAAAAGTGGGTGGTGCTAACAATTCTGAAACATAGTTATTCTCGAACTGTAACTTCGGATTTATTTCTAGTGTAAATTTGGATCAGAATTAATAGCATAAATAGGCTCTCAGAGAATATCTCGATATCTTGATGTGATGAAAAATTTTCATTGTATATTTGGTTTGAGTTTTTCAATATTCTTCGGGAACACTTATTTTCATGTTGATATCCAAACGTTGTAAATCAGTGTCTGATAAAAATAGTCGATGGATTTTAACTTATTTAGTAAATATGCCCTAAGAAGACAATTTTTAAGATATATATATATATATATATATATATATATATATATATATATATATATATATATATATATATATATATGGGACGTTTCACGTCAACGGGAAAACCCGTGTAACCAGAACTGAGAGAGACGCCCACATAACATATGTGTAATGGCTCAAAATTTTTGTTACAATACTACTTTCGAATGCTGCATGGCCTTTTACAAAATTCAATATGGCGGATGCAATATGGCTCCAATCTGCAGACCTAAATTTTTACAAATTCTGATAATTAGTCATCCCCAAAATCAAAAACTAACCAATGAAATAAATTCAGTACCCTCGAGTATGAATATTCAAAATTTTTTTTTAACATTATTCGTTTTTTCAATATAAAAATACATTTCTTTTGTTTAAACATTATGAGTTTAGCCGCCCTATTGCGTCCGCCATATTGAATTTTTTAAAAAGCCATGAAGCATTTGAAAGTAAACACACAAAATTTTAAGCCATTACACATATGTGGGCGTCTCTCTCAATTCTGGTCACACGGGTATTCCCGTTGACGTGAAACGTCCCATATATATATATATATATATATATATATATATATATATATATATATATATATATATATATATATATATATATATGTGTATATATATATATATATATATATATATATATATATATATATATATATATATATATATATATATATATATATATATATATATATATATATATATATATATATATATATATATATATATATATATATATATTAATCAACTTGAAAACGCGTTACGTTTTTCAAATAAAACTTGTAAAAATATAATTAATAAATTGTGTTTTTTTTCTTAAAATAACACTATTTTATATCCCAAAAATTCAAATAATTTGAAGAAATAGTCTCACCTTTTACTCAAATCTTAATAACTTAAGTGTTATTCGTCAATATTAAATAAAGATTTTGTTCAAAGTATCTTTTTCTCGTGAAAATTTGTGTTGAAATGAAAGATTTTTTTAATTCTTACTGCTATTTCACATTGATGTAAAATTCAAAAAAAAACTCCTAAGACAACTTGTACTCAGTTTTATTGAATAACGTATATAAAGTTGACTTTTTTTTTGGATTTTATTATAACTATAAATCTGTCAAATAATGAATTATTAAATTTCGTTGAATTTAGTCTACATAGAATATACAATTCAAAATTTTGGCTTGTAGAGTGCGTATCTGTACAAATAAATTAAATTATACAAAAAGGAAGGAAGTTGAATTATTTATGGTAATTAAAGTGCAACATACCTTGCTGTAAAATATTAGTTATTAATTCTTAAATGGGCAAAAAAATAAAAACTTTAAAATATTCCAGTTACATTCATAAAAGTATTATATACAGAAAGTAAAAATAGTTTTTACTTATAATTTATATTTATTTTTTAAGGATTCTCTCGAGTTTTCTCTTGTAGTAAAGTTATTAAAAATGGACCTGCAGGAAAATCCTTGTAAAATTATAGCGTAATTTTTTAAAAATTTATATATAGCTGAGTTCTAGACTTCCTGCTGAAGTTTGTTTGCATTGATAGATTAGTGCTCTTAAACCTGCCAGTTTGCAAGCGTATCCGCTTATTTGTAGTCGTGGTGAACTACAGAAATAAGTGTTTGATTACTTTAAAATATACTATGTTCTTTATAAATAAATAAGTTTTCTCCTTTATTTTACATATAAATATCAAAATCGTACACATGGAAGCACGTCGGTATAAAAAGTTCGCAAAACACGCATTTTTTTTTTCAAAAATTAACATTATTTCCAGCTAGTAGAAAGCTTAAAAAATGAATCAAGAAACATAAAATTATGCAACTAAATACATTGGTACCAGAATATGTCTAATTAAGCAGAATTAACCTTATGTTTCATCTCTAGCTATATATTTCTAGTGAACAATTTCCTATCATATTTGAAAGTAAAATGAGGTAAAGTTATATCCTTATTATAAGAAATGCGTTTACTCTGGTCCTCGTCCTTACTAATATTATAATTTTCTGTGCTTCTATCATTATCGACATTTTTCCTCTTTTCTTGTCTTTCATCTCAATTTTACATGGAACGTTTTCCGTTTCTTAGAGATTTTATTCTCTCTCCATCATCTGTATATGGGCCATTCTTTTACAAACCGTACACCTATTTTGACTTCTCATTTTTGATTTGCCTGAAAAAATTTTTATGGCGTGTATACATGAAATTAGTCGACACGTGTATCGAATTTTTTTCCAAATCTATATTTTGCAAAATATGGATGTTATAAATTGTCGTAGCCCACTAACGGCAACATATGAAATAAAAATAACCGGTTAAGTGCAAGTTGAACTTGCGCAATTAGTGTTCTGTACGTTGATTGCTTTTAAAATAAAAAATTTTGTTACGGAGGTACAAAATCAGTGACTTCACAAAACACACCCCAAATGAGTTTTTAACGTAGTTTGTTTCCGATCTTTACTGAAAACTGATGTCCTTGAAATTTTTGTTTTTTTTTACCCCCCAAACTAACCCCTTAAGTCAAAATTTAACTTTTAAAACTACACGGCTCTGATGAGGCCATCAATACCTTTATTAGTACCAAATTTAAATTTTCTATGTCAGATAGTTTCGGAGAAAATCGGGTGTGACATATGGACGGACGGACGGACGGGTGGACGGACAGATACCGAAGTGATCTTATAAGTGTTCCGTATGAAACACTAAAAAGCAATATCTCCGGTTTTGTTTATCGCATAAACTTCGTTCTTCCGCCATTTTGTTGCTCTTTATGTTGGCTTTCGCAAAGTATAACCATGGAATTTTTTAATTGTTTATTTATAAAAAATAATAATAATGAAATTGTTTAACTAATTTTTTCATGATTGCCCCCACAACTTATAAAATCGAAAAAAATACTGTTATATTCGCTATATTTTAATCTAAAAAACCCATATTTTTGAAAAGTGAGGTCTTTATTAGATCGAAAAATATTAATTAATTTCGAGTGCGCGTCATAGAGCTCTAACGGAGTCTCGTTACGTTTGCGCCTATTTCTTGCTTTTGAATCAGTACTTCTATATGAAAATTATATATACATTATTCAGAAAACGAACAAGTAGAAAGTGATTCTTATTATTAGACTAAATGTTCGAATGCGCACTCATTGAAAACTTATTGAATACTGGAACAGAGACAAATTCAGCTGAAATAAAATTTAAAAAATTACTTATTTTTCTGATGGGACAAGTGCGCAATACAAAAACAAAAAAAAAGTTATCACGTTCACTCATAATCTGAAAGATTTTGGTTTAGCCACAGAGTGGTACTTTTTTCCAACGTCCCATGGCAAGGGTGTGTGCGATGGCTTGGGTGGAACTTTGAAAAGGTTGGTTGCTAGAACCAGCCTTCAAAGAGTAACCAATCTAATGCAAACGCCAAAAGAATTATTTGAATGGGTAACTTTTCCTAATATGTCATTGAAATTTGTAGAGAATAAAGAATATATTGAAGAAGCAGAAAAATTAGAGACGAGATTTAAAATGGTCCTAACTATAAAAGGACGTGGAGATATCATTGCATAATACCGTTCACGGAAAAAGAAAGCTAAAGCGAAGCATTTTTCTTTTCAGGGATATTCAACTGAAGTTGTTATATCATATCCATAAATGTGCTTATGACAATACTTTACAGTCTCTTGCTTTATTTTAATACTCCGATAGTTTTTTATCATAAAAAAATCGTAATAATCGTTTGTCTCTTTTCCAATATTCAATAATTAAGTTTATGCTGAGTGTACATTTGAACTAATAATAAGGATTATATTCTATTTATTCGTTTTTTGGATAATGTATATATAATTTTCATATAGAAGTACTGATATACGAGGCTGGTTTGAAAAGTCCGCGCAAAAATAAAAACTGCTTATGTGTTTGGGGTAAACCTTTTTTATTTTTCGACATAGTCTCCTTTTAGGCTTATACACTTCGTCCAACGATGTTCTAGTTTGTTGATCCCTTCCGAATAATAGGATTTGTCCAAGTCTGCAAAATATCCATTAGTGTCTGCAATCACCTCCTCGTTTGAATAAAATCTTTGTCCCGCCAGCCATTTCTTCAAATTGAGGAACAAATAGTAGTCCGAGGGAGCCAAGTCTGGAGAATAGGGGGGATGTGAAACGAGTTGGAATCCTATTTCCATTAATTTTGCGACCACAACTGCTGAGGTGTGTGCTGGTGCGTTGTCGTGATGGAAAAGGACTTTCTTGTGGGCCAATCGCGGGCGTTTTTCTTGCAGCTCGGTTTTTCAAACGGTCCAATAACGATGAATAATATTCACCTGTAATAGTTTTACCCTTTTCCAGATAGTCGATGAGGATTATCCCTTGCGAATCCCAAAAGACAGTTGCCATAAACTTTCCGGCCGAAGGAACGGTCTTCGCCTTTTTTGGTGCAGATTCCCCCTTAGTAATCCATTGTTTAGATTGTTTTTTGGTCTCAGGAGTATAGTAATGTATCCATGTTTCATCCACAGTGACGAAACAACACTTAAAGTCCTCCGGATTCTTCTGGAACAGCTGCAAACCATCCTTGCAACACTTCACACGATTCCGTTTTTGGTCAAGCGTGAGCAATCGCGGCACCCATCTTGCGGATAGCTTTCTCATGTCCAAATGTTTATGCAAAATATTATGTACCCGTTCAGTCGAGATGCCCACAGCACTAACAATCTCACGCACCTTAACTCTTCTGTCATCCATCACCATATCATGGATTTGATCAATGATTTCTGGAGTCGTAACCTCCACAGGCCGTCCAGAACGTTCAGCGTCACTTGTGCCCATATGGCCAGTCCGAAAATTTTGAAACCACTTATAAACTGTTCTAATCGAAGGTGCAGAGTCACCATAATGTTTATCAAGCTTCTCTTTAGTCTCCTGAGGCGTTTTGCCTTTCATAAAGTAATGTTTAATCACCACACGAAATTCTTTTTCGTCCATTTCTTGAAAATCACTCGACTTCCTTGATTCACACGGATGCCAAACACAAAGAAATAGACCAATATGGCTGAAACTTGGTGTGCGTTTATTCAAGAGATGCTACTAACTAAACATGACCTCGATACGCGCCGGTGGTGCCATCTCTCGGACTTTGCACGGACTTTTCAAACCAAAGGATGACCTTTCAAAAGCAAGAAACGTGAACGAGACTCCGTTAGAACGCCCGAAATTATTTAATGTTTTCCGACCTAATAGAGACCCCACTTTTCAAAAATATGGGTTTTTTAGATTAAAATATAGCGAATATAATGATACTTTTTTGATTTTATAAGTTGTGGGGCAAGCATCAAAAAATTATTTAAACATTTTCATTGTTATTATTTTTCATAAATAAACAATTGAAAAATTCCAAGGTTATGCTTTCCGAAAGCCAATATAAAGAGAAATAAAAATGGCGTTTATAAAAAATGACCCATATTGTTGTCTGTGTTTTGGTAGTATAAAAATAAGAAAATGGAATTTCAAGTTATTTTTACCTTCTATATATCATTATATTGGAAAAATCTAGGTAAATAATAAAACTAGCTGGTACTTAAGTTGTGTGTATAAATATTTTAAAAGTAATAAAAAGTATAGTGCCAATTGAGGTGCCAATTCCTATATTGATAAAATAAACATTACTGAACGATAAAAAAATGGCAAGAAAGAAAACAGTATTTATGTATATAGCCTTCCATTCCATCAGTTAATATATCCTGTAAAAATTGCCAATAACTCAGGATGAAAGTAAGTTCTATAAACAATTTAAACATCGCGGCCTAGAATTTGCAAATATCAATATTGAAAGTCCCTCATGCAAAAGATTAAAATAAATTTATGAATAAACATTTCAGTATAACTGATCTGACATAAAGCGCGAGAACATGAGATTGTTTGTAATAATTCTTTCTGCAAGCGAGTCATATTTATTTTTCTGGAATGAACTAATTTCTCCCATACTTACTATGTTAATTTTAAATTACAAAAAATATGTAATGTTTTACTGCCACCGTCCGGCTGGGTGTTTAAATTAACTGAATAAAAAATGAGGTTGATTGAGCTTGTGTTTAATTGAAAATAAACTGTGGATCCTGTGTTATTATTATGTGCAGTGTTCTCTTTAAACAAATCGAGAATAATCAATAACAACACATCGTACTATAATTTTTCAACACTGACTTATTTATATGAATTTAAATTTATCTTCAATTAAACTAATTTAGATAGTTATATATTATTAATTGTGTATTGGGTTTATTCATACTAACAATATCATTTATCTGAATTTACGATAGACAATGCATGATAATTTTTTATTACTGTGATCGAAGATATTGAATTCACCAGTCCATTTTTATTGCCTGTAATTAAACCAAGAAGCCAATTTCTTAAAACGGTACTGTTTAATACATTTATCTCTAATGGACGCCAACAAGAAATTCCTTTAAAATATACCATCAATGGTGTGGTACTGGAATGCTCATAAAACGTTGGAGGTGCAGGTATTCTGTTCCAGAATCAATAAAGTGAAATATCAGAATATACTAACAGTGTAAAGTAATTAATAACGACTATATTGTCAATATTATTTCTCTGTGATGATCTGAAAGAAGCTGTTCTCGGAGTCGTCATGTACTTTACTTACAATTCTTTATCATAGCATAATGTCCACAAACATTAACTGGCTTAAATATTTAAATACTACCGACGAACAAGGTCGTGAAGCCGAATCATTTCCAGTCAGTTGTGGCTTTACTCAGCTTATTGACGAACCAACACCGATCCCTGATCGAGACGGGGAGTTCGCCAGTCTTCTTGATTTTTTTTTAACCACCAATTCGGAGATTTTCACGGTCAGCGTAAATCCGCCGTTAGGTTCCTCCGACCATAAACTACTTTCGACATCGAGTATCCTACCAATCAGTGACAGAGAGGCGCCTACACCGTGCAAGATTTGGCACTACAGATCTGCTAAATGGAAAGATCTCATGGAATATTTTCGAACTTTCCCTTGGTTAGACGTTTGTTTTCGATCCGACGACCCATCTAACTGCGCCAGGGAGGTTTTCGATGTTATTTTGGCTGGTATGGAGGCTTACATCCCTTTTTCGAAGAAATGCCCTTCCAACGGCAAGCCTTGGTTTGACCGAAAATGCAAAGAAGTTGTTGCTTCTAAACATCTTGCATACCGACAATGGCGTGAAAATCCTAACACCATAAATCGTAACATCTTTGTTCGTGCTAGGAACAGATGCAAAGAAATTATCGACGAAATCAAGGAGGCACACAATCAACAGATTAGAAACAAACTTCTTGCTTGTCCCAACAATTTTAGGTCCTTTTGGTCAGTCGCTAAGGCAGTTAGTCAAAATTTCACCAAATTGACCATAGCACCACTCACACGGCCAGATAATTCTATTGCAACGACACCTGTTGAGAAAGCGAACTTGTTGGCTGAACTCTTTGCTTCACATTCTATTGTCGATTTCCAAGGAAAAACACCACCTACTATTTCCATGGTGCAGTCAAGGATGCTCGATATTATCTTCAGACATCGTATCATAAAACGTATTTTGACGAAGCTAGATACCAAAAAGGCTTCTGGCGCTGATGGAATACCTGCCATAGTTCTCAAAAATTGTGCGAGGGAACTAACACCAGTTTTCTGTAGACTTTTCAACCTATCCTACAGAAAGGGAATATTTCCTTCCTGCTGGAAATGTGCCACAGTTCAGCCGATACCTAAAAAAGGCAAGAAGACCTTGCCAAATAACTACCGACCAATCGCACTGCTTTCAATAATATCCAAAGTCATGGAAAATGCTATCAATCAGCATCTTCTAAAATATCTTGAAGGATTTAACATTATTAGCGATCACCAATATGGCTTTCGTAAAAATAGATCAACAGGAGATCTTCTGACTTATGTAACACATGTTTGGAACAACGCAATTGAACACTTTGGAGAATCTTGAGAGGTTGCTCTTGACATATCCAAGGCATTCGACCGTGTTTGACATGATGAGCTGTTGGCTAAACTATGTTCTTATGGTATGTCTGAAAGGTTCTGTTTGTGGCTCTCATGTTTCCTCAGAGAGCGTTCTTTACGAATGGCAGTCGACGAATTTCTATCACCTTCACTATCAACGCCGGTGTACCCCAAGGCTCCATTCTGTCTCTTACTCTCTTTCTCATTTATATTAACGATTTGCTGGAAAAGACCGAGAATCTAATCTACAGCTTTGCAAATGACTGTATACTTATCTCTTCATTCACTTTGAACGCTCGGACATCGGCTATTCAGACGAATATCCGCAGACAGCAGGAAGTCATTCAACTTAACAAAGACTGTAGCACGTGTGTTAGACCCATAAAAAGAATTGCAAAGAACTTCAATGGGACGTCCCATAATTTCGTGCAGGGGTTAAAATACAAATACTAAAATAACATGGCTGGACATGATGGTGATAAAAAACACGAAGAGGAACCTGGAGCACTCGAAGTCTCTTAGCAGCCGGAAAGTCAATAACACAGTCCAGAAAATAAATATTGATATTCTCGTTATAGCTGAGACAAGATGGCCAGGTAGTGGAAAGTGTAAGAAAAAAGGAAACACATTTTATTACTCTGGTAAAACAATCCAGATCACTGAATTGACTTTAGTGTGGGCAAAGAAAACAGCAAGTTCATGTTGGACGTCTTTGCATTATCGAATAGAATTATGCTCTTGCAGTTAGGTGCTAAACTGACAAATATAAATAGAATATTTAGGTATATGCGCCCACACCAAAACCTAAACTGAATATTGTATAATTGAGGTGTCCGTTACTTTGTGACAATAACATACATTATAAATTTCTAAATGAAATGAAGCGAATTACTTTGTTATTTGTCACTTATTTTATAATAAGTGACAAATAACAAAGTAATTCGTTTCATTTCATTTAGAAACCTAAACTTTTTGGGACTAGGCAAGTCTGGAAGGTTTTGCAATCATCTAAATCTCAAGAGAACAGTATAGTGATGGGAGATTTTAATGTAAGCATTGTCAGGGGGTTAGAGGAAGGTACAACATAAACATTTGGCTTGGATAACGCAAACGAACATGGTAAAATGCTAATTCAATTTTATCGTGATGAGAGGTTGACTCTTAAGAATAGATTCCATAAACTATTTTTCAGATGGCCCTATACTACAACTATACTTTGTTTCAATCAACCGGAGATATCAAGACGATATTACATGTATTGCAGCCCTCCCAGGAGCAGACATTTGATTCAACCCACTTATGGCATTGAACATAAAGCAATCAACAATAAAAGAAAATACGAGCTTAGAAATAGAAACAGTTTGTCAAGAAAGAGACCTCAAGCTGGAGAGTACACGAAATGAAATCTGAAGTACGCTAAAAACGAATATCTAAACGGTTACTGAAAATGTTCTTGGATGACCAAAGTGGTATCTGGCGAGATATTAATTTTTTTTGGGGGGGACATCAACTAGCCAAAATCAACAAAAATAAATGGAATTAAACAAGAATGGACTTGAGAATAATGTGTAGAGACAAAAGGACTTCAAACTAGTCGATTCCTTCAACTTCCGTCAGAAGTTAAAATATTTGGTTTGATTGTTTATTAGAACGTCGCTACCATTAATTAGAAATTGAGAGGAGAAGTTCACTTTAGATATTTAAGAGTTAACAGAAGAAGTAAGCAGATATATTATATAGCAGTTAACGTATAGTAAACCTCCTTACTGACATAGGAAATATCACCGGTCCAAAATGCGCGAATATGAAGTAGAATAAAGCCTAGGCGTAGAGGATACTAGTATAGAAGTTTAAAAACTAAAAATAACGGTAATTAGTAGACTTTCTGCACCATCAATTAAGAATTTGTCGAATGATTTTCTGATCGGAAAGCAGAACAGTCTTTTTAGACTCAAAAATATCCTCCTTATTTATTATTATATGAGGATTTATGATGAATTCTACTATATGGTGTTGTCATTTATAATTAGAACGCTGAATTGAATTGAAGACTTGAACTGTGAGTTTTGAGGTTCGCAGTTTACTACCGTTCAGTGGCGTAGCTGTGGGGATTCATATGGATAGAATTACCGATTCTTTAAGAAAAAAGAAAAAACGGTGGTGCTACTTATCGAGGAGTGCGTCATCGAGCTCAAAAAGCTTAGACCCTCACAACGCACTTAACTAAAAATCGATGATCAGGGGGTTACAAAAAGAACTTTTACTTACAATGGCACTCTAATAACCAATGCTCAATTTAAAAATCGATTATCGCGGAGTGAACAATTTTCACAAAAGAGAACCCCAATGAAAAAGTTCCGTTTCTAAAGGACGTATTTTTTATATTCGTAGAAGGGAAGGCATAGATGTCCTGGCTCCCCTTGGCTACGCCACAGTATGTATTCCTTGGATATCGAATGATGTCGTTTTATGAAGAGTCGGTGTTGGAAGAGAATTAAACATTATAAAATAAAGCAATCCGTCGTACTCAGATAATCTCGATACCATAACTTCTACTCCACGGGAGGATCGAAGAGCTACGCCATCCAGGTTGAAAACAAGATTGGTGGTTTCGCAATATAAGAAATTGCAGAGGTCTAGCAGACATCGCGACCCTATTCAAATAAATATATTGTAATAAATTATGACTACATGACTTGCGATATGACACAAGACACCTAAAGAAGAAGATATTTTCTAATGAGTAAATCTTTACTATAACAGATTACTAAAGTATGATCTGATGATTATGATTATGAAAATGAGTAACTTCCGAAGATCTTTTCTTGATACACTCTAATAGCTTATTGTTTACCAGCCACACAAAAAAAAGTTCATTACCACGAACCAAAATACAAAGATCTAGTGTATTTTTCGTTGAATTCGAATTGAAATTTATCGTGTGATTTTTTTGGCCAAAAACATCCCTTAAAATCGGATAAAACTATAGTAATAATGTAATGACTCTTAATGAAGCGTAAAAAATGGTAGATATTTTATAGTCTAGAGAAGGAATATGCTTTCAAACCATAGCAAGCTATTTCTATTAATTAAACCAAAATCCACCCTTACAGGGGGTGAAAAGTATCCCTAAAACTCAAATAACACACCTGAGTGTAAATAACATGTACAAAGGACAAACTCTTGTAGCTCTTAGGACAAAATATCTGAATCTGGTGTGACAACCAGATATTATTCTTAAATGGTTGAGACTCACTCCTATAGGGTGTAAAAACCATCCCCACCTACCGAGGTATCTCATAAGTTTCAATAACGACGAAAAAATTCAGGCTTTTGTAGTTTTAGGCAGGGTTCTCTAGACTATAGAATATTTTTCACACGTCATTAAGAGCTATTACATTATTACTATAAGTAGTTTTATCCCATTTCAAGAGATTCTTTTGGCCAAAAAAATGACCTGATAAATCATTTTTTAACTTCGGATTCGAATTCAGCGTCGAAAAATACACTAGATCCATGTCTTTTGGTTCGTGGTAATGAACTATTTTTTATATGGCTGTGTTACTGAATAAAAATAAATCATGATAATACCACGTAGGCTGAAAAGTTTTTAATCTAACTACTTAAAACATTTTTTTTTGCAAAATTAAACTTTATTTATCAATAAAGTCTCCTTCAAAAGCGATACAATCAGTCCAACGCTTTTTTAATATTTTTATACCTTTCTTGTAGAAGGACTTGTCTTTGCCTTCAAAATAGGCCTCAGTTTCGGCGATAATTTCTTCATTGGAGCCAAATATTTTGCCTACGACCATTTTTTGAGGTTTGCGAGTAGTTAATAGTCGCTGTGGGCCAAATCTGAAGACTACGGTGGATGAGGAAACAATTCGAACTTCAGTTCATGCAATTTTGCCATCGTAACCATTGACTTGTGGCACGGTGCATTGTCTTGATGAAAGAGCATACAATGATGAGTAATTTTCCAGGGGCCGAGTCTCCGTAACACTTATTAAGCTATTACTTTGCTTGAATGGTATTTTTTCCAATCAAAAAACAATATTTAATCAACACACCAAATTTGATTTTTTCCATTGTTTTGAAAATATCAAAAGTAGCGTCAGTAAAACCACTGTAACTTGTAAACTAATCGTCGAAATATCATAAAATTTTGACACGTATCGTTTAAAGATTGGCACTTCCTAAAAATCAAATGAATTTTTTGAAAAGGACGACTAAAAACTTTTCAGCCTGCGTGTTACATTATTCAAAAATGTAACTTTTTCTAGTTTTTCAAATATTTTCTTTTACATCTGCAGAACCTTTTTTTCAGTACCGTAGTCTAAATAATTAAAATAAGGTAAACATTTAAAGGATTTTATGAAGCATATCCGTTTTATAACTGTCTATAATAAAATTTGCATAGTACTAATTACATATTTTCAAAGGAAAGTACACATATAAAAAGTTTAATAACAAACTTTCAATTCAAATACCATTAAATATATTTGCACAAAGAGTTTTGTAAGTAATAAAAAAAGAATCTTTTAAAAATGTGGAATTTTGTAAGTATAATTTTTCTTTGATATTTGAAACCGAAACTTTTAAAGATCGAACAGAGTCTGAAACCTATATTCGTCGAGAGTTGCTAAGTGGCTAGTCATGTAATTCGGTGTAAAAGTATATCTTTTGGAAGGACTAAACATACAACTTTTAAAAAGATATTTATTTTTTCTTTGTCCCATTTTATGTCTATAACCCATTTCCCAATTTGATTTTATTTTTAAAATAAACATAAAAAATACTTTTATGAAGTTAAATAGTCTTTAATATTTTAAACATATTTCTTTTGCTAAAAATACATTTTAAGTCAGGCTGAAAATTAATACTTAAAGCTGTCAAAATTGCTCAAAATATACGGTTAAAATAGATAATCCAGCAGGTTGATTGGTAAATGAATGTCGCTTTTAGCTGCTATGGGAATCCACTTTTAATAACTTTTTTTCTATTTTATAATATAATATGAGATAGATTGGAACAAAAAGTTAAAGCAAAATAAAAAGAATATGAAGTAATAAAAATAAATAATTATGTAGATCCTAACGCAACAGTGCAAATAACGCGTAGGCTGAAAAGTTTTTGGTCTAGCTACTTAAAAAAAACACATTTTTTTTTGCAAAATTCGACTTTACTCATCAATATAGTCTTCTTCAAGAGCGATACAATCAGTCCAATACTTTTCTAACATTTCTATACCTTTCTTGTAGAAGAATTTGCCTTTGCCTTCAAAATAGACCTTCGTTTCGGCTTCATTAGAGGCAAATCTCTTTCCCGCGAGCATTTTTTTGAGGTCTGCGAATAGATGGTCGTTGGGGGCCAAATCTGGAGAATACGGTGGATTAGGAAGTAATTTTGAACTTCAATTCATGGAACTTTGCCATCGTAACTATTGACTTGTGCCACGGTGCATTGTCTTGATGAAAGAGCACTTTTTTCTTGTTCCTTTGAGTCATTTCTTTGCGATTTCTGCCTTCAAACGTACCAATAACCTTTTATAATATTGGCTACTGATGGTTTTTCCCTTCTCAGCATAGTCGATGAAAATTATTCCATACGCATCCCAAAATACAGCCGACTGTTGTATCTTTAGTCTCTTTGGGCGGCTTTCATCGGCTGCTGTCCACTCAGCTGACTACCGATTGGATTCCGGTGTGTAGTGGTGGATTCATGTTTCATCCACTGTCAAATATCACATGAAAAAATTCTTTTTATTGCGCTTAAACAGGTCCAAACAGCGCTCAGAATCATCAACACGTTGTTGTTTTTGCTTCACTGTGAGCAAACGCGGTACCCATTTCGAACAGATCTTTCTCATGCCCAGATGTTCATGCAAAATATGACCAACATGTTCTTTTGATATCTTTAGAGTGTCAGCTATCTCACGCAATTTCACTTTACTGTCATACAAAACAATTTTGTGGATTTTTTTGATGTTTTCCGGTGTCGCCACTTCATTCGGGCGTCTAGAGCGTTCAGTATCATTTGTATCTGTACGACCGCGTTTAAATTCAGCATACCAGTAAATGATGAGTGATTTTTCCAGGCGCAGAGTCCCCGTAACACTTATCAAGCCATTGCTTTGCTTGAACGGTATTTTTTCCCATCAAAAAACAGTGTTTGATCAACACACGAAATTCGATTTTTTCATTCTTTTGAAAATATCAAAAGTAGCGTCACTAAAGCCACTGTAACTTGTAAACTAATCGTCGAAATGTCATGAAATTTTGACACGTATCGTTTGAAGGTTGGTACTTCCTAAAAATCATTGTATTTTTTGAAAAGGGCGACATCTATGTGTCAGACCAAAAACTTTTCAGCTTACGTGTTAAATATCGTAAAAATAAGAAACACCCCAGTTTCCTTGCGACATCGGGTACTTATAGCAACCTATACCACAGCTGTTACTGAATAAAGTGAAGTTAATCGTTCTTATAAAATTTACCAATAAAATATTTTTAGTCTTGTGTGATAAACATGATTCTTATTTATAGATATAACTTCTCTGGATTTCAAACTCGACCCCAACGATTTTTTAGTCATCTTCGATGTCGAGGCACGTCCTCCATACCTAATGGTATGGAGCAATGGGTTCTCTTCTTTTTCTAATTACACTGGTCAACACAAGTCTTGTTTCCTTTATTTTTTTTTCTGTTATTGGGTATTTCTATGGCCCTGACTATGAAAAAAATACTGGGAGATTGCTAACAGCTTTACCTTTTGAAATATACAGTTTTATTATTTTCCCAAAAAAATACAAAAAAATAATACATTATGTTTTACAAAATTTCTATTGAACACTAGCAAATGAACTTTTATAAGATTTCCTTGAATGAATGACTTTAGGTAGATCTCGTTGCAAACTCCAGTAGTAGTCTGCCATCATATGTGAGTCCCACCGCCCCTGATAACGCTCTTCCATTGTCCGAAGAGCCTGATGAAATCTTTCACCCTGCTCCTCACTAAAATCATCCAGATTTTGTGGAAATCGGTCTAAATGCGAGTGCAGGAAGTGGATTTTTATGCTCATGTTGCACCCTAGCTCTTGCAAGTTCGATAGCATGCACTCAACAAGCTCGACATGGTCGTCAAATTTCTTTTTGCCTAGGAAGCTACTCATAATCAAAACAAATGAATTCCAAGCTTTGGATTCGACTTCAGTCATTGATTTGACAAAATTAGGATCTTTCACGAGTTACCTAATCTGTGGCCCATCAAAAATACCAGCTTTCAATTTTTTTGAACTTAATCCTGGAAACATGCGTGAAAGAAAATTAAAATATTCGCCACTTTTGTCAAGCGCCTTCACAAACTGTTTCATTATGCCGAGTTTAATATGAAGTGGTGGAAGTATGATACGGTCTCGGCTAACTAAAGGCACGTTTATAACATTTTTTGTACCAACTTTTAGCTCTTTCCGCACTGGCCAAACTTTTTGTGACCAATGGTGTTGTTTGTCACGACTATCCCAGAGACACATGAAACAAGGGAACTTTGTGTACCCCCCTTGTTGACCTAAAAGAAAGTTAACCATTTTCAGATCAACACAAATGACCCATTTGTGGTCTTGATACTTAATTTTTTCCATAACCTTAGAAACATTTACGTATTCTTCTTTTAAAGTCGTCGAATGTGCAATAGGTATAGATCCGTACTTGTTACCGTTATGAAGCAAAACACACTTTAAACTTCTTTTGCTGCTGTCTATGAAAAGACGCCAATCACTAGGTTGGTACTGTTTTAAGCCCATCTGCTGCAAAATACCACCAACATCGTTACAAAAAACTAAATCCTTCTCTTGAGAAAAATACGGTAACAGATTTTTTTCTCGGGTACGATAAAATGTAATGTTGGTTTCCGGAGTAAGCAAATTTTTTTCTTTTAAACGAGATGCTAAAATTTCAGAAGCTTCTTTTGGTAAGTTCAGATCTCTTACTAAGTCATTTAGTTCTTCCTGATTAAATGGTTGAGGTTCTGAAAGGCTACATTTGTAGTCTGAATCAGAGTCTTCACTTGATGTATTTCGTTCGGGTTCACAGAGATTTGGATCATCAGAAGATTTAGATGTGCTGGGTTGTACCTCTTGTGATTTTAATTGAGGTCGTTGAGCAGAAGATAAGTTAGGATATGACCACTTACTTCGATTTCCAGGGTTAATTCCGTTTATTTTTACAACGCAGAAGTAGCAATCGTCATGATGGTTTCGAGGTTCTCGCCAAATCATGGGTGTTACGAACATTATTGCATCTCTTTTTCCATTGGACCATAACCGTAGACATACCACACATTTCTGGCATACAATATGAGGAACCCATGGCTTGTCCTGATTACACAATTTTATTTTAAAGTATTGATGATACGCAGTTTTTACAAAGTCCGATATAGGTTTTCGATATTTTGCAAATATATATTCACCACAAATATAGCAAAAACAATCGGGATTAAGCACACAACATCTTATTGACGAAGCCATATCTAAAACAACAACAAAATATATTTTAGTGTCCAATAAAAAACGAAAATCTAAGTAAAAATAGTAAATGAGGGTAGTTAGCTATAACTCAAAAACAAAAGCTGTTAGAGAAAAATTGTTACCATATTTAAAAAATACGCGTCAATTTGAGATAGAAACAAAAAAAAAATCACAGGAAACAAGCAATTTTCTTTTTTTTGTTGACCAGTGTTATTGCAAACATATATATGGAGAACTTCTAAAAACAAGCCACCGATACTTTTCATCTTAAACCAAAACTCTGGAGGGGTTACGTTTTTACGACCAAATTACGAAATACTTTCGTAATTTGGTTGCATGGTCAAGAATCTCTTAAAGTTTTTCAATCATCTCAACTCGTTACATCCAAATATTCACTTTATCTTTGATGTTCAAAAAAATAATGCTCTCCATTTCTTATATATTCCTATTAATCGAAAGTCAGATATGACTTTGGGCCACTCAGCATATAGAAAACCTACTCATACGGTTAGATGCTTAATGGTTCCTTGCACACTCAGACAACTTATTCCTTGTTCATAGGACTGTATCACTATTTTAGTCACAATCTCTTAAATTAAAACTAAAACACCTTACTCCTGAGATATAAAACATTTCACATTCAAAAACATACATCTCTCCAGGTATCTCCGAAAAATATAAGTTGATGATATCAGTTTCTTGGGACTGTAGTCCTTCTATACATTAAGAATGTGACAGATTGCATTTCAAAAATTCTACATAAAATAATAACACGGTTTTCTATCTCTGATCTGTCAAAGATAAGAATCATCTTGAAAATTTAGAAGCCTATATTGTCCTTTGCAGCTGTGGTAAAATTTATATTGGTGAAACAAGCAGAAAAATATGTACTATTATTAAAGAACATTAAAGGGAAGTACATCTTCATAACATTTCCACTTGCAGAACACTAGTATGGAACGGGACATCGGATTCTCTTGGACTAATCAAAGATCGTTGCGACAAATTCCTTTCTTTACCCCAGAGAAATTCTGAAGTCCATTGAAATATCTGAATATCCCAACAACCTTAATTGTGACCCTGGTCTTTACCTCTCACTAATCTGGGAAAAGATCATTAATGAAGCTCCGCTTCCCCCCACCTCAGTCCACTAACATAAAAGGCATGTGCAAACAAAATTACATTCCGAAGAAATCAGTTCCCGGAAGCTCTAAATAAACCGGCAGGATGATCACGATATAGCATCACTTTTGCAATCGACACGGGAGAAATTCATAAGAATTAGACCTATAAGCTCTGTAACCTGTGAAAGTTTCCTGTCAAAATTAATGGTTCTTACTGTCCGAATAAATTTATGATTGGCTTTGCCTGTATCTATTAAAAAGCAGTGATGCCAAACTGAATATTAGACCATATTTCTCGGAAAGTTTTGAAAAATAGGAAATGGTAAAACTGTGGTGGATTTATATTTTATATTCTAGGTACAATTTATTTCAGAAATTTCGGGACAATAGGTTTTATGATAGGGAAAGGAAATATTATCGTAACAGTTTTATTTTATTTTAAAGGCCCATCAAACAATGACAATACTTTTGTGCATAATCATAAATGTAAACGAATTTTATGGTTTCTGACTGCATAACATCATAACTTTAGTTGACTTACTTTTACTTTTGTCAATTACTCCTCAATTTCTATTTAAATCACTTTTTAGTGAATTAGGAAATAAGGGCTTAGCGGTGTGTACCTTATTTTCGTAGTTGCTCGGTACAATCTCAGATACATTAAAACTGCAAAGCCATTTCTTTATGATGAATGAATAAATTATTGGCCGAATATGATTTCTTTTTTCAAACTACTATGTTTTTTCTAAAAATTGTTACTATATTAAGTTCTCGAGAAAAAAAAAATTACATTACCAAATGTCACTTTAATGATAAAACAGTTTTTTACACCAAAATATTGTTTTTCTGAATATACATTATGAAGGAAAGAAAATAAATACAACTGACTTGGTAGGTAATTATTGTTTGTACCATTATTGCCTTATGCCCTATTTACAAATAAACGTAATCAATCATATTCTCTTTATTTGCACCTTTTGATATTTATCGTAGAACTTGTAGCAAGTCTTCAATATAAATCAAATTATTTTTATAATTTGCAATTCAAAGTTTATACAGGGTACAGTAGAACGGTTTCCGACCGAAAAAATCTGGCAAAAAATTAGACATAAACTATTTAGTTGGAATATAGTTGTTAGCAGAAAAAGGGGGAAAGTTCAGTCCTATTACGGTTGCAGGGTTTAATTAGAAACGACACCAAATATTGGGGTAAATAAATCCAGATAACTTACTACTTAGTATGTAACGGATCTTAACAGACAGAAAGAATCATAGTTAGACTGAATAGATGCAGTATATAATACTAGATTGGAAGTATGCATTTGCTAAGTTTTCTACAATTACGACGCGTAGACATAGCTGAGCAAGGACAATTTAAATAAGCCCTTTCAAAACAATCTGCAAAAATATTCCATATAAATGTATTTAAATAAAATTGGTCTTATTACTTCATGAATTCAGATAAGTCTTTTTTTAAATCCTTTTTTTATTGGTTGGCCAAATTAAAAATATCGATGATATCGAAATTATCGTCCCATATCTCTTCTGTCACACTTATATGAAGTCTTCACTAAAATTTTAACAAATCGCTTAACAGCAAAACTAGATTTCTGTCAACCTGTGGAACAGGTGGGCTCCAGAAACGGATTTAGTACGATTGACCACCTCTATATAATACGTACTGTAATAGAGAAATGTACAGAATATAAGGTACCAATACATTTGGCCTTCATTGATTTTCATAAGTCATTTGATACTGTCGAAATCTGGTCCGTTCTAAAGTCCCTGGCGAATGCAAGACTAGATTTTAGATATACAAAAATAATATAGAACCTCTAAAAAGAAGCATCTATACATATTAAAATTTACGAAACAACTATTACTAACAACATATATATAAAGAGGACTCTGACAGGGAGATGCTAACTCACCTAAATTATTTACCCTGGCCCTTGAAGACGTCTTTAAGAAGTTAAATTGGGATGAGAAAGGCATTAACATCGACGGCACTAGACTGAGTCACCTTGGGTTAGCCGACGACATCGTCTTAATAGCTAATAACACCAATGAGCTACAGGAAATGTTAAACCAGCTGAATGTGGTCTCTGCCAAGATAGGTCTTAAAATGAACTTTGAATAATAAATTAATGAGCACTGTAGATGCAGATACCAACATACAGACAGGAAATAACTCTGAGGAACGCGTCGACAAGTATATCTATTTAGGTCAGACTATTAGGATCGGAAAGGAGGATCAGGATGCAGAAATGACCAGGCGAATGAGGCTAGCATAGGCAGCTTTTGGAAAATTAGGTCATATCTTAAAAAATACTACAATACCCATAAACCTAAAAACTAAAGTCTCCAATGCCTGTGTCCTAGTATTTGCCAAAAAGCTCGTAACTTCACAGGGAGCTATCGAAAGGGGCATGCTTGGTATCTAAAATTCATAACAAGCAGACAAGTCACCAAAAGACCAAAGTCAATAACAGCTCTGGAGTTGGCAAGGATGAAGTGGGTATGGGCGGGTCATGTGGCTAGATCGTCTCGCGACAGATGGGTATATAGGGTCACAGTATGGAGACTCAGAGAAACAGGAAGAACCATGGGACATCCACAGAAACGATAGGTCGATGATATAAGAGTAGCAGTGGTTAAAGGTGGCAAAAGATAGGGAAGCATGGAAGATATTAGATGAGACCTACGTCCAGGAGTGGACAAACTTAGGTTGACAAGAAGAAGGATAAGAAGATATTTAGATTATTCTTATTATTTAACAAGAATATTGCGTTATCTTAAATCGGGGTAAGACAAAATATCTTTTTCTTTAATAGTAATGAAATAAAATTCAAATGTGGACTACACTGATAAAAAAAGTTAGATCTGCTGAATGTATAAATAAAAATAAATCTCTTGTGCGATATGTGGCTGCATTATTATTTTTATTATATTTTTTATTATTTACTGGAAAGTTAGAAATTAAAAAAATATGTTTTTTGTAATCTAAAGACCCACAGATCTGAAGAAAAGAAAAATATGGGAGGGTAGTTATTTCACTAATAAAATATTGTTTCGTTAGCAAGGAAAGTAAATTTTGTCTCATAAGTACATTTCCGACAATTTAACAGTTTATATCTCAAAACCTTATTCTCTGTTCAACACAACATTTTATTAGGTTACTTTGTAATTACATCTCAATCCTCTATTACTATTTCTATTTAAATGGGAAATGGTGGAAAAAGAAGAACAATAAAATAGAAGTATATTACAGTATACTCGCAATCAGCGCGTCTCTTTTACTCCGTACATAAATATTCAATAACCCTCTTCCTATGTTAACAATGAAAAAACAAGACAAATACGAAGTCACTCTTCTACCTCCATTCTGCATTCCTTTGGCATCTTAAATATTTTATTATAAATGATTTTGCTTAAAATTTACACATTCTCCGATCAAAAAAAAACCTGAAAAAATTCTCATAATACTATTAAAACTATATAAGATTCTTCCCTCTCACCCCATAAATTAATTTTCATATACCTATAATCTAAGAATCCTGAAAAGGATTTATAGCACCATATACATGGTGTCCCAGTATTCCGTGTACATAGAGTTACTGTGGATTTCTGAGATGAAAATATAATCATTTAACCCAACTTATATTAGTCAACTTATTGCACTGTGTATATTTTTAAATTGTCATAACATAATATTCTATGTGATATTTTTAATCAAATATTCGTTTTTTTCCGTCTTCTCCCGGTTAAAAAAGCTCTCTTGGTAAATATTGCTCCGAGCAACAGTTTCTGAGATAATTGGATGGTTGTTTCCATTTTTTAATTCCATTGTCAAATTCGCAAATGAGTTCCTTCACACTTCATCCAGGCTCAGAACAGGTCCAAAAAAATAGTCTTTGAAATTATGAGCATACTTAAAGGCAAACAGGCTAATAACAATAATAAATGTAAAGACTAACGGGCCAACAACAGTAAGAATGTAAAAACCAACTAGCCAAGGGCATAAAAGATTACCCACAAATTGATAAATTCAAAAAAAGTTTAATCGCTCAACTGAGAAGGTATTGGTTTCACAATAAATGTTCAATATAGTCGCCACCTTCGTTAATACATAAATTAATACGTCGCAGGAAATTTAAATGTACTCTTCTTAAAATATCTTCATCTCGTAAAGCGTTAGCAACATTTTGAATCGTATTCCTCAATTGCTCAATGTTGTCGATTTGAACTTGATAAACTTTGGATTTCAAGGCATCCCTAAGGAAAAAAATTGCATGGATTTAAGTCTCGGGAGGTGGCCATTTATCTGAGTAACTTTGGTTCAAAAAAATTCTTAAATTACGTGCAAAATTGGGTGGTGCACCATCGTGCATGAAAAACATGTCGCAACGTAAATTAATGTTTCACGGATGAAATTCAAGTAAATATCACCATCAAGTCGATCTGATAATCTAAACGGCCCGATCAAATAGCGATAAATGCCATCTAGACATTAATACTGAATTCGCGTTGCTCACCAAAAGTGTATTCCATAATAATCTAGATTTAAAACACTGTTGAGCTTGAGAAGGGATTCATTCTCGTTAATACTTGTAAAACTTGTTTAATATTTGTTAAAAATTACTTTCTGTCAGTGTTACTACAAGCTAGTTATGTCATAGAACATATGATATCTTACATCATTACTATAGTGATTTTTGAGCGTTGCCAAATAACTATACAATGTGAAGAAACCTGTGAAGGAACGCATTTGCGAATTTGAAAATGGAGTTAAAAAATGGAAAAAAACATCCTACTATTTCAAAAACTGTTGCTTGGAGCAACATTTACCAAGAGAGCTTTTTTAGACAGGGGAAGGCGGAGAATGTGAATATTTCATTAAAAATAGCATACAGAGTGATATAAAAAAATTATCATAATTTAAAAGTATACATAGAGCAATAAGTGGCGCTTTACAACAAAACTGTGAGCTGATTTCGATTTCTCATCTCATCTAGGGATATATATATATATATATATATATATATATATATATATATATATATATATAAATATATATATATATATATATATATATATATATATATATATATATATATATATATATATATATATATATATATATATATATATATATATATATATATATATATATATATATATATATATATATATATAAATATATATATATATATATATATATATATATATATATATATATATATATATATAAATATATAAATATATAAAATATATATATATATATATATATATATATATATATATATATATATATATATATATATATATATATATATATATATATATATATCCATATATCCCTATAAAACCCTACCCCACCCCATTAACCCCTTATATATTTTACTGTAAATAATATGTTTACAATTTGTCAATAACATCAATCAAAAAAATGTTGAGAAATTTCCAAAATACTATTGAAACTGTACAATATTGAATGACCCCTACAAAACGATGAAAAAAAAAATAGCCTAATTTTCGAATCCCCCAACTCTAAGAACCTAAAAAAAGACCTCTATTCTCCTCCCCACTCCATTTCACTCATTTTTATTTATATTACATCGCTTCTAAAACCATACAAAATGTATTGACTCCAACCGCTCTCACCCCCTTTGTTTTTAGCGATATCGCTTAGAAATTATAGGCTTCATTCTCGCATTATTATATTTATTAGTGTGATTTTTTCATGGATACAATAATTCCCTTTAGGAAACAACGAACACGTAAAAAAAAGTAAAATAAGTTGGTATTGTCCCGTTATTATTATTAAAAAAATGTTTGGAAAACTTGAGATAGCTAGGCTCTATCATATTTTTAACTAATGAGTACTACGGAAATTTTTCTTTATACCTAATGGACTAAATTAGTGTGACGTTTTATTAACCGTATAGAACTAGTAATATTTCTTGATTCTTTATAGTGAACTGCCTTCATCATCACAGCCTTTGTCAATATGAGACAAATATTATGTTCTCCATAAATACATATTAAAATAAGAACAAGGCTGTTACAATGTTGCGTATTTTCGGTATTGTTTTATGGTACTGAGACCTAAGCATTGAACAAAGAAGCTATAAGAAGAGGCCTTCCAAACGTAGAGTGAAAGTGAGAAGATAGAGTGAACAATAAGACCCTCCTTGAACAAATATAAAAAAACAACAGAATTTATTGATACTGTTCAAAAGCGAAAATTAACATACCTAGGTCACATAATGCGAAATGCCAAGTATTGCTTACTGCAATTGGTACGGCAGGGTACAAAAATCGGCGGACGTGACTGGTATGCGTTAACATCTGCCCAATTAGTTAGAACGGCGGTATTAGACATATAGGCGGTGAAGTTGAAAGAAATGTACTTATGGAACAGAAGGTAAATTTTTGTATTTACTTTTCTTGCTAATTTACTTTATAATAAATAATATTAAATATTACAAAAATAATAATCTAGCCACACATCATAAAAAAGAGTTATTTTTATTTACATATCAAAAGGTTTTTTTTGGCATATCGGACAATTTTTTTGTCTCTATAGTCCACATTTGGTTTTATTCTTTAACGTACGCACATATTTCGCTTGCAGAGAGCATATATTTTGTTCGATGTGATTTTAAAAGAAAGGATTGTAGGTTTTGAATCATTAAATACTTTTTTTGATTGATCGCAAATTTCTTATTTTTTTATTAATATTTCACCATAATGTTAATGTGAGATAGACGAATTTAGTGTTTATTTTATAGCTGCATATTTGCAAAGAAAGTACTGGGTCATTCAGTTTAGCATTTTTTTTATCCTAACTTATATTTGTACGCAAATTAAGTATGAAGTTTAAGTAAAAAATAATATGGTCACGACACTTTAATATTTTTAGTAAGCAGTAACGATGCCATCATTAAAATGGTTTATTACGATATCATTTTGATGTAATTCAGCAATTGCATTTACTCAACATCGACTAAAATCTTCGAAATTATCTCCACATTTGATCATTTTCTAATCTTTTATTCTTAGGTGGATTATTTTTATAATAATCAAAAACAACAATGTGGCCCGTTCTCGGGTGAAAAGGACAAACATTATAAGAAATGTATAGTATATGAAATTTGCGATTTTTACAGTTAGCCAAGTCGCCAGGGGTTTTGAGCTCTCATTAAATGTTGACAGGCTGCATTTTGGTACACAGGTAGTTTTTGGACGTAGAGTACGATAAAAAAAATAGTTTGCTCAAGTACGCTAAACCCACAAAATTCAAAAATTCGGTTTTCCGGTAATATCTCAAAAAATAACAAATATATCGCAAAATTAATAACATCACTTGAAAGAGCGGGAAATTCTACAAAAAAAAATAGTATATAGATTTTTTTTTCGATTTTTGTTATTAGCGGGGATTTATTAAAAATTCGATGATTCAAAAAGTGTAGCGCGCCAAACAGATTAATTTGACAGTCTACGCGCACCGCTCGAAGATTAACCGATATTACTTATTTTCAGTGTAAAAAGAAAATTAAAATGTAGTTTTTTGAAGGGAAGACTTTCAGCTTTCCGGTGATACTAATAGTTTTTATTTTTGCTGCTTTATAATTTGTAAGGCTTAAAACGAAATTTTCGTTTACACGATTTTAACGGGCATACAGTAAATTACAAATATTTAATAAAATATAGTACTGAAAAAAAATCCCTATGCATATTTGAGTGAAGCAGAAAGCACAGCCGTACCATCCTTTTCTCGAATCCACTCACGGCATTTTTGACCCCCCCTGTAACTTCGTTGTGGATAAAGCTAGAAGCCTGAATTTTCAGTGACCAAGAGCACATACTATACTAGCTATATTCCTAAATTACCTACTATTTATACCTTATAGTTTACGAATTATCGCCAGTCGAAGTTCTTTAATTTTGTCACTGACACACTCACCGATCATCAAAATTCTAAGGTATTTCTAGCAGACACACAAACTTCAAATTTTGAATTTAGTTAGTGTTTAGCCTATAAAGGAAGGAAAAACTGAAACATCCCGAAATTTCAGTCCCTTTTTCTAAATTGTACAGTCACTTAAGCCAAAAAATAGGGTCAACCTCGGCATGAGAGATAATAAGCAGTAAACTTGTATAAACCTTTATTTTGGCATTCTAAAAGTTGTCTCAAAAGTCTCATAAAATCTCGTGTCCGCGTCTTAAGATATTCAAAGGTCACAAAAATCGGTTTTTCGCAAATATCGCGTGTCCTATGGTTTCAATGATATTTGCATTTATTATGAAAATTGTATAGCATAAAATTCTCTACAAATTTTGTTGTAAACATTTTTTTATACGCTTAACCGTTTTTGAGATAGAGCGCAGAGAGCGCGCAGCGCTCAGCCATACATAGCATAATGCAAGGTCAACCATGAGTCCCGGTAAATAATACGTCGTATAAAGTTAATTAATCACTAAAAAATCCATAATTATGAATGATTTGTATTATTTATTAATTAATATATTATATTTAATAATATTTTTCATTTATCAAATATATTCGTTTAATAATACTTGCCTACTTCGTGTAATTAAAAAATTGTTAAGTGAAATACTTTAAGTATATTTTAATTATAAAAAAGTATCAAGATGATGTTTCCATGACAGTAGGGCTAGAAGAGAATATAGTTATTAAAATAGGAGCAAAGTTATGTTAAGACGAAATATTGACGTGAGTCTTGGCTTAGTCAACGGTTCTATCGGTATAATACACAGAGTAAATGTTGATACTGAAAATACAAATAACATAAAAAATACATATTACATTTAATAATAAACATCTTTACGAGCTTGGTCCAGTCAAAACTAAATTTGAAATTATTAATAGAGCTTATGTTCATCGCGAACAGTTTCCTATATGTATAGCCTATGCTATTACCATACACAAAAGTCAGGGGCTAAGTCTAAACAGTGCACTGATGGCCATCGGTTCTTCAGTGTTCACATGCGGTCAAGCATACGTGGCACCTTCGAGAGTGACAAGTCTGGGCGGATTACATCTAATTAATGTCGACTTCGATAGTATCAAAGCTTAGGAGTCCGCAATCGTTGAATAATCGACTTAGAAGCACTTATCCTCCAGATCTGTCAAAAATTGTTACATCATAGCCTTTGAGAAAAACCAATAGAGACAGGGAGTGGGCTTTAAGAAAATCCATAGCTGACGTACAAGAAATATTACCCGAGAAGAAAAAAAAGAGGACTACCTACAAAAAGAAATGAGATCCTATCAAAAACATAAAATGTAAAAAAATGCCAAGTCTCGCAACGGACTACGTTGCGAGACTACTTGCGTAGTCCTTCCACCACATAAAGTTGTGAGATCTCATGTAAAACCAAGTCAGTTATTTTAGTTAGTATCTATGGAAGCACCTATTCAACAACTTTGTCAAAAATTGTTATCTGTTTAGTTACCTACCAACATTTATAGTGACCGTATCAATATTAGACATCTTTATTTCTATAATAAATATAATGACTTGGCAATCGCACGGCAACATAATCACATAAGAATAATCTACTATTTAAAATACTTTATTCTGAAGTGCAGTAGATTATTCTTATGTGATTATGTTGCCGTGCGATTGCCAAGTCATTCTATTTATTATAGAAGTAAAGATGTTTAATATTGATACGGTCACTATAAATGTTGGTAGGTAACTAAATAGATAACAATTTATGACAAAGTCGTTGAATAGGTGCTTCCATAGATACTAACTAAAATAATTGACTTGGTTTTACATGAGATCTCACAACTTTTTGAGGTGGTATTACTGCGTTGCGAGACTTGGCATTTTTTTTTACATTTTATGTTTTTGATGGGATATTATTATTATACCTTCAGTTTCAATATAAGAATAATTAAAAATACCCACGTCGTCGGCGTTATTTAAACATTGGGTTTTAAAATATAAAAATGCTGTAGTGCGCTGCCGGCAATTATGTTCAAAGCAGTATGATATGGTCAAAAAAAGTCGGAATTTTTTTTTTAGTTACAGTTAAAAGTATACTTGATATTAGAAAATCATTAAAAACTTAAAAAACTTCTCTTTTTTTTGTAATTTTGCTCTTAAAAAAGTTTTCTTGATAAACATATTTTTTGCTCATTATTAATATTAAATTTAAAGGAGGGGAATGAAAGATAAAAGTCTAAACTATAAGTATAAAGTATTTATATTTCATTTAAACATCCAGGTACAAAGAATACAATGATTCTAAATTACTCGAAGAAATTAAATGAATTACGTACTCTCTGGGCGTCATACTGGATCAGCCATTTTGAATTTTTCAAATCTGTCGTCGGATTTTTAATCAGCATCCCGAGAAACCCCTTAGAGTATTTCAAAATATCTAACGGTATAGAGAAACGTTAAATTAACCATAAATGAGGTTGGAAGCATGATTCCCACTACTATTGAAGGGATAAACCAGCCATTTTATTTTAAATAATTTTTTTAAATTACGCTAAAAATAAAAAAAAAAATCTATATACTATTTCTTTGTAAAATTTCCCATTCTTTCACGTGCTACTATTAGTTTTTCAATATCTTTTTTATTTTTAGAGATATTTGCGAAAAATTTTTCATTTTATTTTCGATTTTGTAGGCTTAGCGTACATTTTAGAACAGCAAACTTTTTTTATCGTATTCTACGTCTAAAAAACTACCTGTATGCCAAAATGCAGCCTGTTAACATTTAATGGGAGCTTTTCGTCAAAATTTGCCTCAAAAAATGCCGTTTCTTTTTTTTAGTTATTAAAAGACTAGAGACTAATTTTTTGTGTTGTTAAACATCACAAACTGGTGAAAAACATAAGTAAAACATCAACACATCTGTAAAACACAAAACACATTAAAGAATCCGACTGGAAATGGCTTTTGTCAATATGGTGCATGTCAAGGAATAATTTAAAGTAATTTAACAACTTCCACTGGTCCTCATTTTAAATCATTTCAGACAAAGCAGGCTTTGTAAGACTTATTTTTAACATTTCATTCTAAGAAGAACGAATGTGGCTTAAGAGGCTAATAAAGAATTAAAACTAAACTGTCACTAAAACTCAAAATAAATCATTTAAATTATTTTGTATTAATATTGTAATTTACGACTAGTTTTTTTGTTTATTTTCTGACTGGTGACTCGGAGAATAATTTAGGTTAACGCGTAATGTGTTAAAAATAATTATGGTAACATATTAAAAAATTTGTAATTTAAGAACACATATTTCTTCTTTTACTCTGTTTTGTTCCTCGTCGCTTTTATATGTTTGCAGGACGTTGTTCTCGTTAAAATAAACTCTTAAAGATTATTATATGGGAACAAAACAAGACTTGTTGGATAATCGAGAACTGCTTCATATTGCTAACTAATTGAACAATATCTTCTACATGTTGTATATTGTTCAATATACCTATGACGTCACCATTCATTTAACAATAAAGACCAAGAAATCATACTTGAAATAAAAAGACATAAATTAGACATATGTGCAGTCTCGGAGACCAAAAAAAAAGGCAAAAGAAACAACAAATATGAAAACTACATACTAATATACAGTGGCAAAGAAAAAAATGAAAGAGCTGCGTCAGTGGTTGGCATACTGCTACATGAACGATTTGAAAACTAAGTCAGCAAAACGAAATATATTAACGACAGACTACTACAAGTGACGATCGAACTACAAAAATTAAGATCCACACACATAATAAGTATATATGCACCCGATACCAGCAAACCTCAAACGGAGATAGACCTATTTTACCAGAACCTTCAAACAGTTTTAGACGACATACCTAGTGATGATGAAATAATAGTTCTAGGGGATTTTAATGCAAGAATTGGTGATGAAGTTATACCTGGCATCAAAAATCGATTCAACGAAGAAACTATAAACGATAGTAGTGAACAAATGATACAACTATCCATACAAAATTAACTTAGAATTAACAATACCTTTTATCCACATAAACCACAACACAAATACACCTTCGAAAATACACGTGGACAAAGATCAACAATTGATTACGTAATCACAAATAGAAATATTCATCCAACAAGAATACAGGACGTAAGAACTTTAGCTTCCGCCAATGCTGGAACGAATCACCATCTTGTAATAGCAAAAATACGAACAACCATGCAACGACTTCGTAGCGAACCCGTCGAACAAATAAGCAAAATCAATATAGAATCTCTATCCGACGATTCAACCAAATATCTATATCAACAAAGGTTAACAGAAAAAATAGCCACAAATGATATTCGAGAGTCCGATGACGTAGAAACGGCATGGACAAAACTAAAAACTAATATGCTAGAAGCAGCAGAAGAAGCATTTGAAAGAAGGACTATAAAGAAAGGGGGAAAACCAAACACAAAACCTTGGTTCAAACAAGAAGTTAAGACATTAGCTGAAGAAAAAAGAAAATCGTACCTACAATACAGATCCAATGCTATAACATACAATGATTATAAAAATGTAAGAAACAGGATCAACGAAAATATCCAGAGAATCAAAAGAGAGCATTGGGAGAAATTTTCGAACGATATGGAATATGATCTATACGGAGGACAAAAAAAAATATGGAATCTACTGAGAAATAGAAAAAAAACAATAAATGAGTATATACAAAATACAAAAATTACGGTGGAAGAATGGGAGAGATATTTCGAAAAACTCTATAGTCCATCAGAAACCAATTCGTAACACTGGAAATACAGCATGAAGATGAAAATGTTGCCTAACCAAATAGGACTATTTCCTTGAATCAAATACAGCACATGGCGGCGAAACTAAAAAACAGAAAAGCCCCGGGCATGGACGAAAATAAGAACGAAATGATCAAATATGGAGGTGGTAAATTACTAGAAGAATTACAGATTTTCTTTAACAAAATACTCACAGCTAAGATTATACCATCCGAATGGATACCAATTTTCAAAAAAGGAGAAAGGACAGATCCAAAAAACTATCGAGGTATCAGCTTAATAAGTGCGGTACTAAAATTGTTCACTAAAATTTTAGCAGAAGAAATAATGTTAACTGGAATCTGTGCAGAACAGCAAGGGTTCAGAAAGAACAGGTCTACTATAGACGCCATATTTATAATCCGCCAAATTACCGAAAAAGCCATAGAGTTTAATAAGGGTAATAGGGAAAGGTTAACTGATGTCATAACTCTACTACAAAAAAGGGGAATTCACCCGAATATAATAAAAACTATCGAAGATCTGAACATCAACAACCACACATATGTAAGAGTGGCAAATAAATTAAGCAATAAAATACCTATGACAACCGGAATCAGACAAGGAGATACATAGCCTAAGCCCAATCTTATTTAACATCATAATGGATGAAATAATAAACGAAGTAAAGAAAACTGGGAGAGGACATTGATTGGGAGACAAAGAAATAAAAATAATATGCTACGCCGATGATGCAGTAATTATATCAGAAGACGAAAATAACTTACAGACTCCTACATAAGTTCCAACAAACGGCAAAAGTGTTTAATATGCAAATATCTGTAAAGAAAACAAAATCTCTTACAATATCTAAAGAACCGAAAAGATGCAAACTCGCGATTTATCATCAGAGTGTAGAACAAGTGATGTCCTTCAGATATCTAGGGGCAAACATAACAAGTATCAGGAACCTTAAGGAGGAAGTAAAAACTCAAACAACAAAGGCATCATTAATATCAGGATACTTAAGAGATATAATTTGGAGAAACAAATATATGAGTACCAGGAGCAAAGCAAGAATATACAAAACATGCGTAAGACCGATCATGACGTACCCGATAGAAACCAGAGCGGAGAACATAATGACAAAACGACTCCTAAGAACAACAGAAATGCGAACACTTAGATCGATAACAGGACATACCTTATTTGACCGGAAGAGATGTGAAGAAATAAGGGAAATGTATGAAATACAGGATGTGGTGAGATGGGCAAGAAATAGGAGAAGAGAATGGAGAGACCATGTGGACAGAATGCCAAATGACCGGTTGGCTAAGGTTGCAAAAGAGAAGCGACCAAACACACCTCGACCGCTTGGAAGACCATCGATAAGATGGTATGAGAGCTGGTCTTCATCATCGCAATTGTTTCTGGGAAACCTTTGAAGTAAATATAGGACATGGTCCTAACATAGGAAGAAGACGTCACCATTGAGAAATAATGTCACCGTTTAATTGTTTATGTAACTCTCTCTCCATTTTTATCTTACGACAGATTTTGGAAAAAAAGGCTATGAAATACAACACACCGGCATTCATCGGTTTTATAGATCTTACTAAAGCATTTGACCGCATACAATTTAAGGACGTGGTTAGTGCACTGGAACAGCAAGATGTACCCAGAGAATACATCAAGATAATCGAATATCTGAACACCCACAACACAACAAAAATAAGAGTAGACAAAAGGCTAAGTCCAGAAATAAAAACGTAAACGGGAATTCACCAAGGTGACAGTCTCAGACTACTATTATTTAATTCTATCATGAATAAGATCATAAACGCCGTAAAGTCACTTGGCTTGGGATATAGACTTGGTAATCAATACATGACACGCAGATAATGCAATTCTGATGGCTGAATCTGAAGACGACCAACAACGACTACTTTAAACATTTAAGGGCACCGTAGGAAATTACAATATGAAAATTTTCACAACACAAAACTAAAGCAATGATAACACTGGTCAACACAGAAATTTTTTCCTGGAATTTTATATGTATTATAGGATATAGGTGAGGCACTGATTACGGAAAAAATACTGGTTTAATGCTATAAGCTCTACTTTTTTATTTATATGAAATTACAATTTTTCTCAAAATTGGAACAAAAATACAACATTTTTTTCTATGTTTGATATAATTACACACTATGAAACGTGCTTTTATATGATTTTCTTGAATGTACGGCTTGAGGATCATTTTGTTGCAAATTCCAACAGTAATCGGCCATCATATGGATATCCCACCTTCCTTGATAAGGCTCTTCCATTGTGTGTATATCTTAGTGAAATCTTTCACCTTGCTTTTCATTGAGATCGCCAAGATTTTCTGGGAATCGATCTAAATGAGAATGTAAGTAATGAATCTTGATACTGATGTTGCAGTCCAGACCTTTCAAATTGGACAACATGCACTCAACGAATTCAGAATTGCTGTCGGACTTATTGTTGCCGAAACAATTTTTAATCACCACAATAAACGATTTCCAAGCTTCATTCAAGCAAGAATTCATTGAATTCCCAAAGTTTGGGTCTTTCACAAGTTGTCTGATTTGTGGCCCATCAAAAATACCCGCTTTAAATTTTTCTATGCTTAATCCTGGAAACTTGCGTGAAAGAAAAGCAAAACATTCGCCGTTTTTGTCAAGGGCTTTTACAAACTTTCATAATGCCCAGTTTGATATGAAGTGGTGGCAGTATAATGCGATCTCGATTTACTAAGGGCAAATTAATAACATTTTTGGTACCAAGCATCAGTTCCTCTCGTACTGGCCATTTTCTTTGAAACCAATGACATTGTTTGTCGAGGCTATCCCACAGAGTACATAAAACATGGGTATTTTGTGTATGCACCCTGTTGTTTTCCAGAATTTATTTCGTTAATATTTACGACGCAAAAATAGCATTCGACATGGGAATTTGAGGTTCCTATCAAATCATTGGGGTTTTGAATTTGATAGCACTTCTTTTTTCCATTTGACCATTGCCACAGACACTCAATACAATTCTGGCACACGATATGAGGTACCCATTGCTTATCTTGATTGCACAGTGTTATTTGAAAGTAGTTAAAATACGTAGTCCGAGATAGGTTTTCGATATTTTTTAAAGATGTATTCTCCACAAATATAGCAAAACAATCTGGATTGTGTCTACGTGTCGAAGCCATATCTGAAATTAAAAACAATAATTATTCTCAGTGGCGTAGATCTGAAATAACTGCGGATATCGTCTAAGTTAGGGTAGACCGACAATTTTAAAAAACATGAACTGGCAGAGAAAAACTAACATCGGATTCGAAATCAGAACACTACAATAAGCCCAAAACTGAAAAAAAAATAGAGGAAAAAATAAAAAAAAAATGTTTGTTGACCAGTGTAATCTCCAGAGAACCGTTACCATGTGAATTGGTAGTAAATAACATCTCAATTGAATAAGTGATTGAGTTTGATTATCTCGGCATATTCATATCTAGCAGTGGAAACCTTAAAAATGAAGCTAAACAACAAATCAATAAGACAACCACCACTACTTTGCGACATTTAAAACAAATCATCTGGAGAAACCAATATCTAACCATTGACTGTAAATTCAGAATATACAAAACCTGCGTCAAACTGGTGATAACTTATGGAGTTGCGGCTAGAGCAGACAACACCGTGACAAAAAGGCAATTAAGAAAAACAAAAATAAAGAGTCTCAGAATAATCGCAGAATACACAATGTGGGATAGACAATACCCACATAAGAGAGAAATGCAAAGATGACGACATGGTGCGATAGGTGAAAGCCAGAAGACGTAGTTCGAATGAATATGTAACTCAAATGGCGGACACTAGGATGGCGAAATGAGCTCGCAATGGAAAACCAGAGGGTAGCCGACTACCGGGAAGACCTCCCAAGAGATCGCGAGGCAGTCGGTAATCAACATCACAAGAACACTAACGAGATTATAGGCGATTCGCCTCACAAAAGTGAAGGAAGAAGAGGAAGTAATTGTATCTAAAATATTATAGTTAAAGTATTTGGGTATTATATACTTTTACTTAAGCAGAAGAATCTCTCGTATTTATATGTAGTAGTAGTATGGGTGGAGAAGTTTATAACCAAGCAAACAAACTAAGCGGAATGTTAGGATCTGAACCACGTTATCGGTAGATGACACTCCTTCAGCTTGCTATTTTAGGGCCTTGTTTTTGACTTCCAGTTGGTCACAAACCTTGACAGGATACAGTCAATATCTATGAACGCCCTCGTGGCATTGCGACGAAGTATGTTTATCGGTGGTGGCCTGCCATCCTTCCAGTCCGACTTTAGATCTGTGTCTCATTCCAGAATTATAAGGATACTATTTCCCAGGCGTAAGTACCCCCCCGTCAACCTTCTGGTTTAAGTGGCTCGTTAACAACAACATGCAGTCAGGGTCAGCACTCCAATATGGATAACTATCTACCTCGCAAGTCTTGCCTGGTTCGAGCGACCTACCATCAACAATATATCTTTTACATCAGTGTTGGTTTGTTAAAATTTTGTCATTGTTTGCTGCATTGCAACATGACTTAGTATCTACCTACCCAAATATACTTAAATAAAAAAATATATACACAGTGAGAAGTACAATGTTTCATTTAAATACATTGTTCCAATAATACGGCATAATATAGCTTTTGGCTCCGGGTTGCAAAGGATAATTTCGATAGAAGAAAAGCTATCCGCTTCATTATGTCTGGTTTTCCTAATTAAAATGGCCAAACATGGTTTTGAAGGTATTGGTGCAATTACATTTAAGGTTTAAAATAAAGTGATCGACATTACATGCGAATTAGAGGAAAAGCATTTACCATTACGAAGAAATCGATGAATTCCATTTTGCAATTGCTTATTTTCCATTTTAGTTGCTGTGCGTATCAAGTCAACGTGTCGAGCTTCAAGCTTTTGCATGTGTAATGGTTTAAATATACATGATATTATTTAAATTTATTTATTAACTAGCAGTGTCCGCGGCTCCGCTCGCGTGCACTTGATTCACTACTTTCGTCAGTGCTTATTCCTTATTATTATAGATATATTATTCCTAACGTAATAAAATATCTGCCATTATTTCCCCTTATCTTTCATTATTTCTCCTTATCTCCCATTAACTCACCATAACTCCCATTATTTCCAGTATCTAGGCTTATCTCTGCTCATCTCCCATTATTTCTCCTTATCTCCCATTATCTCACCATAACTCCCATTATCTAGACTTATCTCGGCTTATCTCCCATTATTTCTCCTTATCTTCCATTATTTATACTTATCTCCCATTATTTATACTTATCTCCCATTATCTCACCTTATCTCCCATTATGTAGGCTTATATCGAATTCTATAGAACATACATATGTATCAATTTATAAAAACACGTAAATCGGATAAGTGGTTCTCCAGTGATAAGCACTAACGGACAGACAGACAGAGACGTTGCATTTTATATATATCATAGATATTCTTTGCTACATCATATTGTTTCATATTTAATGGCTTAGCATGTTTAAAAAAAAGCATGTAAATCGAATAAGTGGTTGTCCAGTGACGGACAGACAGACATAAAGACGTTGCATTTTATATATATTATAGATACCCTTTGCTAAATGATATTGTTCCATATTTAATGGTTTAGGCAGTGTATTGCAAGAGAACGCGCTAGCGGCAAACTTTTTTCACTATTATCGTCACTGCTTATCCCTCATGTTACCTAACGTTATAAAATATAGCCTATAACGTGGCCAGAGAACATACGTATGTGTAAAAAAAAAAAGACACGTAAATCGGATAAGTGGTTTTCGTGTGATAAACGCACTAATGGACAGACAGACAGAGAGACATTGCATTTTATATATATTATAGATTATAGATATTCTCTGTTACATAATATTGTTTCATATTTAATAGTTTAGGCTGTGTATAGCAAGAGAACGCGCTAGCGACAAACTTTCTTCCTACTTCATTCACTATTATCGTCACTGCTCATTCCTTATGCTACCTATCGTAATAAAATATAACCTATAACCTGGCCAGAGAACATATGTATGTTTAAAAAAAAAGTACGTAAATCGGATAAGTGGTTTTCCAGGGATAAGCGTACTAACGGACAGAAAAACAGATACGTTGCTTTTTATATATATTATAGATGTAATAAAATATATATCTATAACCTGGTCAGAGAACATATGTAAGAATTTAAAAAATCACGTAAATCGGATAAGTGGTTCTCGAGGGATAAGCGCAATAACGAACAGACATACAGACAGACAGAGAGACGTTCTATTTTATATATATTATAGATATTAATTATTATTATTGTTATATAACCTGGCCAAAGAATATACGTATGAATTTAAAAAAGACACGTAAATCGGATAAGTGGTTCTCGCGTGATAAACGCACTAATGGACAGACAGATAGAGAGACATTTCATTTTATATATATATATATATATATATATATATATATATATATATATTATAGATATTCTTTGCTACATAATATTGTTCTATATTTAATGGTTTAGGCTGTGTATTGCAAGGGAACGCGCTAGCGGCAAACTTTTTTCCGACTTCATTCACTATTATCGTCACTGCTCATTCCTTATGCTACCTATCGTAATAAAATATAGCCTATAACCTGGCCAGAAAAAATATGTATGTTTTCAAAAAAAAGTACGTAAGTGATTCTTCAGTGATAAGCGCACTAACGGACAGACAGACGTTGCATTTTTTATATATATATTATAGATTAAAAGTCCTGAATCATCTATAAATTTCTAACGCTCATTCTTGTATAGTTGCTGACAATTTAACTGGTTAGGTAAAAGATTTAATGAATCTATTCTATATATTAAATAATTATGGTCAATATTCTAATTGGCTAAAGCCATGTAAATAAATATTCATTAAGACCATATTTTCTTTTGTGTGAATATAATTGCACAAATGCCCTCAAAGCAAAAATCTTAGAATTCAGACGAGTTAAAGTAATTTCGTAAACGGATTCATTTCTGGAAAAAAAAATGTTGTCGGAATATTTCTATGCGACTCCGGAGATTTGTTATACTGTGTAATTTATAACAAAATTGAAGCTATGATGCTTTCAAAAATAACTTTAAAAAATGATCTACGCGAGGTTGTGACGAGTAGTTGAGGAAATTATTAATCGAAATACTGTCAGTTTGTGCCGACTAGTATATTACCGTTATTTTTGATTTCTTATAAAATAGGTTTTAAGTGTTATTATTACTATTTTTATCTGAAAGAGAAAAAAAGAATCCGACGTGAAAAATCCTGTGGCTCTAGCTCACAGAGGCTGTCAAGCGGTTTGGTCTGAAAATGATGAACACGCCTCAAGTCCGTTCGGTTATTAACCATCGACCAATTTCATATACCTGAGCAATCTGAGAGAACTAAGGATAACTGCTTCTTACATCTTCATTGCTAGTGAATCAGCCGATGCACAGCAAGCCGGTATCCTTTGAAAGTTCTGTAGGGATATGTTTTTACTTCGTCCTAAAACCCCAATGACTAGGACCACCATTGTTACTGAATGTTGGGGGAACAAAGCGCGAAGTTCATAGTTTAAATCTTTGTACTTAGAATGTGTTTCCTCCTCTTTGATTGCTGTATTTGTTTTTGAAGGTTCCAAAAACTCAATTACTTTGTCTTGTTTTGTCTGTAATGTCTTAAATCTAGGTGGTTCTAAATCTAGGATGTTAGCCTTACCAGTTTATTGTTCGATGACGTCGCTAAAGTTTACTGCTAGATCAAGTTTTTCTACTGTATTTTCCGTAGCCCTGAACAGAAAGGCTTCCACTCCTCTCTGTTCATGTCCGCAAACTAATTCTAGTAGAGAATTGAAACTCGTTTGTTTTCTTACACGCCGGTCCCATGAAGATCCTATTATGCAGATACTTTAAGCTCAAAAATCCTCTTCCACCCTGATGACGTAAAAGGTCTATTGGAGGAACAGAGGATCGCGGATGAAAACTTCTACTCATGTACATAATTTTTTTGGGATAATATCCAAATCTCGCAGTTCTTCTTTGGTCACCTTGACTTACTATTAGTATTATTATTATTCATCTGAACAGAAGAAAGAATCTGACGTAGTTGAAATCTTTGTACTTAGAATGTTTTCCTCCTTGCTATTGCCATATTTGTTTCTGCAGGTGCCGAAAACTCAACCGACTCGATGTCTCCCGAAAGATACGGCATTCTGACAACGTCATCAATACCGTGCGAATGTCTAAGATGGTAATATAGGTTGCGCAACACTGCATTATTATTCTTATTATACTCTTGTTCTTCTTTCTCACATGGTTCCATGGTGGGCCCAAGCCAAGTCAGCACGAAACACTATTACCATTGCAGTGTTGACTTCTAAATGTTTTTGTGTATTTTTGTGTTGTTACATATGTTGTTGGTGTCGACTAATGGCCCAAGCCATGTGACTGGTCTATTGGACTGTCTTTCCGTTCCGGCTAATATTTTTTACATCTGCTTGTTATGTTTCGATCGTTTCTTTATTTTGCTGGTGGCATTTCTTATATCTGTCTTTTGTAACAGTTGAGGATCTGTTTTTGGTAGTTTCTAGTTAAAATGACTTTATGCTGGATGGCAAGTAAGAAGCCTTCTGTTTCAGGGAATAGCTACCCATCCTGTAACCAGGTGTATGATTGTTTTTTATTTACGTGGTCTTGTTCTATGTGTTTCCCGTGGAGTTTTTTTCTGACCACGTTTTCATCTTTTCCTGTTGTAATTGGGTGTAACTGTGTGTGTCTGCTGGGTGGTCTGCTTGAGATAAGTCGAGAGGTGTGTAGTTTTTGTCTGCTCTGACGGTTACTGTATGGAGGCTGGTTTGCTTGATGTGAAAGAATTTCCTCAGTGCTTGTATTTGTTTTGTGTGTAGTGTCTTTACATCTATAATTCCTCTTCCTCCCGCCTTCCTCTCGATGGTAAGTGTTTCTTTGCATATCTTGAGGTCTCATTTCCTGTATTTGATGAATTGAGAACATATAAGGATGTCGATGTTTTCTATGCCTGTGAGTGACCATTTGATGGGGATGAATATGCCAGCATAGGTATAGCGAACGTGTCGATGGCTTTAGTGAGATTTTTAGAGTTGAGTTTTGTTTCGTGAGTCTGTTTTTGAATTCGGTTTTGAGGTCTGTTTTGATGTGAGTGTGGTTGAGCTTGGTGCTTTGATGAAAGCCTAAATATTTGTATGTTTCTTTGTCGAGCATATTATGTTCTTTCAGCTGTTTTTGTAGCAGCGTAGAGTTTTATATCATCCATATATAAGAAGTGGTTTATTTTATGTTGGTTCACTTTTTGGTGTCTGATGTAGAAGCCATGGTCTGTTCTGTTTAGTGTATTTGAGAGTGGATTGGGGCAGAGGCAACACCATGGAGCGCTGAGCGAATCTCCCTGAAATATACTCCGTCTGATGTACAACTCTTCTATTTAGATGCATTCGGTTTGTGTTTTTAGGTGTTGGGGTTTTTCATAATTTGCGCGAGAAATTGCCTGGGGTTTTGGTTGATTTTGTAGATTTCTAGGGCTCTGATTAACCAGCTGTGAGGTATGGAGTCGAAGGCTTTTTGTAGTCTATGTAACCGGTGTGAAGGTTTCTATATTCTTTTCTGGTTTGTCCCATGATCACACTATCTATGATCAGCTAGCTGCTTTGGCTCACGTTATCGATAGATGACACTCCTTCCTCGGTTATTTTTTCTGCACCCCTTCTGCTCTGTGAGAATGTTGTTATTTATTAAGTGTTATTCTATTTTCTTGGAAATTGTGGCTGTGATGATTATTATTATTATCATTACTCTTTTATGTATTTGTTTAGGTTTACTTGTTATTGTTACTGGCAAAAATAACGTTGTTTTTTATTACTATTAATATGTATGTATGTACCTACACACTATACAAGAAGGTAATCGACTGACCATTTATCATCCGTTTATTTTTGTACATTTCATATCTAAAATTGGTTTTATTTGTAATAAAACTAAATAATTGAGAAAAAGCTGTCGCGAAGAATAGAACGGAAAGCAGCTCATTATCGTTGCATTGTCGGTCGCGATACTTCCTTAATGACGTCACTATGAAAAATAGAACGGTTTTTCAATGTCATTGTGAATACATCGCTGACCACGAATTGCGGATAACAAGAAAGAAAAGCGGACTTGGATTTACGTCAAAAATAAATGCGTTTCGGTTAATGGATGACGAGTGTCGTTATATTTTGTCGCATTATTATGTCGTGCCTAATGGCCGACGCAAACGCTGATTTACATATAAATGATTATTTAAAAAACAATGAAAGAAGACTTTATGAATCCTGCATATAAATGCATTGAGTGGTTAACTGTATTATTTTTAGAGAAGAAACAAGGTAACAATTGAATGCGCATTTACCTTATCAGTTACTGTTAGTCACAGCAGTTCCCTATGACTTATCATTTTTTGATTAAACTATTAATATCCCATAGTGAAGCTTGGAATAAATTGTAAAAATTTGTATGTTTTTTCTTTTTTAATTAAACCCCTGTCGAGTTATAGACAATAGTTTTATTATTTTAATATTAGATGCATATGAACATTTGTGACATTTAAGTTTTTTCGAATAACAATGTTGTTTTGGGGTTTATCAAGAATGCTATAATTGTCGACAATACTTTTTATATAAAGGGCATATAATCTTGTATCATTTTCTGCATTTTTTTTTCAATAAAACAAGTAGTCACAAGGAGTTATTAGTATAATGCTTTGTGAAGGCTTTTATCGCCTTTATGTACAAACAAACTTCAATTTGGGGTCAAATTTTGAAAAATCATAATTAGGCTTTAGAAAGAATTTTGCATAGGTTATCTTACTCTAGTTGAAATTCTTATAACTAAAACAATAACATGCATAGATGGTAACATGACAGACCTTAAAAATACATATATATATATATATATATATATATATATATATATATATATATATATATATATATAGATAGAGAGAGAGAGAGAGAGAGAGAGAGAGAGAGAGAGAGAGTGAAAATTTCGTGAAACGGAACACCTCCGACGTGATTTTGGAAATCCAAAAACAATGATTTATTTTAATGTAAAACTACATATAGGTAGTGAACAAGTTCTGATTGATGTTAATTATTATAATTGTTATAAACAATACAAGTTTTAGGTAAATTTTTTTCAAAAATTCATAACTGGGAAACTAATTTATGAAAATTCTAGTTGAGACCAAAATGTCCAGAAAAATATTATGAATTCAAAAAAAAAATCCATAATAAAAAAAAATTAATGACAAAAAAATCACTTTATTGTAAACAAATTGGAATTTAATAAGGTTCTTAACTACTTATCGACAATAGGTTTGATTCCGTATAGCGGGATTAACAATCACAGTAATTCTTTAATTAGAAATTGTTTAATTTTCGTGGGAAAATGCATTTTTTAGGAAACCTTCAACAAAAAATCTATAGTAATTTAGAAATCTTGCTGTAATGTTAAATTAATGAGTTACATCATAACTAACAAATCTATCATCTTTCGAATGAATTGTACAACACAATGTTTTTTTTTTAATTAGCGCGTAAATGTAGAATTGACATGTGTTTAGAATTGATTGTGCTCGCTTAAAATGAGTTTTCAGGAATTTAGCATGAGTTTTATATTGCAATTTTGTACAATACTCAAATTTAATATTTTAAAAAACTTTCGCACGATTAATTTGACGTAAACTTGGCGTTTTACGGTACCACCTATACCGTTCCACGCACCTTTACCGTGCGTAGTAGCAAAAAAAAATGCTATTACCACTTCTACATTAAAATCTAACTTATGCTTTAATGAATAGAAAAATTGAATTTATTTTCGTATTGGGCACCAAATTCTTCCGAAAAGTTAAATAATTTTTTTACACTTTGACAACCGTGATTTTCGTTTATGTATGCTACTAATCTCTTCTTAAATAAATTTACAGAGCTGCAAATTTATTTAACAAGAAGTTAGTCGCGTATATAAAAGAAAATCACGGTTGTCAAAGTGTAAAAAAATTATTTTATTTTTCGTTAAAGCATAAGTTAGATTTTAATGTAGAAGCGGAGTGGTATTTTTTTGCTATTTAGCTCGGTAAAGGTTCGTGTGACGGTATAGGTGATACCGTAAAACGCCAAACATATTTTGCAAGCTTACGTCAAATTGATGGTGCGAAAATTCTCAGTGTCGAACATCTGTATATTTGGGTTCGAAAGTTTTTTGAGAATATAAAACTCGATTATTGTATTGTATAATATGGAACTTATGCTAAATTCCTGAAAACTCGTTTTAAGCGAGCGCAATCAATTCCAAACACACGTCAATTCCACAGTTACGTGCAAATTAATGAAAAGACATTGTGTTGTAAAATTTATTCGAAAGATGATAGATTTGTTAGTTATGATCTAACCCATTAATTTAACATTAGGACAAGGTTTCCCAATTACTATAGATTTTTTTGTTGAAAGTTTCCTAAAAAATGTGTTTTCTCATGAAAATTAAAACGATTTCTAATTAAAGAATTACTGTGTTTGTTAACCCTTAATATTTATATCAGCATGCGATTATCCTGAATTATATGTGCGTCTAATAACACTACGTTGCGCCACCCGCTTTGCACTGCGCCACACCTCGCCCAACGCGGTGACTTCGCTCATAACAACTAACGCTATTTGAAGGTCAAATGAGATCCGAAACACTTTCTGCAGAAAACATTGACGAATCTACGGAATCAAACCTATAATCTATAAGTAGTTAAGAACCTTATTAAATTTCAATTTTTTATAATAAAGTGATTTTTTGTCATTAAAAAAATTGTTTTTATTATGCAAATATTTTTTTTTGAAATTCATAATGTTTCTGGTAATTTTTGTTTCAACTAGAATTTTCATAAAAAAAAATCACTTTTCGAGTTATGAATTTTTTTTTAAAAAAATTGACCTAAAACTTGTATTGTTTATAACAATTACAATAATCAACATCAACTGAAAATATTTCAAGCGTGTTCACTACCTATATATAGTATTAAAATAAATCATTGTTTTTCGATTTCCGAAAAGTTGGGACCGAGGTGTTCCGTTTCACGAATCTGCACCCATATATATATATATATATATATATATATATATATATATATATATATATATATATATATATATATATATATATATATATATATATATATATATATATATATATATATATATATATATATATATATATATCTTTGTGTTAGCCGATACTTGTTGGAAATTCATAATAAAATTATATAAAAACAGCACTATGTTTTAATTTCCAGTATATTTAAAGTCACTTGACAATTGTTTCACCATACAACAGCCATTGCATGGTGAAACAATTGTCAAGTGACTTTAAATATATTGGAAATTAAAACATAGTGTTGTTTTTATATAATATATATATATATATATATATATATATATATATATATATATATATATATATATATATATATATATATACAGTCGACACTGTTTATAGTGAAACTCTATATAGTGAAAAAAAAACCCTTTATAGTGCAATTTTTTCAAGGCCTAGAATATTTTAACGAAATTTTATGTAAAAAGCCCTGCATATAGTGAATCTGTAAAATACTAACACTCTATATAATAAAATTTTTACCAGAATTTTATTTATAAATTTTTATTCCATTATTGAGATCTTGGCCGTTTCCGGTTTCCCATTTTTATCTAACATTAGCACGAATTCCATTTTTATGACGCATTCTTTTGAAAAGGTTCTTAACGCGTTTATAACTCCTAATGGTTGGCAATAACTCAGGTAGGTTTCTGTGAGAAACCCGGGGAATAACCCATTTTATAGAAACCCGGGGAAAAACCCATTTTATAGTCGAGGCGTAGTAATTCGCAAATTCAGGTTCAGTTTCTTTTTGTTTAAGAATCAAGTAAGATGTCCAAGCGAGTGTGTTTAAGTTTAGCTGAGAAAATTAAAGTTTTGGAGGAAGTTGATTAAGGTTGCAAAAAAATTGATGTTGCTGCAAAATTTGGTGTTTCTCCAAGTTGCGTCTCTCTGATAATAAAAGAAACCTAGTGTTCCAAGCAGTCGAAAACGAGTACGGGTGAGTACTTACGAGGATGTAAATGAAGCAGTTTTACGATGGTTTCAAGTGGCCCGTACGCATCAAAACGTACCAATATCGGGAAATTTAATAAAGCAAAAGGCTCTACAATTTGCTAAACAATTTAACTGCGTTAATTTTCAAGCTAGTGAAGGGTGGTTGAGTGCCTGGAAGACTCGCAATTCAATTGTTTTCAAGACGGTGTCTGGCGAGAGTGCAAGCGTTAGTCAGGAGGACTGTGACATTTGGACTGAAACTGTTTTAAAAAGTGCATTGAAAAAGTACGAGCCAAAAAACGTTTTTAATTGTGATGAAACCGGTTTGTTTTTTAAATGTTTGCCAAATAAAACTGTTGCTTTTAAAAGTGATAAATGTTTTGGTGTTAAAACAAGTAAAGAAAGGGTGACACTTATGGTTGGAGCAAACATGGATGGCTCAGAAAAACTGAAATTACTGCTCATAGGTAAAAGCAAAAATCCCCGTTGTTTAAAAGGAGTTAAATCTCTGGAGTTAGATTACGCCAATAATAAAAAGGCATGGATGACTTCTGAGATTTTCGAAAGATGGATCAAAGAACTGGACACGAAAATGAAAAGCCAAAAGCGAAAGATTGTGATGTTTATAGACAATTGTCCGCACATCCAGTTACTGTAAGTAAAAAATTAAGGAATATTGAATTGATCTTTTTTCCACCAAACATGACCTCCAAATGCAAGCTATGGACCAGGGTATTATAAAAAACATAAAAAATCGTTACCGAAACAGAATTGTTCATAAAATTGATAACAACCTTCCAGTCCAAAAATTGATTACCCTTAAAGAGTGTATAACCGAAGTCGCTAAAGTATGGAGTGAAAATGTTTCTCAGAAAACTATCAAAAACTGCTTTTCTAAAGCAGGTTTTACTGAAAAAAATTAACGAATGGGAAGAAGAAGACGAAATGGATTTCGCTACCTTAAAAAGGCAATGGGGTATTCTACAAAAAACTGCTACCGTCGACGCAGATTTTTTACTTGAAGATTTCTTAGAAAACGACAATGATGTTGTCACGACAGATCTCCCAACTGACCAAGACATAATTGACGATATAAAAAGTATAGAAGATCATGAAGAAGAAGCTGAAACCGGGGAATGTCTTGCTAAATTTAGTGAAAATGAAATAAGAAATGCATTTGACATTGTGCGAACTACTCTCAGGGGCCAGGAAAGTGTACCTGATCAAATCTTTATGCATTTGAATAAATGCGAGAACTTTGTTGAGCAACAATTATTTTTCAAAAGTAATGTTCAAAAGAAAATAACTGATTATTTTTCCTAGTACGTATGTACGTGGTATGTACATATTTATTAACAGATTTTGTATTATTCTTTTTATTTCGTATGTAGTACATACATACATAAAGTCCGTACGTTATATATTTACACGTGCGTCATAGTTTTCAGGCAATATCCCAGACGACTATTATATTTTTTGTCTCTTTTACCAATACGATTTATTGGTGAAAAGAGACAAATAATATAATAGTCGTCTGCTTATGGCCTGAAAACTATGACGCACGGGTAAAGATATAACGTACGGACTTTATGTAAGTATTTAGCCCTGTACATGCTATGTGCTATTTAAACTTTCAAATGTTTAATAAAATCTTTTCTAATAATTCAATTTTGCAATTTTTTTTGTTGCTTGTACCTTATAAAATACAAGTAAATGATTACCAATATAAAATACATACATAGCAATATATACGGATTTTTTCTTTATATAGTGAAAAACTTTCTATAGTGAAATTTCGGTCAACATTTTGGTCTTTCACTATATAGAGTGTCTACTATATATATATATATATATATATATATATATATATATATATATATATATATATATATATATATATATATATATATATATATATTTATGTATGTATATAATATATATATATATATATATATATGTATATATATATGTATATATATATGTATATATATATATATATATATATATATATATATATATATATATATATATATATGTATATATATATATATATATATATATATATATATATATATATATATGTATATATATATATGTATATATATATATATATATATATATATATATATATATATATATATATATATATATATATATATATATATACAATAATTTGTTTGCCACCTATGAAATCAGGAAAAACAACCGAAAACGTTCTTCATCATAACAACGCCAGCTCTCACACGGCACGTCAAACAATTGATTATTTGACAGAGAAAAACATCGAATTAACGTCTCATTGCCCATATTAACCTGATTTATCGACTAACGACTTCTTTTTGTTCCCGAATCTCAAAAAAAAAAACGTTGACAGCGATTTTCATCACCATGTAAAGGCGAATGTTTTGAGAAAAGTAAAACAATTTGTACCAAAAAAAATTTATTTTCTTTCATTGTTTTTGTAAAAACTTAAAAGGTATCTCTCATACATACATATGATGATTTTAAAAACACAGATTTTATGAACTTCAATCGTCCTCTTTCTGCGGTGGAGTGAGATTTGATGCTCGCCTGCATGAATATACATGAAGCTACAAGAATGTTTTACGAAATACTTAATAATGCTATCTTCTCTCATGTACCTATTAAGCTGTTTAAAGCCTCGAACTTTCCACATTATTTTAGTGCAGAACTCCGAAGTACTATTATAAATAAAAAAAAATAACTCACAAAATCTATATCTGCAGTGGGTTGCGGGCGGACTATGTCCAGTTTAGTAATTTGAGATCCCTTTGCAAAGAACTAGTTAATGGTGATTATGACATTTATGTCAGAAAAATTGAGGATGATGTCTCCAAGAACAATAGAAATTTTTGGAAATTTGTCAATCACCACAGAAAATCATCTGATTTACCCGGCTGTATGTTGTATAACAATAAAGTGGCTGATAGCGGTCAAGACATTGCTGATCTATTTTCGGAGTTTTTTAGTACTGTATACTGTAAGGCTGATGTATCTTGTGTAGAATATAGATTAGATAACAGGGATTTAATAAGATTATTAGGTTGTCTAAAAAAATGTTATGTGGTCCTGACAATATACCTGAATATTTGTTAAGCAATCTTGTCTATAGTATTACCAGACCGCTGTTTATTTTGTTTAATTAGGTCGCTGGGGGAGGGCGAGCTTCCTGATTTATGGAAGGAGAGTTTTATTGTACGATCTTCAAGTTGGGTGAGAGAGAGAATGTTCAAAATTATAGGGGCATTTCAAAGCAGTCTGCAATTCCTAAGTTGCTTGATGGTTTGGTCTATGATCAACTAAGCTGGATATGTAAAGGTATAGTGGTAGAAGAACAGCATGGCTTCTTGGGAGGTAGGTCGACTGTCACCAACTTGATCACCTATGAGAATGCTCTGGTGGATGCATTGGAGAGGGGATGCCAAGTGGACTCGATCTACACTGACTTCTCCAAGGCATTTGACAGGGTTAGCCATCAAAAACTGTTAGCAAAACTTAGAGCGATGGGGTTTCATGAGCGCTCTGTAAAGTGGCTAGTATCGAGGTGACCTCAGGCGTTCTTCAAGGTAGGCACTGTACTCCATTACTATTTAACATCTTTATTGTTGACATTCGTCAGGCTGTTCCTGACTGTAGCTTTCTTTCGTTTGCCGATGACTTGAAATTGTACCGTGAAATTGTGACTGAGGCGGACTGCATGAAGTTGCAAGAGAGCTTGAATCTGTTTCGTGCATTGGTGCAATCATAATGGATTGTCTTTAAACCCTGGGAAGTGTAGTACGATTAGTTTTTGTAGGAAAAAGAATACAATAACCTTTCAGTACAAGGTTGGTGATGAGGACTTGTTACCGGTCAGTTCTTTGAAGGATTTGGGAGTCATAATGGATGCTCAGTTGTCGTTTAGGAAGAGTAGTCTCTTGCATGACAAGAAAGGCATTCCAAATGTTGGGACTTCTTTTTATAATCGGAAGAGATCTATCTATTGACTCAATGAAGAAGTTATACTGTTCTCTAGTAAGATCTCGCCTTGAATATGCATCAACGGTATGGTCACCTTACTACAATGTTCACAGTGCAGGGATTGAACGTGTCCAGAATAAATTTATTGGATATTGCTCTCATAGATTGGGGTTGGTTGGTGACAGAGGAGCCCTGGCTAGTATGTTTGGTCTGCGGACATTAGAGAACAGGAAAAGGGTAGTCAGATCTCCACGATATTTAAATTGCTGAATGGTGTTATTGATTGTGCACACCTCTTAGGGCAGATACAGTTGAAGGTTCCAGAAGGTTGCTTAAGAAGAAATGAGATATTTATCATCGGTCATCACAGTACTAACTATGGAGTCCATTCTCTATTGACGAGATCTTTGCTCTTTCTAAATAATAATCGTTCCATCAATCCATTCGGAGGCTCGCTGTCTGACTTTAAAGGGCAAGTTATTAAAGTGGTGTGTGACCACTAATATGTTTCCTGTTTATTAAAATGGGTGTTTTGAACTGTGGTGTTATATCATTTTTTTTTGTTCTATCTAATACTCATTACTGTACTGTTGTTATTACTTTATATATTGAATATTTAACTTTTATATGGCGTTTCCCGTTTATTGATAATAAATAAAAATAAATAATATATATATATATATATATATATATATATATATATATATATATATATATATATATATATATATATTTTTATTTTTTATTATACAGTAGCTACTATATATTATATATATATATAATAATATGTAGCTACTGTATTGTTCAAAATTAGACTAATTTGACAGATACATAAAGGGATGTATGTGTTTTTCTATTCTTAAGGCTTAATTAATTTATTAATAGATTCCTTATTAATTTATTAATAAATATCTTTCTTTACAGGTAAGTCCATAGTATAGACGTCCCATTTATTAAAGGTGAGTGAACATAATCAAGAGGCGAAAAGTAAAACTTTGATAATGTGAAGTATGTAACTGAAACATAAGTAAGAGATTTCCTCAGAAAATATTGTATATATTCAGGCGTACGGGTTTTAAACAAATCAAAATATTTACATTTAATATTTGTTAGTGCTCTTCAAGATTTTTTGCTGTTGGAATATACTCGTACATATAAAGAACGTTAAATTCATTAAAGACTACTTCATTTCCTTTTACAGGTTTACTGGCAAAATACTTGTAGTTTATTAGAGACCTACAATTTGTTGTATGGTTTTGTCGGAATGCTTTCCTTTATGAAAAGAATATTTTTGATATAATTAAAAACGGTTGTTTCTTTAAAATTATTTTTATAAATTTAAATTGTTAATAAATAATTTAAAAATATTCAATATCGGTAATTTCACCTGTTTACTTCTGATAAAAATACAAATTAATATGTTTTTTTATCCTTAAAAAAAAAATATTATATCACTTGGGCTGGAAATAAAACTAAACTAAATTTGATCTTTCTTTATAGTGGTAATTTCTTTAAGCTTCTTTCAGCCAGAATATGGCAGGTTTTTAAGATAACAGTAATATTTCTGTAAACCGACCATATTTAATTAATCTATTGAATTATCTCGTGGCTGTATATACTAAAGTCATTTCTAACTATAAAATGTCAATAAATGTTACACCAAAATTTCAAATTTATGTTTAGCATATCTAAATCATTTTATTTATTTATAAATCCGGTTATTTAAACGCAGAAAATTTATGCCCGCTAGTTTGGCGCCTCATAAATCTGCTAAATGTGAATTTTATGAGTTATGTTTATGACTTCTTTATTTGGCACAAATTACTTTTTGGAATTAAAAAGAAGCCTTAAAACTTTAACTAAACTTTAAAGTGAAAACTTTTTAAAAAAAATTGTTGACCTTTAACTGTGATAAATCTGTATATACTACGTGTATTGACAACTAGTTGGCATAGACCACTTTCGATTTTCAAAAACAAATGCGTTTACTGCAGATAGTAGTTTGACATTTAGTAACTACGTACACAAAGTTTGGTGGTTCAGACTTCATTGTGCTCTTTATAGCGAATTTTTGAAGAAGATATGATCGAAAAAATGGTAATAAAATCGAATATCATTGGTGATGAAGTCTCTCTGAAATTTATGACGACATGCTCAATAAATTGAAGGAACGATTTTCTTCCTAAGTCACTATCAAAATTTAATCATCATTATCAACTAAATATCTCAACGACGTACTATGGGACGAATCGCAAAATTTTGTGAAATAAATATTTCGCCTTCTTTCTAATCCTAAAAGTTCGTTAAAATATCTTTCAAATATTAGTCGTTATTTGAAGTTTCAATTGATTGGTTTAAGAAAAGTTTCGAAATTGCATAAAAATTCATTTTCTTAAAATGCACCCGTAATTTGTGGGCGTAAAATACGATACGTTTGACTAAATTTTGGACAAAATATGTAGTAAAAGCTCATGTTAATGGAAGAAAATTAGAGTACATATCCATAGGAAATACATTATGCTTTTGATTAAATATAAATAAATTACTGAATTAAATCAAATTTAAAATATATAAAAACTGTAAAACTTATATATGCAAATATTAATATAATTCAAACGTTCTTCTTCATCACTACTTTCAGTATCGATACTTTCTTCAGAGACGACAATGTTTGCTCATCGGTAATTAATTCTAACGCCTCTCTGAAAAAAGAGAACTTGTTTTTTCAAATTACTTCTCTCTTAAAAGGGAAATAAGGATCAGATGTAAGCGGTAATCGATTAAATACGTCCAACTTGCAATCTCGATACGAAAATCCATTTCTTGACTCGGTAACATTCTGATAAATAGCCTATCAGTATAAGCGATAACTACACCATGTATCAATATTTTATTCATCGTGGTTGATATTGGATGCCAGTCATACAATTTGACATACAATATCGCTGAATCCTGAACCTTGCTATATTTATATTGTAGCTACTAGCCCTGACACCTAGATGTTCTCAAATCTTTAAATCAACTCCAAATTTATTGCTGGTACTACAAATACTTTTTCCGAATTTTTGAAAAACCGTCTGGCAACATTTCCATTATTAGTATTGCCATATCTGATGATTAGATCATATAGAGTAGTCAAATCAAACCTAAAATTTCCATTTTTTTTTAATTGATATCATCGGTTTTTCTACTAACTTAATAAAATCCTTACATGTAACTCCACATATGTAGCATTTTATATTCGAGAAGGTATTTCCGACAGCACTGCATATTTTACCGTCAATAATTGTCAGAAGTAGTTGATGTTTTATTGACCAACTTCCTTGATCATATTAAGTATTCTAAAAGTTGTTTTTAAGTGTATTCGATTTTGTTCCTTGTTATGTCTGCAGTTTCTTTTATAAATTGAATTCTTATAGATCTACAAAATACCGGCAATGATAGCACTTGATTCTGCCAAATAGTTTGCCCTCTTTCTTCATTAATAACCAGTTTGATTGGTACCAAAGAACTTTGAAAAACATTGGCTTCATCACTGCTGTTGTACTTAGTAAAACGTTGTTGATATTGATTTTGTTGCAATCCATCGCAACTCTGTTTGTAATTAATAATAAATTTTTCTTTTTTCGGCAGCGAGGCTGGCAATCAGAAAATATTTTTTTCTAAAATTATTTAACGAACTGTCGTCCATTTTCGACTGTAAAAACTGGGATATTTGAAAAGTAGGTACTTTTTATATACAAAAATAAACGCGTCGGTTCCGATTGGTTTTTTCTCCTAAACAAAAAAAAAATTGAAGAAAAAATTTCAGCTACTTTTGAACTCATTTTACGCACCAAATAAACTGAATAGAAATTAACAAACAAATAAATGTGACAGTATTTACCTCTAGTTACACGATTCTACAAAAAGAAAAACTGAAAAATTTAATTTTTTGGAAAAAAATTCCAAGCGGAGTTTACGGTATGTGTACACACTGCGAGCGCACCAAGGAAGGTGCACCTTTAAGGCCGTGCAGCGGCGCATTGCACTCGATAAGCAATCGACAGGATAATTTAATCGCCAGCAACTTCCGACTTTGAAAAGTGATTTATCTCACAATATCCAAGTTAATTTGCAGCCGTTTTGAAGATGATTTATCCAACTTTTTGGATTGAATGGTATGAATCTAACGTGGATCGCTTACAGAGTAGGAAAATTTCTTGTTTTCGTTTTTAGGGATAAGGATAAGATATTTCTTACAGATTACTTGAAACGCGGCAAAGCAGTGACAAGAATATTCTTCATTATTAACTAAACTTTGCCAAAAATTTGTGGAACAGTGCCAAGAAAATGCGCCTGCTCACAAATCGCTCCTACTATTGCAAAAAATAAACGAAATAGGCTTTGAACTGATTGACCGTATCTCATATTCTCCTTATTTAGCTCTTGGACTGTTACCTAGTCTCAAAATTGAGAAAACACAAATTTCATTCAAATGAAGAAGTAATAAATGCTGTCGAAGCCTGGTTGGCAATCTAAGAGAAATAATTTTTTTTTTTTGAAAGGTTTAGAATTACTTGAAATCGTTGCAGGTGCATTTAGTTAAAAGGTGAAATGTTAAATAAACAATTTTTGTTTATAATGTTTGCTTGTTCTTTTCTATACTAGGCTAGAAACTTATCAATGCGCCCTTATACTTTTATAAAAATAATAAAAGGAACAAGGTTGAAATTATAGGGAAATAACATACATTAAAGACTTTTTGCATACTTTTATCTGAAAGAATCATAAAACTAAATATAACAAGCTAGGAAAAGACATGGTAATATTAGGAGTATACGGCCCAACAGAAGACAGCACTATAAGAGAAAAAGATAATTTCATGGAAACACTAGAAATAGAAACACAAAAAGTAAAGAAAAACCAGAGTTAATAATAATGGGAGATCTGAATGGAAGAACAGGAAGGAAAACAATGTACAATACCGTAGGACCATTCGGAGAAGACGTTACTAACGACAATGGAGAGAGACTAATAGAGCTATGTGAACTAAACGGCCTCAAAATAACAAACGAATTCTACAAACACAAAGACATCCACAAATATATTTGGATGCAAGAAACACGAAACTTAAAATCAAAAATAGAGTACATTATAATTAAAAACGATACTACTATCAAAATAGAAGACGTAAGAGTAAAGAGAGGGGCAGAATGTGGAACAGATCATAGACTATTAGTAGCAAATATAAAAGTACCGTGGTACAAGACAATAAAACAAACAGGAACAATAGATAAAGAAAACAGAAATACTAATGAGATAACAGAAAAAGCAGACAAAGAAATAAAATACAAAATACACTTACTGCAAGACAAAACAATAAGAGACCTATATAGACGACGATTAGATCAAAAATTAAAAGAATTTAACTACGACAACCTCCGACAGATGTATGACCACATAAAAGAATGCTTCAAACAGGCGGCCCTAGAAGCATTAGGTAAAGAAGACAACGAGAATAAGAAACATAAAATTAGAATCTGTGAAAAAACCAAAGAATCTATAAAGGAGAAAAAAAGGCTATACGAAAAATGGCTGAATACAAATCAGAAGAAGATCTACAGAAATATAAAGAGAAAAATGCAGAAACGAGGAGGATGATAAACAAAGAAAAGAACGAGAGATGGGAAAAATCGTGCGAACATGTAGAACAGTATATAGGAGGAACTAGAAGCACAGAGTCATGGAGAATAATTAAAGCATTAAGGACCAACAACAGAGAGAAGACATATATAGAGTATATCCCAGAAAGCGAGTGGGAGGAATATTATAAGAAGCTGCTAACAGAAGACAGGCAAGAATTCCAAGAAGAGAACCCTGAAGAAGAACATAATAAGGAAAAAAAAAAGAGATAGAGCTAAGCTATGAAGAAGTAAAGAAGACAATAAAAACACTCAAAAATAATAAATCTGCAAGCCTGGAGGTGTGGTAAATGAAATGATTAAATACGGGTCTAACAAATTACATCGAATGTTGAGAAACATATTCCACAGAGCAATAAATGGAGAAAAAATACCAGAGGAATGGTCAAAGGACTATATAGTATCTATCTTTCAAAAAGGGAGACCGCAGAAAATGCACATGCTATAGAGGCCTAAGCATAATATCGAGTATGGGACGTTTGTATGGAAAAATTATTAAAAATATCATAAAGGAAAATATAAAAGGAAAAATTGGAGAAGACCAAGCAGGCTTTACGGCCGGAAAATCACGTGTAGACCACATATATACTATAAAACAAACAATGGAAAAAAAACTGGCAAAGAATAGAAAAGTTCATCTAGCCTTCATAGACATAAGAAAGGCCTATGACTCAGTATCAAGACAATGATTATGGAACGCAATAAAAGAAATAGGCATTGATAAAGAACTAATATATGCAGTAAAAGCTCTCTACGAAAACAACACAGTGAACATAAAAATAGGACATAAAATAGGGAAGAGACTTCAAACATCAAAAGCCTAGTACAAGGATGCTCTACATCCCCAACACTATTCAAAATATACCTCGAACAAACATTAAAAAAATGGAAACAAAAATGTAGTGGAATGGGAGTCCCAATACGAGAAGATTACTTATATACTTAAGTTTCGCAGACGACCAAGTAATCATAGCGCAAGATGCGGAAGACCTCAGTTATATGGTAAGAAAACTGCAAGAAGAATACAGTAAAGCAGGATTAGCAATAAACTTTGATAAAACGGAATATCTAACAACAAAGGGGGAAACGTGGAGAATCTAGAAGTCGATAACGAAATAATAATCAAAGGAACCGATAGATTTAAATATTTAGGAACCATCATTTAAAAAAACGCAACATCAGAAGAAGAGATTAAAGCTAGATTAGGACAAACGCGAACATGCATAAGACAATTAAATTCGATCCTGTGGGACAAACACATTACAAAAAGAAACAAAACACACATATACAAATCAATAATACAAAGCATAATGACATACTGGTCAGAAACATTGACGATCAACAAAAGAAATAAATCTAAAATTAACGTGGTAGAGATGGAGTATTGGAGAAGATGTTGTAGAGTGACACGTATGGAGAGATTAACAAATGAAGAAATAAGAAGCAGAATGAACATCAAAGAGAACGCAATAAACACCATTGAAGAAAAACGATTAAAATGGTATGGACACATAAGACGGAGCGAAGATAATAGGTTGATAAAGAAAATACGGAGTGGAGCCCTATAGGGAGAAGAAAAAGAGGAAGACCCAGACGATCATGGAGAGACGATGTGGACGAGGCTATAGAGGACAGGGGTCTAACAGATGGAGACTGGGAAGATAGAAACGGATGGAATCAAAGGCTGAGAGAAGGAAGACAGCGTTAGCTGTAGAAAATCTATATATATATATATATATATATATATATATATATATATATATATATATATATATATATATATATATATATATATATATATATATATATATATATATATATATATATATATATATATATATATATACGAGTATATATATATATATATATATATATCTGAAAGTTGTTTTTAGACATACATATAATAGCAGAAGTATTATTTTTAGAATTTTTATCCGTATGTATGTCTGCTATGACGCCTAAACGGTTAAAAAGATTTTTTCAATTTTTAACTTGAAGGTAACATAGGTCTTGGGTTAACATATATGCTATATGTTAGCCCTATTAGATGTCTTCTTCCAGCAGGAGGTGGTTAATAGCACTATACCACTAGACTAGAGAGTAATTTTCAGGGCATAACAATCAAAACACCTAAATATGTTTAATGAGAGCCGTCTTCATAGGGTAACTTCCACACGCGGCTAGACCACGAGCATATATTTTAATCCACACTGCAATTTAGGTTCCGTTTTGAAATCGTATTTTTAATATTTTTTGTTTCTATACAGCTGAAATTTGAATCGTGATAATCATTTGCTTATATTTTCAACACTGGACTGACTGAGGATATAGCATTTTTTAATTAAATTAAATAAGATGCAAATTTTCTTTCACAACTTCCTCTGTTATTAATTGATCGACAAGGCATGTCATGTTATGCAAAACAGTATTTACTTAACTATTTCCTCAAATATTCTTTTCAAATTTTAATATTACCGTTCATATTATATTCCTTTGCTAAACGAATTATTTCATTAAATTATAATAATTTATAAACCGAGATGGATACTAACGGGATGTGTCCAAATTTTGGCAGAAAGTTGCTGTCGGAAATTGAGATAAACTTAAAACCGCATATCGTATCACTAGTCTAAATATTATGATAAATTATGTGTCTTGTGGTGTATTTTTTAGTGCTTAAGACCTTGTGGTTAGGCTTTAAAAACAAAGTTGATAAAATTATTCGGGTCACATTAAAAATGTCCGAATATTTTATGGATGATGTCATTAGCAGTATTATTGAAGCTCTAATTATATAGTTTTAACAATACGAAGCTTATGCCTTTTTCTTTTTAGATTTTAATCGATACTAGTTAGGGATTTCAATCTGAAGTAAAGACAGTTCTTAAAACTTTAAAAAAAAAACACTTAGTACCACAAGTAACGATCGACGCCATAAACTAGCAGTTTTTAAAGGTCCAATATCATCAAGAATCTATTCTCGTCATTGCTGGATGATTTTAAATTTTTGAAAGTTAAATAGTTATTATTTCACTGTATAGTCTCTTTACTTCTCGTCATCATCATCATCATCATTATCATCATCATCAGCTATGCAGTCCATCGTCGAACCTAAGCCTTCCCTAAGTACGTCCATCGTCTTCGGTTTTGGGCCTTGTTTATTCAGTTGTATCCTACTAATCTCTTGATGTTGTCAGACCATCGGGTTTGCGGGCATCCTCTACTTCTTTTCTCATTCCAGGGTCTCCAATTGATTACTTTATGGGTTCATCGATTATCAGAGAGTGTTGCGATATGACTCGCTCATCTCCACTTCAGTTTACCCTCTAAGCTACATCAGTTATCTTAGACCTTCCTTGAATTTTCTCATTAGTCAGCCTATCCCTCAACGATATTCCCAATATCCTTTTTTCTATCGCTCGTTGATCTACTTGTAGGCGATTCATAATTTCTTGATTCAAAGCCCACGTTTCTGTTCCGTATGCCAATACTGGCAACACGCATTGGTCAAATGTGTTCGCTTTTAGTGTATTTGGGACATTGGAAAGGAAGATGTTCCGCAATCTGCCAAATGCCGACTAAGTCAATGATATTCTCCTTGGTAAAACCGCTTTCAAGTTTTCTTTCGATATTACTATTTGTCATGAACATGACTTTGGCGATGTTTATCTTCATAACAATCCTTCTGGACTTATTGTTAAGTTCGTTCAGCATTTCTTCCAACCCTTCATTGTTGTTAGATAAAAGGATCAAAAAAAAATATAGTCAGACATTTCTATCAACCTGTTTGTAAGTATGAGCGAAATGCGGTATCGATTTCAAATTATTGTTTTTGAGCTAGATTGCTCGAGAGAAACGGGATGGGGGTTGAAAAATATTGTATATGTTCAATATTATTCTTAGGATTTTTCTTGGTTTCTGGTTGTGATAATATTTAAATTTTCCCTATAATTATTTTTAGCATATATAAGCAGTTAAAAAGGTTAACGGGGTTGCTTCGCATTTATCGTGGTATGGTTAAACATACAAGATAAGTGGGGAAGGGGTTAGAAGAGTTGTTGGTGTATATCGTGTTATACACCTACAACCTTGTCAGGTTCGGTTTGGTCCGAAAAATGTGTTATCTTCTCATTATTCTTAGTCATTCAATTGTACAGGGTTAACGAAGTGGAAAAGAAGGTTAGCGTATATAATACCGTTTTATACGTCATTTTTCGCTTTTTTGGAATCGAAGAATCCGAAAATTGTGTTAATTCTCCATTATCTTCAATTAATTATAGTAACATACGGTGTTAGTGAGGTGTGGTTAGAGGGGTAGGTTCGTATATATCTTTTTAAAGTTCTTGGACTGGAGGAATCCAAAAATTGTTTTATTAGTGTTCCATACGGAACATCTATGGGATCACTTTGGTGTCCGTTTTGTGTGTCTGTCACAGCCTGTTTTCTCCGAAACTATTTGACGTATGAAATTGAAATTTGGCGCAAATATAGGAACTGATGGCCTAATCAGATTCGTGTAGTTTTGAAAGTTAAATTTTCACTTAAGGGGTTAGTTTTGGGGGTGAAATCGGAAATGAAAAAAAAATTACCAGGTCATCAAGTGGGGTGTCGAATGAAAGCTTGTAAAAATACAAGTTCAAAAATATATATGATGTAGTACTTGCGCACAGTTTTCTTTGCATTATTTTAAAAAAATTATCAAAAAATGCTGTCTCTCCACCCTGTCTCGAAAAGTACTGATCAAAAAATTTTGGAATAAACTTCATAAAGTGTAGACTGAGCGAAAATTATCACGAGTGCATTACCTTAGATAATTTATCGGATATAAAAAAATTTTAAGTGCCTTGACAATATCTTTTGGAGAATCTCGAGCGGTTGCTCTTGACATATCCAAGGCATTCGACCGTGTTTGGCACGATGGACTGTTGGCTAAGTTGCGCTCTTATGGTATGTCTGAAAGGTTCTGTTTTGGCTCTCATTTTCCTCAGAGAGCGTTCTTTACGAGTGGCGGTCGACGGATTTTCTTTCTAACACCCTCACTATCAAACCCGCGGCGGTGTGCCCCAGGGCTCCATACTGTCTCCTACTCTCTTTCCTCATTTACATTAACGATCTGCTGGAAAAGACCGGGAATCCAATCTATAGCTTTGCAGATACAGTACGCTTGTCTCTTCATTCACCTTGAACGCTCGGACATCGGCTTCTCAGGCGAATATCCGCAGACAGCAGGAGGTCGTTCAACTTAACAAAGACCCGCTCCCAAACATACATTGCATTTGTTGGATTCTATTAAGAGAAGAGCTGTTCGTCTGATTGGAGACCCGGAACTGACCGGCGGCCTTGATTCCTGGGACATCGAAGAACGGTTGGCGACTTGAGCCTGTTCTACAAGTATTTTCATGGAAAGTGTTCGAAGGATGTGGCCCGCTTAATTCCTCCCAGAGCGGTGCATATCAGAAATACACGTCTCGCTAATACTTCACATCCGAATAAGGTTCAGCTTGTTACTCCTCGTACAACCCTTTTCAAGAAGTCTTTTGCCCAGCACTATGTTTTTCACCGAGTACAGTTTACAGCGATTCAAGAACAACGTGAATCGCTTTTTCCGCACAAGTGTCGTTCCTGTAGAGCTTAGGGACTTCCCTGCAGCACGTGTGCTAGACCCATAAAAAAAAAGAGGCTATAACTATTATACACTATTGACTAAGATAAAACTTGGAAAAACATACTAAATCTTAAGATATATACATATCAGGGACCTGATTAACTTAGGTAAGGTTTTTATTTTAAAAGTAATCATTGTACAGAGCACTAACTGCGCAAGTCCGACTTGCACTTGACCGGTTTTTTTTCAATACTTCCAGTTTTAACAGAATTAATATTTCGAGGAGAACGGTTACTTCGTGTATAATATATCGTACGTCCTTTGCAGGATTGAGCCGGGAATCTAAGAATATTTAATTTTTTCAATATTTACGTTTAATGTTAAATTTAAGTTGGAACTATCTCTGAATCCATGCCTGTGCTTAGCTTTTTTTGGTATTAATAGGGTATTACTAATTACCTATTATTTAAAATATCGACTTGCAGTGCTTGAAGTGACGTTTCAATTAGCTCAAGGATGTCAAATTGAATTGAATCACTTTACCGTTTTTTTAAATATTACGTAGTAAATTATATATTTCTTTCACACTAGTTGAATCAGCATCATTTTAAACCACCAACTATAGATTTTAATTGTATATTATCAAAATTACTTTAAATTAAGAAACTAGGGCAACTTACCAAAATGATCAGTGTATTTTCATTTTATTAAACTGTTTGCGTGTGTCCTTGTTCGTTTAAAAATCATTAGAAGCAAATGTTGATAAATTAGGTACTTAATAAGCATAAGTATATAAATATACACTAATTATGATTCATCCTGTCCGTCTAATGGTTGTAACTTAGGAGTTATTTCGATTATTTTGTGCCCGAAAAAAGTATTTAGTAGAAGACGAGAAAGTCCTTTGTTTGCTGTCAAAACTTTACAAAGCTCTTGAAAAAACTTTGCCGTGGAGTGGCCGTAAATAAGTAGACCTTACTACTAAAAAATCCAGGTAGCAATTTCTTCTGAGATAGTTAATATTTACTTAATTAATCCAATTCGAGAGCCAATGAATTTCGTATTAGATTCAAGTTTGACCATCGTTGGAGTACTGATTTCATAGTTGGGGCATTGCTCCTAAACATCTCTGCAATTGATGAATTCTATACAGGAGTTATACCCTTGGGCGGCGAGCAGAGCTCACTTGATGCTTTAAAAGTTAGTAACATCAAAGAAGGGTTGCTGTTTTAGGTCTTCTACATATACTTTTAGGTTAAGTGTTCATCTGGTCTGCCTGAAGCATGCTAAAAATACACCTCGATTTCGTATAAGGTTTAATAAAGAGGATAATACTTGAACTACAGAACCGATTTAAATGATTGTTTCATTGTGACCTAAATTAAAAAATTCTATTAAAATCGGTTTATTAGTTTTGTAAATATTTGACGACACACATACAAACAGATATTTATAGATTCGCGAAATTTGGTAAGTCGTTGCGGAAGCATAAGCAGACTAACATAAATAAATATTACATTTGAACAATATTACATACATATATACTGAATTGAGATTTTTTTTTCAATTCGGTAAAAAATAACCACAACAGTTAATATTTCAAATTTTATAAAAATAAAATTTGACGATAAAAAAAGATTAAATGAGTGTCATAAGTTCCATTTATTTATTGACTATTATGATAAAATATTATCATCATTAGGTATTCTCACAAGTATAATAAAAGCTAACTTCATCAATTTATCATGCTATAAGCAACCATTTCTCTGTTACGTTCAAGTTTACAACATTATTGACCTCTACAATTTAGTATTTATTACTGTTTTAAAACATTTATTAGTTGCATAATGTATTTTTTTATTAATTGAAAAAATAATAATAGAAAGAAGTAAATAATGAGAGAATTCTAATTTAAAATTAAAAGTTTATTTTTAATTTTTTTTTTAGGAACCATACCAAGTACAAAAATTCATGTATTTGTTTATATTTTAAGTGAAGTAACAAGATTTTTTTGGCTTTTGTCTAAAATTTATATTTCGTAGTTTCGTGAAATATGATTTGTTATAAAAAAAAATAAATAAAAAATGTATTTATAGACTCCACAGATTATACCCAATTTTATTTATGCACAAATCGCTATATATTGCTATAATTTTGACTATTTACAGCATTCTTTTTGATACTTTTTATGCTTATCTTCGAGAATTAATAGAGATTTGTATAAATTTCTTCTAGCCACTTTTTTTAGGTTTTTCGTTGTTTGGTATTTGTGTATTGTTACAAATTTCAAGATACTAGCTTACGTATACTCAGATAGGTTGTGACAGGTGGATGGTCGCATAAGTTCTATTTTTACCTTTAGAGCTACCAAAGTCTAAAAATCCCTTAAATTTTTATAATTCATATTACATTCTAATATCCATTATTACTTACTATATATCATTAGTATTAAAATAGGACTGGATTTTAAAAAAAAACAACTCCATAATATTGTGCAAATAATGTAAATAATGTATTATGTGATTTTTTCTTTTTAAATGGAGGAGTAATTGTAAAAAATTAGATCTGGTGGCGGTATTAATGGTGAAAATTTTGAGGCTATTTTTTTGGATTTTAGACAATCCATCCCATAATTATAATATAATGAGATCCGTTTTACACAGTAGGTCTAATGTAATTAATATGATTACCACTAAAATGTCAAAAAATACGATTTCAATGATCCTACCATCGTGTTCCGTGACTTCTTGGATGGGTACCAGTAAATTCTGTTCTCTTTTTTGTCAATCCTAGCCTGACTGACGAGCCGTGATACGGCGAAACGCGTTTCAGGATGGATTTGCAAATAAAGGAACAGTGGGTAAACTACTGAAATATGGGCTTTTGTCCGTTTTCAGTTGTTTTACATTAACTCTTTCAATGATTTATTGACGATTTCTTTGTTTTCAGGCTTATTTTATTAGGAAATATGGTTTTGAAGTCTTTTCTAAACATTTTTAAATAGTTTAAAAATTAATATAAATTATTACAAAAATAGGGCGAGTTTTAGTGTTCATTTATAATAAGTATGCAATCTCTTATAACAAAATGTTGCCGCTTTTTTTAAAAAAATGGAGGGGCTGATTAATCAATTTAGAGTTCAAGCTATATAGGCAATGCTAGAGATAGAAAGTTATTAAATGGGTTTTTTTTTTCAGTTCGATCAATTTTAATGAAAATTTAGTAGTATATAAATGTCTATCGAAAATGTTAAGATGGCTTCATAAGTATTTACTACAAAGTAATAATTTATGGTTAATAAATTATCTGCCTCACTCCGCTTTTATCATTGAAATTTAAGACAAAAGTTGTAGCTACTAGTATTTTTTTTCTTCTTTGCCTATACAGAATATCCCAAAAATAAGGGATAGTGTTTTTCTTAAATGAAATATCTTCTTTTTTTTGAAAGTTGCATTCTGCGGAAATTTTTTATCGTTCCACTTCTAATTTTAAAAGTATTTAGGACCAACCTTACAATCGAAATAATAAAGTCCAAGATAAATGGGTACTCTATAACTGCAAAAATTAGTTACTTTTTTATGAGTGTTACTTTTATCTGTATCACCTTAGACAGTACGTAAATACCTGCTTAAATAGGAAGAAAATACTCAGTTTTCAGTCGGCTAGTTTCAGCGTATTTGTGTTATTCAGACTCACTTTACGAAACAATTCATGACAGAACTGAGATTGCTCCACATTAGTAACTAAATGGCTTGCCATTCCAGATTGTTCTTGTGGCCAAAAATATCCAGTTTAACCGGTCTCTGGAATTTTTCAATTTCTGTAAAACTAGGTTTCATATTTTTGGATAGGGAATGCAAGATTGAGATAAGAAAGTAAAACCTTTCACAGTTGTCAGTAATATTAGTCAAAAAATGTTGAGACGGTGATGCTATAAACATATTGCTTCCCAGATCACCTTGAGATAAATCTATAGCACAGTAAACACACTATACAGTAGCGAAACTCAGGGATAACCGTATAGGAAAATAAGGTCCCAGTTTTCAAGAGGTCACGTGGCAGTCCGCCATGTTAAAAAGCGGACCAGCGGGAGATTTGAAATATAAATAATGTTACTGTGCAAAGTTTTTTCATTTAAAACCATAAATATTATAGAAATGTTTCTAACTTTTTGATTTGATGATGATGAGTGATATAAAAAAAAACAAAAAGAATGGGGCGCTTCGTTAGAAAATAAATGAATACAGGTGAAAAACTTGACAGGAAGGCATTTAATGGAATTCTTCATATTTGACTTCAGTTTTTAATAACCTTAGCCAAAAATTCTATCAAAGTGAAACGTCACTGTTTGAGGTTATAGTTTTATTTACATCATTTTTCAAGTAAATACGTAATATCTAATGCTATGTTTCGTGTACCGTCAACATTTTCTAAAATAAGAGCATTGTGTTCTTTGGTGTGATAGATCTCTTGTTAATTAAAGAAACATTTTATCTACTTTTTGGTACTTATTTATTCTTAAACTACAAAACTATATTGTGTAACTTCCAAAAAGGTTAATATAATATTATTAATGCTGTTAATAAATTATGAATGTATATTTATGTATATATCTCTATTTTCTATGTGAATGATTCTTTGAGGTTCTATACCTTTTTGTGTTCTGTTATCCGTATTGCTTTTTGATAACGTAATTAACGGCCGTTTGCCTTTATCCACAATGAATTAATATTTTTTGATCAAATAGTCAATGCGGTAATTTCCTAATTATATTTCCATACAATATTTAGCTATGACCAAGCTTACCTCTCAATTACAGTTTAAAAGGAAAATAACTATACTTAACCTACAACATAGGTATACAACAATAGAAATAAGTTCTTTATAAGAGGAATATTAATAACATGTAACTAAATCTTCAAAATTTCAATAGTAACCCTAACTATCATCAAAATGGTCTTCGATTAAATGCACTGTCCATTTAACGAACTTATTTTGAGAATATTCTACCCTTTGGCACACATTATATGACAGAATTATATAACAAAAATTTCTTTGGAATATTAAAATTTTTCTAATTTTAGTAGCGTATTTGATTGAATAATCCATTTATATCAGTTATTTTTAATAATCCAATTCGCCAGTGGTTTTGTAATCTTAATATTTAAACTTTCAAACTCAGCTTATAAGAAAGCAAAGTATACTGTCTAAAATTTGAAAATAATAAATATGCTGTTACAGGTTCTGTATTCTTTACAAGATATGCACAGAAACGTTTGAGAGACTGGCATGAAAAAGAAGCAATGGAATTTATAAAGAAATATAGGAAAAAAGTCACTTTGAGAGTATTAATCGAACCTGCACTTAAACGGTATTAAATTTATCAGGTTCATTATTAGAAAAGGTGCATCAAACGATTAATGCAGATGAAGTTATTGGAAACTTAAAGAAAAATTGACTCTAATCTAGAAACCTATGCAGAGTACACATTTTAGAAAAAATATGTTGTATTTACCATTTACACAAATATAAATAGTTTTAAATAAAAACTAACTGAATACTCCTAATGTATGCAAAAATAAATCTTTCTAAAAGACTGATTGTAACGTTTTCTCTTGAAGTCATGGTTAGTTCTTCTTGTAAAATTATGTTTTTCCTTTGTAAAACATCAGTTTTTTTCGTTTGTAAAATATTAGCTTTTTTTCAAAACTCTTATTTTAGCCCAGTATTGCCTTTTTGTTGGAGATTCCTTAATCAAAGCTTTCCAGGTCTGACACATTTTATCTTTCAAGTTTTTAGGATGATTATCTGAATCTGTAACACATTTGAATGATCGTTTAAAGTTAATTTTTGGCCGTCATTGGATAATGCCTTCCCGCTTACCAACTTGTCTTTCCAAAGAAGTACTCTGCTCTCTTTTTGCTAAATATCCGTTGGAGAAGGTTCGATTACTGTGCTATGAAATTCAAGTGGACCTTGAATCAAAATTACTTCAAATCGATCTACAATAATAACGAAAAAATTGATGAAATGTATCCAAAATGATCTTAGAGTATTTTTTTCAAATATTAGAGTAAAAAAGCGCCCAGTTTCTTCAAATATTTGTAGGTTGTAATAATTGATGTGAAATACTTGAATTATTTTGCACTTCATTCATTGCTTCATGGCCTGTTTCAATAGAAAACGCATTTGCGGGAAGTCCAGTATCAGTGTCAATTAATAATTGATCTACATGCTGAATATCCACATGGTCGTTTAAAATTTCCAACTCTGATCCTGTATTAATGTCTAGATATGCATAGTCACATAAACGATTTGTCAAATCATTTTTAAACATTTTCTGAGAAAAATGGGATGCGCATATTTTATATTTTCAATTGGACAAATGATGACGCGTTTGGTTGCTGCAAGCCAAATCTTTGTTCTATAACCAAAAAAAATGCCATAAGAGAAATGCTTCTCAGAATTATTCAATTTATCCGCGTACGACTTCTTACGCAATTGATATTCTTTAATTAAAACACTTACCTTTCAACATCTTTGGGGAAGAAGAAGAAACTCACTCTCGGTGTAATTTTTAGAATTATTTTTACGATTGTCAGCGGCACAACAATAACCTTTTCGATTCTCTTCACTTACAAACGTTTTTAATTCTCTTTTTATACAAACTCTCTCTTACTTCTGTCTTTAAATTCATATAAACTGCAGTCACATCAAGAAACGATCGACATTACATTTTAAAAGACACATTCCGAGATCAGATGTAAACATTGAGGGGCCATTTTGAAAGAGGACTCGTGAACGTAGGCGCCGTCAAAATCTCGTCACCAAATTGAAGCTCACATTCGCTACTGTAGTGAGTTTACTGTGTCTTCAGGTAAATGAAAAATGAGCTTTTTTCCTTTTTTTTTAGTTAATGAGAAAGTAATAGTCTTAAGAGGTGTAATATAAGGGATAGGAGATCTTACTACTTGACGTAATATATTTCTTCTAACACAATTTATTTATTTTGTAAGTGGATAACAAATACTATAAAATAAAAACAAATAAATAAGTAACTTACGTAAGATTTTTTCAAACTAAAATTAATTAAATTATTTACTTTTTCTATGTAGTTATATGTTATTTTTAGTATTAAATACTTAATTATATTTACAAATAAATCATCTAAATGTAGGCGTTTGTGTATTTTAAATTATAATAAATTTACTTATTTGATGATGTCATTATTTTCATCACACCAGATGCCACTACCGTGACATTTAGTGGATGAATTTGTTTATGAACAATTACGAAATATCCTACTTATTAGACATTTGTAAATTATTAAAGCATACAAATTTGTTTTTTTAAGGGATCCCAGAAGAAATATGAAAATGAGACTTAGTTATTCAAACACTAACTGGACCCAATATTTTTAAAAGGGTACTGCAATATTGTTATTAATTTAAGTATAGAATAATGATTTGTAGGTACTTGAGAAGGTACCAGAATAATAATCGAAATAAGAAATTACGAACACACAAAATCTGCAATTTGAGTCTTTTTTATACTAAATTGTTTATTCTTATTTTTATTAGCTCTGAAATAATTCAGTTGATGTTGATTATTATAATTCTTATAAACAATACAAGTTTCAGGTCAATTTTTTCTCAAAAATTGATAACTCGGAAACTGATTTTTTTATGGGAAACTTTAGTTGAGACAAAAATGGCCAGAAACAGTATGAATTGCAAAAAAAAATATTGCATTTTTTTTAATGACCAAAAAATCACTTTATTTTAAACAAATTGAAATTTAATAAGGTTCTTAACCACTTATCGACAATAGGTTTGATTCCGTAGATGCGGTAATGTTTTTTGCAGAAAATTAAGAAAAAATCTTTGGGCCTTTATTTGACCTTCAAATGGCTTTAGTTTCTATGAGCGAAGGCGTATGTAGTACACATATAATTCAAGATAATCGCATGTTTATATAAATATAAAATTTTCATGGGAAAATACACTTTTTAGAAAACCTTCAACAAAAAAATCTATAGTAATTGATTAATCTTGTAATTTTAAATTACTGGGTTAAATCATAACTAACAAATCTATCGTTTTTGGAATAAATTTTAGAACACAATGTCTTTGGTGTGTTTGGAATTGATCGTGCTCGCTTAAAACGAGTTTTCAGGAATTTCATATTGCAGTTTTGTACAATAATCAAATTTTATATTCTTAAAAAACTTTCAATTCCAAATAAACAGATCTTCAGCATTGAGAATTTTCGCACCATCAATTTGATCTAAACTTGCAAAATATGCTTGCCATTTTACAAACACTGTTTTTTGAAGGGAAAAAATACCTTTCAAGCAAAGTAATGACTTGATAAGTGTTACGGGGACTCTGCCCTTGGAAAATCACTTATCATTTACTGGTATGTTGAATTTAAACGCGTCCGTACAAACACAAATGATGCTGAATGCTCTGGACGCCCAAATGAGGTAGTTACACGGAAAAACATCAAAAAAATCCACAAAATTGTTTTGGATGACCGTAAAATAAAATTGCGTGAGATAGCTGACACCCTAAAGATATCAAAAGAACGTGTTGGTCATATTTTGCTCGAACATTGGGCATGAGAAAGCTCTGTTCGAAATGGGTACCGCGTTTGCTCACAGTGAACCAAAAATAACAACGTGTTGAGGATTCTGAGCGCTGTTTGGACCTGTGTAAGCACAATAAAAAGGATTTTTTCATGCAATATGTGACAATAGATGAAGCATGGATCCACCACTACACACCGGAATCAAATCGGCAGTCAGCTGAGTGGACAGCAGCCGGTGAAAGCCGCCCGAAGCGACCAAAGACACCAACAGTCGGCTGGGAAGGTTTTAGCCTCTGTATTTTGGGATGCGCATGGAATAATGTTCATCGACTATGCTGAGAAGGGAAAAACCATCAGGACCGAATATTATATAAAGTTATTGGTGCGTTTGAAGGCAGAAATTGCAAAGAAACGGCCCCAAATGAACAAGAACAAAGTGCTCTTTCTTCAAGACAATGCACCATGTCAAAAGTCAATGCTTACGATGGCAAAATTGCATGAATTGAAGCTCGATGCTTCCTTATCCACTTTATTATCCAGATTTGGCCCCTAACGACTATTATCTATTTGCAGACCTCAAAAAAATGCTCGTGGGAAAGAGATTTTGCTCCATGAAGAAGTTACCGCAAAAATGAGGCCTATTTTGAAGGTAAAGACAAATCCTTCTACAAGAAAGGTATACAAATATTAGAAAAGCGTTAGACTAATTGTATTGCTCTTGAAGGAGGCTATGTTGATGAATAAAATCGAATTTTGCAAAAAAATATGTTTTAAGTAGCTAGACCAAAAACTTTTCAGCCTACGTCTTAGTGGACCAAGACCGCCAAGTAAGTGTTTTGCTCTTGTTTCAAAAGTCTTGAAGACTAAAGTTATAGATTAACCGTATGTGCTATCTATGAATCTCCAAACTATGACATGCAGACAGTTTTGGCGGTTTTATAACGCATGGCGCTGAAATGGCTCTGCCTTAGGTTCTGATGTGGAGCGTAAACTTTGAAGATGCCTTACTTTTGATGCCAGAGCAGATTTATAGAAGGCACGCCTAGGTAGTCCATAACCAGGACAGAAGACTTACTTGATAATCTTGGTCTAATAATATATATATATATATATATATATATATATATATATATATATATATATATGTATATATATATATATATATATATATATATATATATATATATATATATATATATATATATATATATATATATATATATATATATATATATATATATACATATATATATATATATATATATATATATATATATATATATATATATATATATATATATATATTTACGTCATATTTTTCACCGAAGATAAATATTATCTTTGGTTAAATGTTTTATAATATCGATTTGTTATTAGTAAAGGAGCAAATACTGTATTTTCAATAACCCTTTAAATTGTCCATTGAGTAATATTCCTAATATAAAAGTCGCATCTTATGCGAATGTGCATGTTAGGAACAATTTACGTCATTCGTGAGTGCGAAATAGCTGCTTATATTGTAAGAAGTTTCTTAGATTTGTTTTTAATCTTGAAAGAATTAAAATTAAACTGTGCAATTAGATCTCTGTAGTATAAGAAATCACTGAAAATCTTAAATAAAACAGAAGTTGTTCGCATTCTTTAATCAACTCTTCAAACGCGATCAAACACATATTCGTGCCTTTTATCGTGAAGAGTTTCAGCTTTCTTTCAAGGTCCAATACTTGTATAATACGCTCACCTTAATTCGTTGAGAATGTTTCACTCTGTCTCTCGGCTTTATAACGCGACAATTAGTTACGTTTGCTTGATTGGCTAATAAGTTGAAGTTCGCAATAATTGACAGCGAAATAAATTATAATAATTCCTGATTGGAAGTTGGCGATGCCGATGTGTTAAAGCAATAATTTTTTTAATATTTAAATGGAATATTCAAGTATTGAAATGACAGTTGATTTTTATAGGTATCTAATTAGTCAATCGAATTAGAAAAATAAGGTAATAAATCTTACATTCTAATTAGTTTAACAGCAAGTTTATACTATGAGTATGTAATTACGTTAAATCAACATATGTGGATAATTAATTTCTTTAATAAAACCTATATCTAAATCTGCGGAAATTGAAGTAAAAAATAACGATGACATACAAACTAGCATATTAAGTATATTTGACTACTTGACTACATTATGCTGCTAGTCAGCAGATATCGCTAAACACTTAAAAGCCGACACCGCTCTAAAAAGGCATGTTGTCTTCCTCAGTTGACACAGGTACCAACATAGGCAGGACTAAGATTTGGCCGTCGTGGGTGGGATAATACTAACGGTGTAGAAAGTGTTCTTATCGTTAGCAACTCGTTAGCAACTAGTTTACATATTTGACATATCGAACTTAACGGATCAAGGGCCATCTCCAACAAAATCGTACTTGACCGTAATACCACGACGATGCTTACAGGTAGTAAGGCCCGTCAAGGTTTGAGGAATATGCAGAGCAAGGGAGTACCATCTTTTGATCATACGATTCGAATCTTACGTTAAATTATAGGTACCGCTGGGCTGATATTACCCTGACTTTAAAAGGGATTGGCAAAAAGGATCACTTTGGTTTCTTTTTTGGGCTGTAAAGCATCCCTAAACATTACAAAGATAGTCATTGATAATGAAGAATGCTACTTTGGATCACGTTTTGTTTTTTTAGAAAGTAACTAACCTTTTTTTACCTAGTTATTGTTACTATAGATTGAAAAATTTATATATTTTTAGTTTATGGTTGAAAAATATTTGGAATTGTGTTTACTGACAGGAATTCGGAAACGTTTATTTTTTTTAGTTATTAGGTTTATAATTATTTTTTGGTGTTGGTCTAAATAATTTTTATGCAGTTTTGTTTCACGTGTAGGCTAGGTTTTCAACTATATTTTCAAGATCTTCTTCGATTTTTTTTGAAATTTTGTTGCAAGAACGCATTCTTCTGATATTTTAACAATAAAAATAATAACACCAAAAAGACTCGAACGTAAATTCAGTGCACCAACAGCTGCAATCAAATAAACCTAATGTACTCGCGTTCTGTGAAATCAAGATCAATTCATCGACTAATAGAGTCAACTATCTCTATCCTGGGTACGACCTCTAGTCTCGGTTTAGCCGTAACTTTGGAATCTGTCTTTTTGTCAGAAGCGACCTCCCTTGCTACTAGAGGAGGCTCTGGAGTCACAAAACTTCGATGTTAAAAATAACAACTCAACAAACTACAATGTTTATCCGCTGCCACTATTGACAATCAAGTGATACTAACTTTAGAATACTTTTCAGTTCTCTTGCAGACACCATCGATCATTTACAGATTAACCATCCAGATGCCGAAATTGCCATCCTGGGCGACTTTAATGTCCACAACATCAACTGGCTTAAGTATTCAAATACTACCGACGAACAAGGTCGTAAAAGTGAATAATTTTCAATCAGTTGTGGTTTAACTCAGCTTACTGACGAGCCAACACGGATCCCTGATCGAGACGGAGAGTTCTTCAGTCATCTTGATCTCTTTTTAACCATCAATCTAGAGATTTACACTGTCACCGTAAATCCGCCGTTAGGTTCTTCCGGCCATAAACTGCTTTCGACATTGCATATCTTACCAACTAGTGACAGAGGGGCGCCTAAACCGCGTAAGATTTGGCACTACAAATCTGTTAAATGGGAGGAACTCATGGAGTGTTTTTGAACTTTTCCTTAGTTAGACGTTTGTTTTCGATCCGACGCGACGACCCATCTGACTGCGCTAAGGAGATTCCCCATCTTATTTTGGGTGGTATAGACAGTTACATTTCTTTTTCAAAGACAACCCCTTCCAACGGCAATCAGCATCTTCTAAAATATCTTGAAGGATTCAATATTATTAGCGACCATTAATATGGCTTTCGTAAACATAGATCAAGAAGAGACCTTTAACTTATGTAAAATATTTGGAACAACACACTTTGGAGAATCTTAAGCGGTTGTTTTTGATATATCCAAGGCATTCGACCGTGTTTGGTACGATGGATTGTTGGCTAAGCTACGCTCTTCTGGCATATCTAAAAAGTTTTGTTTATGGGTCTGTTGTTTCCTCAAACGGCGTTTACAAGTGGCAGTCAACCGATTTCTTTCTAACATCTTTACTATCAACGCCGATGTCCCTAAAGCTTTAAACTGTCTCCTACTCTCTTTCTCATTTACATTAACGATCTATTGGAAAAGACCAGGAATCCAATTTACGGCTTTGCAGATGACAGTACGCCTATCTCTTCATTCACTTTGGACGCTCGTACAGTGGCTACTCATGCAATTATCCGCCGACAACAAGGTGTCGTTTATCTTAACAAGGACCTGGAAGAAATTCTATCTTGGGATGACAGTAACCAAGTAGAATATATATATATATATATATATATATATATATATATATATATATATATATATATATATATATATATACATATATATATATATATATATACATATACATATATATATACATATATATATATATATATATATATATATTATATATATATATATATATATATATATATATATATATATATATATCATGTATATTTTTTGAACCGGATTATGTAAGTACAAAATTTATCGCGCGTTGTAAAATCTCTCGGGTAAACCAAAATTGGTGTATTATACGCTATACCTTCTGTCAGCATACTACTATAAATTCGTGGATTGCTAATTTTAGCTGTGTAGATGCCCACTGTAATATTAGCTGGACAATTTAGTTCAGATTCCTAGTTGTAGTCAGTTTTGTAGTGTCTATAGATAAGATAATGTAAAGTATCCTTCTAGATTTTGATACAATAAGTTAAATACCGATTTTTTTTTCGTGAAAATAGTAGTTTAAAATTTAAAATTAACAGCTTGGTTAATGAGGTAATACCACTATTATTAAATTAATCGGTGTAATTATATAAGTACCTAAATTATATTATTAAAACACGATCATGAACAAGTTGCTTGTGATAATACTAAATATTAACAAATGAGGTTATTATAAACAATTTCAAATTTTACTTTATTTTTTGGTCTACTTTATAGAATACTCCAAAAATTTTCTGAAACGAAAAAATCTATTTTATAAAAATCTAGAGAACACAATTGTTTTCGTCCTTCACCAACAAAAGGTTTATAAAAATCAATTAAACAATGTCACAAATTCAAGCATTTCAAAACGCCTCTAAAAATAAAACCAGTCGATTAAATTGGAAATATTTCCAATGTCATTAGCCATAGGTAGTGTTTGTCATCTAACTGATTTAGAAAAAAAATCAACTTTCATATACATCTGCAAGTTAAATATTAATCATCTTATTAACTAGGTATTATTCTAAATCCATAAGTTAATTATTCCTAATGTTAATATATGTTTTCATTTCACTTGTCATGGCTCACTTATAAAAATTATTAGAATCAAGTAGAGCTTTTTTCAATAGAGGATGGCAATGGGGATAGTCAATTTTTTATTTCAGGTTAGTTTAGGTCATGGCAATAGGGATAGTCAATTTTTTAGTTAGAGAACTTATTCACTGACGTTTTCAAAATCAGTTAGTTGATAGAGAACTCCCCTGGATAGGAATATTGTCAACTTTCGAAATTTGACCGTTTTAATACAATAGTTACCCAAAATTTGGAATTCAAGTAATTTAAAATTGTAAAGTTTGAAAATTGCTTCTAAAATTATTTTAATCAATTCCATATTAGAACTATAACAATACATGGTATTTTTAAGATCTATCCTCAAACGCTGTCTTAAACAATCGACTGAAAATATTGCTGATTTTCAGAGGCCGTTATATCAAAAATTATTACCATTTGATATAGGGAATGGTACACGAAAGTTGTCTAGAATTTTTCGGAGAATTGAAGTGTAAAATATATAGAGTATGACTCCTTCTTTATTAACCCCATATAGATTTGATCATGAATAGAAGATAACCAAGAGTCCTATACTTCAAGAACTCTGAAAAGGACTCATAACACGACATCTACGAAGTGACCTTTCTATCTTTCTCCCCCATCCTTATTTGCTACTTTGACTTCAAGAACTGGAAACATGACATATAATACGATATATCCAAAACATTCCCTCTAACACGTTTCCCCCACTCCATTAACTCATTATACATTTAATTATAAATAATTATGCTTAAAATGTGTTTATTATATCAACCAAAAATCAAGAAAAATTGATTGCAGCCGAGATAGAGCGGGTTATAGGTCGATGTGTTTTGGGAAGGATTCACCTACTAGTTTGTATGTTACTCCGGTGATTTATAAATATGTTGTCGGGGTTATAGCACTTTTTCCAACGGCCGCCGTTGAAACTAGATAGCAGTTTTGGATCATGTATTAGCGTCAAACAGAATTCCTTAGCCCAGGTCTCCATCAAAATCCGTTTTTCATCTATTTCGTTATAGCCCCATTGCATTCTATGGCGGTTAAATTCGCCAAGTATGATTTTAGGATTTTGGGATTGCAAAGTTGGCAGGTTCCTCAAACTCGGAGCGTTCATTTAGGGGCTTGTATAACTGTTATGGATTGGAATTCGACCATGAGTATTTCAATATTGTCGTACCAAACGAATATTCAAACCTGGTTTTGCGAAGACGTCGCCATTTTTTTCGTGTGGTCAATAACACCTCTTTGTCCCAGGAAGATCCTTCCATATTTACTGAAGTTGTCACAGATGTGGGCTTTAATAAAAGCTGAGACATAATGTATAAAAGAATGATTCGACGATGGTTCGGTTTTGAAAGAATTAACCGAAGATATAAAATATCTTCGTTTTCAGGGAACACTCGAATTGCTTTAGCTGTGGAATACAATTCTACGTTATTGATTTTATTAACAAAACGAAGAAAGAGTGTCATGAAATTATTGAAACTTCACAGTATCTAAGGACCTCCACCGTTTTATCCTCTTCTTCTGAAGCGAAATTATTTGAAAACTATTCATATTTTTATTATTATACCTCTATCAAATTCTGTTTTTTTCTCCCGAAGCTTATTGTCAGCAGAGAGACTAACTGAAAGAGGAAATTATGTTTCACATGATCGGAGTGTCCTGAAACGTGAAGAAAGGCATTTAAAAAAAATGTTTTTTTTTTTAAATGCAACCCTTCTCTTTTAATAAGGGGAGTAATATCATTTAATTATCCCTCAATATTATTTCCTCTATATCCTATTTAGCAATCAAATATATCATTTTTAAGAAATCAAGTTTGAACCTCTTTTCCATCTTGTCTGAAACTGACATCTCTAGCTCGGAGGATAAGGTTTGCCTTCCGGCGCGGCTCGTAAGGCTATATTGTCAGAAATGTGACTAATATTACAGAATAGTTGATATAATGTGCCCGACATGAATATTTTATCTGTCCACAATTGTACATCTCGTAAACCTATAACCAGCAAACTATCAAAACAACTTAAAGAGATTTACTGGTTCTATAATTACATTTAAGGACTTACGTTAGCTGGATTTTATTTACGGAATAATAATAATATAAAGTCTGTCAAGAAAGAACGTGTCCGCGATAATTTATTTTTGGTAGATGCGATTCAATAAAAAATCGGTAGCGGGAACCTTTGTCTACGACACATGTAAAATCCAAAATAACTTACTTGTTCTCGCGTTAGTTTGAGGCAGTCTTTCTTTGTTTTCATCCAAGGGGGCCTAAAATGACACATTCTGCTGCCCGGCCGCTAAATATCTTAAAAAGTCGGTGTCGTTTATGAAGAAGTGGCTAAATCATTTTAACAAGAGGAAAAATGTCGACGACTTGCCAAAACGTGGCTCGGTAGGCAAAGTCATTCCGAAAGTCCAAAAACAAATCGTGTCTTTGTTTTCACTGGACTCGGAGCGGCAAAATTAAGAAAATTGAGCTCACTATAAGATACTAAAGTGGCCCTCACAATCGTCAACGTCAACCCTATTGAAAAGGTTTGGTCCTTTGTAAAGAGAAAGCTTAGAGGAAAGACTCTGAGGACTTTGGAGATCATTGCAGAAAATCTCGTCGGCAGCAAGCCTCGAAGATGCCAGGCGATTATTGATACAGGAAGCGATTGGACCACCAAAGAATACATTGATGGTAAAAATTTTTCTCGAAACACATTTTTTCAAGAAAACGAGCTTACTTGACATACTGTTCGTTTAGGATGCTGTTTTGTAATAACCCCTAGGGTTACCATGTTACTAACTTAATTTTTATCTTTCAATTGCATGCTTTGTAGTTATTTTAGTAAATGTATACGGGTTTGTTAATTTTCATCATCTACTATAAAAAATATTTCAAAACAATAAGTATAATAACTAATAATTGTAGAAAGGTCAACTTATAATTTTATAACTTCTACCTCCCGGTCTAATACCAATAGACTTTAAACTTGAATTTCCTTAATAGATTGTTGAATTATCATTAACCGAAGCTCTATTATACGTCTTTGACCATTCTTATCTGTTTTCAGAATCAATTTAAACGTAATAATAATACTATTTGTTGGTTGATCGTATCACAGCTATCACTTCCACCTCGTTTAATGGCCGCTTTATAGATTTAAGCGTCTATTGTTTTTGACTAGTTATGTTTTGTTTTATTATCTAAAAAAGGAAGTGATGTTTGTTAAACATTGATAGTTCGAGACTGAGTATTAATAAAAAATGGTAAAACTTTACCTCTGATATGAATCAATTTATTTATCGTTTTATCTGATGGCTATTTTCTAATGATTTTTTGATATGCTTTGAACAGATTAATTTATTCCCATCAATACTTTTTTATAATACGTACTCAAGATAAAAACAGCGAATACATGATATATTCAATTTTTTTAAATAAATATAAAATACAATTTAAATAACTAGAGAGGAAAATTTTAACAACTGTTTAAAATCACCACATATGTTTATTGTATTAGAGCTGACAATTGTTTCGACACACTGTCTTCTTCTGGAGGAAGAGGTAAAATAATTACATAGTATGTTACAAAATATATAAGTTACCTGATTATAAGATTTAAATTAATTAACAGTATTCACCTTAATCACTAAAACAAGTTCAATAAAGGAGACCCACCGCCATCATTGATCATGAGTAACTTGAGAATTTTTTCCGGTTAATCTCTACCAGCACTAAACAACAGAAATTTTTTTTCATTGTCTAAAATTTTGAAATCCTCATTGGAGGTATGATTTTCATCTGTTAAATGATTAGCGTAGTGAGATATGTAATTTTTTCATTTTATAACTTGGTTTATGTTCCTTTATTCTTTTATAAAAAGATCTGTCTGTTTGTCCTATATAGGTTTTACTAGAAATGCCTGTTTTATTTTCTTTTTTTGTTTTACTTTCATTATTTTTAAAATGTGATTTTTATGGAAAAAATATTGAATTTATTATTTGTCAATTTACCGGTATAAGTGAGTGTATGAAACTTATGTTTGTTTAGTTGTTTATGTAGGTACACCAGTCCTGTTGCTTTTCTAAATTGTTTTTTAATTAAAATATTATGTACTAAGTCACTCTTGTGCCCATCGTTTATACTAATTTGTTTTATAATATTTAATTCTTTCAGAAAATTTTCTTCTGTTAATGGCATATTTATTAGTCTATGAATGAAACTATTATAAGCCGAAATTTTATGTGTGAACGAGTGTTTAGAATTAGCGTGAGGAGTTATATCTGAATATGTTGGTTTATGGAAGATGTTCAAATCATGTTGATTCATTTTCTTTGATATATATATATATAAACTAACATATTCAGATATAACTGTCATTTTGAAAAAATCTAGTGAGTAAATCTCAAAATAGGTATATATCAGGAGAATACCGGGGTTTACGCAAATTCTCTGTAATAAACCATGTTACTAAGATATCCGCTTATTTTATGAATTTTGGTTATATAATTTCTACACTTAATTCAGATAATAGGAAAAATACATTGAATAAGGAGATAAGTTTAGAGATGGAGTAAAATGAATTTGGGTTAACGTGTACAGAAGTTCAGGTTAGTTCAAGTTCAGGAATCCTACGACATACATCCAAAAAAGTGAATTGAATTCAATTTAATTCTCCTAATCTTGAAAACAACCAATGTAAGTTGGACTTGCGCAATTAGTGCTCCGTACCCTGTTTGCCTATAAAATATAAGCTACGCTAAGTTAATTAGGTCCCTGAGATGTATATGTCTTAAGATCCAATATGTATTTATGCGTTTTTTCTTAGTCAATAATGTAGAATAGTTGTAGCGTCTTAGCTACCTAATACGAAATAAATTAATCTAACTCAATCTAAAATGTAGTAATAAAAGTGTATATTTGCCACCTAAATATTCGTTTAATTAATTATAAAAAATATTTTTTTTTTGTCTCGGTTCAGACGCATGAGCAGTAATGTACTGTAAAGTATATTAACAAAACCTCCACCATATTGTCAAGCAAAACTATAAGAACTGTTTTCATATTTTTTTTTTATACCAGATAAATTATCAAACGTTATACACTCGTGATAATTTTTGGCTCGATCTGCACTTTATGAAGATTATTCTAGATTTTTTCAAAATTTTTTTGATCAGTACTTTTCGAGATAGGGTGGATGGACAGAGGTATTTGGCCTGGGGTTTTTTTTTTTAAATAATACAAAGAAAAGTGTATGTATATACATTTTTGAACTACTGTTTTTACAAGTTTTCATGTTACACCCCACTTGGGGAAGAATTTTTTCCCCATAACTAGACGGCTCTGATTGGGTCATCAATTAGGTCCTATATTTGTGCCAAATTTCAACTTTCTATGCCAAATACATTCGGAGAAAATCAGGTGTCAGATAAACGGACAGACACCGAAGTGATTCCATAAGTGTTCCGTACGGAATACTAAAAAGCAGCAAATATACATATATACGAGGCTAGTTTGAAAAGTCCGTGCAAAAATAAAAACTACTTATGTGTTTGGGGTAAACCTTTTTTATTTTTCGACATAGTCTCCTTTTAGGCTTATACACTTCGTCCAACGATGTTCTAGTTTGTTGATCCCTTCCGAATAATAGGATTTGTCCAAGTCTGCAAAATTCCATTAGTGTCTGCAATCACCTCCTCGTTTGAATAAAATCTTTGTCCCGCCAGCCATTTCTTCAAATTGGGGAACAAATAGTAGTCCGAGGGAGCCAAGTCTGGAGAATAGGGGGGATGTGAAACGAGTTGGAATCCTATTTCCATTAATTTTGCGACCACAACTGCTGAGGTGTGCGCTGGTGCGTTGTCGTGATGGAAAAGGACTTTCTTGTGGGCCAATCGCGGGCGTTTTTCTTGCAGCTCGGTTTTCAAACGGTCCAATAACGATAAATAATATTCACCTGTAATAGTTTTACCCTTTTCCAGATAGTCGATGAGGATTATCCCTTGCGAATCCCAAAAGACAGTCGCCATAACCTTTCCGGCCGAAGGAACGGTCTTCGCCTTTTTTGGTGCAGATTCCCCCTTGGTAACCCATTGTTTAGATTGTTGTTTGGTCTCAGAAGTATAGTAATGTATCCATGTTTCATCCACAGTAACAAAACGACGCTTAAAGTCCTCCGGATTCTTCTGAAACAGCTGCAAACCATCCTTGCAACACTTCACACGATTCCGTTTTTGGTCAAGCGTGAGCAATCGCGGCACCCATCTTGCGGATAGCTTTCTCATGTCCAAATGTTTATGCAAAATATTATGTACCCGTTCAGTCGAGATGCCCACAGGACTAGCAATCTCACGCACCTTAACTCTTCTGTCATCCATCACCATATCATGGATTTGATCAATGATTTCTGGAGTCGTAACCTCCACAGGCCGTCCAGAACGTTCAGCGTCACTTGTGCCCATATGGCCAGTCCGAAAATTTTGAAACCACTTATAAACTCTTCTAATCGAAGGTGCAGAGTCACCATAATGTTTATCAAGCTTCTCTTTAGTCTCCTGAGGCGTTTTGCCTTTCATAAAGTAATGTTTAATCACCACAAGAAATTCTTTTTCGTCCATTTCTTGAAAATCACTCGACTTCCTTGATTCACACGAATGCTAAACACAAAGAAATAGACCAATATGGCTGAAACTTGGTGTGCGTTCATTCAAGAGATGCTACTAACTAAACATGACCTCGATACGCGCCGGTGGTGCCATCTCTTGGGCTAAGCACGGACTTTTCAAACCAGCCTCTATATATATATATATATATATATATATATATATATATATATATATATATATATATATATATATATATATATATATATTAAGATTAATATCTTTAAATACACCATTTTTAATTTACGGCCTTGACCAAAAAGTGGCTACAATCTGACCATAATTTGGAAACGATATCCTAATATCAATAAGGTACATAAAAATTCAAAGTCAACAGTTCAAAGAACATAAGAAAAGTGTACCTGGACGTTAATTTGACTAAAAGATGTGGTAAAAATGGACAAAAAATAGCCATTATCAGGATTCACGATGAATAATTTCAATAAATCGCGTGGATAAACTTATAATATGCCACATTAAATATTGATTTTTGATGCTTTTTATGGTGTGGCAATTTAGAGAGTTTTTAAATTTTTTCTGCAAAAATTTTCATATTGAGCTGTAAAAAAAGTTGTGTTCTGCCGTGAATAATTGTTTCTGGAGGTCTAAGGAATGATTTAAATCGAGTTTAATGAATGTCACTTTCAAAAAAAATTCTCTTTTTTTGAACCGCTAACATACCAACAATTTATGGAAATTCTCATATATATTTTGTCAAACTTTATATAATTACCATACAATAATTTCATGTATGTACCACGTATTCCTTCATAATCTTGCATTTAAATACTATGTATGTATTTATATATATATATATATATATATATATATATATATATATATATGTATATATATATATATATATATATATATATATATATATATATATATATATATGTGTATATATATATATATATATATATATATATATATATATATATATATATATATATATATATATATATATATATATATATATAATATATATATATATATATATATATATATATATATATATATATATATATATATATATATATATATATATATATATATACATATATACATACATACAGAGAGAGAGAATTACAAGTAATACATATACATTCAAATATTTCCACGGTAATGAAGCCTAATGTGGTTACCATAAGCAGAACTCACTCCAATCTGAAAAATGATTTAAATTTATTTTTTATATAATACATTTTATGGTATATCGCCCTGTAACTATATCTAATGCCGATCATATCACCAAGTTAACTGTCCATTATTACACTAAACCTTACATGCTCTTTTCTTTCTATTGGAGAAATTGAGGAAACTGTGTATATATGATTTTATAACATACCCATAAATGTTAAAACTATCACACTTATCATTATAATTCAATTAAAAAGAATTGTATAAGGATAGTTAAACAAAAAAATATTGTCTATATTTATAATTCCAAAAAATCCTAAATTCTCTCCCCAAATTGTATTCCATTTGGTTTTGCCATTTTTAGCAAGATTTCAAAAATATTAACACTTGGTATACAATAAGCAATGTGCGGTATTTAGAGATATTTCTTGTTAGGATCGAGAAACGTCAATGTAGGCATAAACGTATCAAAGTTTATGATAGCTTCCAAATACAGGTTAGAGGTTTTGTTTTTAGGTATTTATATATTGAAAATGCAACTAGAAATTTTCTCCTGAATCTGTTATTATGTATTTACTTTTAATACTTAAAAAAATAAGTCCCATAGCTTGGAAATGACTCCAACGATGACATCATTGTCTTACTTTACTAAAAAAAATTAAAATGATGCTTTAGACACAGCTGGCTTTACATGGTCTGACACAAACAATACTTGGTACATGATATATTGCTTTATAATACGATTTTAAAACCGCAGACAGTTTATTCTTCATAAAAGTGTCCACAAAATAAAAATTCCTAACAGTATACTCGAGACACGGATATTGGTGGCAAAATGTTTTGAAGATTTCATGATGAAAAATATCGTGGCTATTTGTATCACTTAAAATGATATTAAGCTCTTGTTTTTAGGTGGTATTTTTCAAAATGACAAATAATTAAATAGTACCTAATGCTCTAGAATTTCTAAGCATGCTATATAGAAAATAATACAGGAAGTTGGATAATATAATAAATGAATAATCCTGAAGAATTATATCTATACGCTCAATAACCTATGGAAGTTTTCTATGAAAGTTCAAGAATTTTGTAAAAATAAGCAGACATACGGCTTTAAACATCAAAGAATGAAATATGGCCCTAATTTATAATTAATTATAATAAATTTTGTAACAGAGTACTTGCTCTTTCTACGATATCGCCTTTCAGAAAAATGCGAAACAACTAAGTAAATATGAAGAAGTAAATGAACTGGATTGGATGGTTCTATTTGCTGAACAATTATTCAGAAAAACTGTTTTGGTGGCAACGTAAATATTTTCTTAAGGAATGTGATTCCTAAATCGAATCGAAATCGGGAAGCAGATTTTTAATTCGCGTCACAACTGTGACATAAGGCAAGAAAGAGTTTCATATGATAATAAGAGAGAGGTTGCATTCATTTTGCTAACACTTTTTGGATACTGAGCAACATTTTTATATTGCATATGGTACTTTGTCAAGTCATTCCAATTTTAATATATTCGCATATTCACGACAGTAATTGGTGATGACGTAAAAACTGTAAATATTTTAATATTTTCGAATCAACGATTTCGTTTCAACCTAATATCTGTTTATTCTGTACCCTTGAATATATGAAATCTAATTCCTTTTTTTACAATCTGGAAATAATCTTAAGATTTCTTACATTACTGCAAGGTTAATTTTCTGCCATATTCACCCAAAATATGACTTATTTCTTGCATATATCCAGCATGTTTTGAGATATTAAGGTTAACGCTGGAAATTTATGTTATCCTTTAATGATATGCTTTATAATTAAAGACTATAAGATAAATAGTAATTCTAGTAGATCGAGGTCAAAATACCTCATTTAATATGCAGCACATAATACTTTAAAAAAAAATCGTTTTTTCAAATTGATTACGCAGACGTTACTTTCAAGTCAATGTTCACGATGTTACCAAGAATTCTACATCGTATTTATATGCACATAAAAAAGAGCTTTTTGTTTTATATATAGCTTATTATATCATCGATACATTAAATCTAAAACTTTTTTGGTTACAACAATAATGTTCTGTTTACTGTAATACTAATCTTGTATATTGTCACGGTTATATTTAAATTTTATAGGAGTTCATTACATATTTTTAAAATAATGTCATGATGTTCATAAATTTTTAATACTCTTTAATTATTATTCTAAACATACCGAATATTAATAAAAAGAGATGCAAAAAATTATATGTCATATTGGCGTCCGAAAATAGCGCATTATCGTACGAAAATAGCGCATTATCGTACGAGGAGTACTATTTCCTGGACTGCAAATTAAATCATATTAGATAATAATTAAAATACTTCTAGTATAGTTACGGACATGCGAGTTATAAAAACTAAATATACATCAGTTTGGTGTGATGGATGTTTTATTTTGAAAAGGAATGTACTCGTAACAAATCAAAAGTACAGTACCAAACAAATTATAACATAAATAACTGTTTGCGCATTCATCCTAAAGATTTGTCAATTTTACGTCTTGATAATAATGGTGCAGGACTGGTATAGAGCGCAGGATAAATTTTTCTTTGTTGCTTAAATTCGATATGATGATGATGAAGTGTTTTGTTATAACCGTGATCACACAAAAGCCCTTCGTGATTACAAGATGCTTAATTCTTTTTGGTAGTAAAACCAACAAAATCTTAAAGTTGTTTTTTTTGTTGATTTAACAGATTTTGTAGAATTAAACAGGCATAGTTTTTGCTAGTTTTATATAAGCTTCGTAAAATCCTGTAAACCCATTTTTTTGCTATTTATCATTAAATAGACAATAAAGTCAAGTGTAAAAACTAATATTTGTTCTTTAATGGCAGGTATTGAACTGAATTACTTCTTTCTAAATGCATTATAACATTATTATGACAATGGGGTTTCTGAAACCTGCCTACAAATATTTTTAATGTTGAAAATAAACAATAAACAAGATATATTAAGGCCTAGCCATCTTATAATCCATACTGGGATTGTGACCAATATAATGATAAATAAAATATAATAAAAATACTTTTGAATTGATCCTGCTAGATTCAATCAAAATCATAAAATATCTACAATACGTCGCCCTCCTTGTCACGTTCACGAGGTCCATTAGTATACATTTTTTATTGAATATTACTCAACCAGTAGAGAGCCTTCTCTGATGTGCAGAATTATTGATTCTATCTTATATTTATTGCATTATTCAAGAATTAACCGCTAATAATTTTAGAAGTATGTTGGGCGAAATTGTATTGTTAAATCATATTTTCTGCGTTGTTTTAAATTTGTGTATCTCTAGAAATTTATAATACTCAACAGAACAGTTTCTTTCCTTTGCTTCTCAAGTTCCGCATTTTCATCTTTCGAGAAATTAACTAACTGAACTATATACCGTTCTATGTAATCTAACAAAAACGAGCAAAATGATATTTCGAAAAAGCATGATATTGACTATCTATTATTCTAGTTTTTAAATAAATATGCTTGAATACCTCACCCTTATGTTAAAACTGTCCTTATTACATTTTCGAAACTACTGAGATACGTAACTTGTTAATTAAGTACTAGTAGTGGTTGAGTGGAATTCAAAGCAAGTAGATCAGAAAAATCCTTTTTGGCTTACCTCTAATTTTATCTTCCCATGTTAAACGCTTATATAATACTGTGTTCTTTAAACAGGTCACATATATTAGAAATTTAATAACGGCGACTGTGGTTGTGTCTTATTGGAACCAGATTGTTGATCCAACAAGTTTGCCAAAATGTCGGAACATCCGTCGCCTGTATTACAATAAAATACAGAACATTGGTGTATTCGAAGACGTCTCTTTCATACGTCTGCTAGTATATCATTTTTTTATGTATATTCAGAGATAGCTTTGCTTTATTCATCCTAAGGAAATACATACAAAGGAATTTTTTCTCTTTAAATTTGTTCTATCGGCTCGCCTGCTGGAAGAAGAATTATTGAGTTCATTTAGTGATTTTGCACCAACGACATATTGTGCAGACCCTGTATATAACTCTTGTGGATGCTATTAATAAATTCATAACACATGTGCAGTAAGCGCTACAAGACCGATTCGTGTGGGGCACAAGTAATTCACGTTGGTCTTGAATCGCTTTAATTGTACTCGGTGGGAAACACATTCCTGAGCTAATCATTCTAAAACAATGAGGTTTTCGCTACTTGAAAAATGTTGTACGAGGAGTGACTAAGTGAAACTCGTACGGATGTGATGTATTAGCGCGATGCGTATTCCTAGCGTGCACCGCTCTGGAAGGAACTAAGCGGGCTACACTCATAGAACACTTTTCATGAGAGTACTTGTAGAATAGATTTAATTCGGGAACCATTCTTCATCAATCACCAACAACTGTTGGTGAGTTTTGGGACTCCAATCAGGCGAACAGCTCTCTTTTGAATAGAATCCAACAAATGCAGTATTTCATCATTAGTCGCATTTGAGCTTGTACACAGTTAAAAGATATTGTGAAGTGCTTTCTAGTTTGAAGTGACAGGTTATAAGAAGCTCTCTTTGCTATGCTTGCAACATGTTCATATCAAGACATATTACCTTCCAAGTTAACGCCCAGCAAATTGAGTAACAATGCTAGAGGAATGGAGTATCCCGACATAACTATACCAGGTTCCTCTACGTTAACTTTTTAGAAAAAATTGCCGCCTTGGTTTTTGTAGTGTTAAATTTTACTTGGTTACCGCTCCAAGATAAAAAATTTTATCTATGTTAAGTTGAACGACTTCCTACAATCTGCGGGTATTTGCAAGTAATATCCGAGCTTTCAAAATAAATTAAGAAATAAGCGTACTGTTACCTGTAAAGCTGTAGACTGAATTCCTGGTCCTTTCCAGCAGATCGTTAATGTAAAGGAGAAAGAGAGTATGAAGTCTTTGGGCAGTGATAGTGAAGGTATTAGAAAGAAACCCATAAATTGTCACTCGTAAAGAACTCTCTCTGAGGAAACACGAGAGTCGTAAACAAAATCGTTCACATATACCAAAAGAGCGTAGCTTAGCCAACAATCCGTCGTGTCAAACATTATCAAATGTATTGTATATATCAAGAGGAACCGCTCGAGATTCTCCAAAATATTCATTTACGTTGTTCCAAACATGTGTGACATAAATTAGAAGATTTCCTGTTGATCTTTGTTTACGAAAGCCATAGCGATGGTCGTTAATAATATTGAATCCTTCTATAAATTTTACAAGATGCCTATTAATAGCCTTTCTAGAACTTACATGATTCTATATCACTTGTCAGTAAAAGTAAAAGTAAAATAGTGACTGACTTTTTAGTGTTCCGTACGAAACACTTATAAGATCACTTGGGTGTCTGTCTGTCCGTCTTTCTCCGAAACTATTTGACTTAGAAAGTTGAAATTTGGTATTAATATAGGAATTGATGGGCTCATTAGAGCTGTATAGTTTTGAAAGTTCAATTTTGGCTTAAAGGGTTAGTTTTGGGGGGGAGAAATCGGAGGTGAAAATAAAATTTTTTTACCAGGTCATCGAGTGAGGTGTCAAATAAAAGCTTGTAAACACACGAGTTCAAAATATGTATAATGTAATACTTGCGCACATTTTCCTTCATATTATTTTTAAAAAAAAAATTCGCTGTATCCCCCCTTTACCGCGAAAAGTACTGGTCAAAAAATTTTGAAAGAAATCTGGGCCACAATATTCTCCATCAGCACGAGTGTAATAATTTATCTAGTATATAAAAAAAACAAGAATTTCAAGGTCATCAGTTTTCAGTAAAGATCGGAAAAAAACTTTATGGAAAACTGATTTGGGGTTGTGTTTTGTGAAGTCATTGATCATTTTATACCTTCGTAACAAATTTTTTTATTTTAAAAGCAATCAACGTACGGAATACTAATTGCGCAAGTCCAACTTGCCCTTGACCGGTTATTTAAATCTGATTAGTTAAAAAATAATAATCTATTTCTGTGGCACACCCTGTATATGAGTAATAACAGTAGTGCCTGTAGTGTTCTATATCATTTATATGCGTATCAGTTACCAGTTGATAAAATTTTTCAAATTTAGGCAAATAAATGCTGGTTTATTCTGGCGCACTACAGTTATATGAGTAATAATTTTAGTACTTGCATTATTCTGTATTAGTAATATAAGTAGAAGTGTTTTTTTGGTGACGGAATTTTTTTAATATATTTAGCAAAAATATTATTCATTTTTCTGACACACCCTAAAATACAATTTTTAGGAATAAAAAGTAGTCTGTAACCTAGCCCATGATCTACTTGATCTTTGTGTAAAATATCGTTGTAATCTGTTTAACCGTTTTTGTGCTATGTCGGAAGAGACAAACCGACAGACAATCAAAGAAAATAGTATACAATTAGTAGTATAGTAGTAGTCATTATTCTAATCTTAAGAAGATTCCTGAATATGCTTTGTGCATCATAGGCGAGACGTCGGAGTGCCATTTCACATGTTCTCATCTCAAGAACTATGATTTCTTATCAAACCAAAGCTGTGAAAGCTGCCATTTCACTTTAACCTGAAATAATACTTACAAATCACTTATTTCAGAAAAAGTCAAATTAATAGTTCTAGTTACGATTTTATTGTATTACATACGAGTACATACATCTTTTATTATTGCATGTCTGTATTATGTAAATTAACACCGATTGTGGTTTATAAATTTAGTTTAACAATGGCCCAACGACACCTTAATGTCATTATCACCTAAACTTTTATGCTTTTTGCTCTTTTGAGAATCATCAAGCGCAAACTTCGAAATCAATATTACTAGCCAACTTAGGAATACGAAAAAAGCTCATATTACAAGTTAGTAAAAGTTGCAAGCCATGTGTTACTTGCAACTTTAAAATTATATGTTGGTTGGTGTGTGTTTTTAAAATCCTATTTATCACTCGGAAAGTTTTGGTGTTGATGTAAAAAGTTTTTTGTGAAGGTATACACCGAAAAGAAGCGAACCTTATACGTAAAATATTATGGTAATTTCAAATCTCATAAAAAGTTTTTTTTTAATTTTCTGATTTTCTTAAATTATAATATATCCACAATCAATGGTAGTTAGCAATACCCATAAAAAGAATATGCATTATATATATATATATATATATATATATATATATATATATATATATATATATATAATATATATATATATATATATATATATATATATATATATATATATATATATATATATATATATAGGCAGATCCATTACTTTTCGACAAAAGTGTGCGAGGGTGGGTCAGCTATTTGCGTGCTGATTTTTCCTTCGAAAGTAGCTTCGAAAAGAAGGTGATCTTCCAAATTTGAGCTCGATATGATGAAATCCGGGAGCTGTAGATTTTTTAAAAATTTAAAAAAAGTCGATTTTTTAGTCATTTTTAAAATTTTGTATCTTAGGTTTCAAATAGCTTAGAAATTCGAAAAACTCGGCATTCTTCTCTGTTAACCTTATGTTCTCAAGGAAAAAATAGATTTTTGTTTTAAACTTAAATCCGGCTTGGCTGGGAGATTTTAACTGAACCACTGTTTTAGCGAAATTTTGCTTGTTTTTGAAATGCTCTCAGATCTACAGTTTTTGAAGTAGAGGGCGGGCCAACGGCTCATATTTTTCATCTAGGTATACTCTGTTGATATGTACCCTAATTTTCAATGATTGCCTCTATTCTTTTAATATATGACCAAACAAAGCCGATTGATTTTTGAAAAATCTCTATTTTCAGATGGCCATAACTTTTTTTCTATCAGCTCGCTTGAAATTTTCAGAGATTATACTTCATTCGATCTTCAAACAACCCTGAAATTTTCAAGTTTGGAATGAAAGTGGTTTACGAGCTATAAATTTTTAAAATTATCAAATTTTCTACTTAATATGAAATTTTTGTGGTGGATCACCTTCTTTTTGAAGCTACTTTCGAAGAAAAAAATGGCATGCAAATCGCTGACCTACGCCCGAACACTTTTGTCAAAAAGTAATGGATCTGCCCATATATATATATATATATATATATATATATATATATATATATATATATATATATATAAAATAGACAGGTGACGTCCATCGGCCTTTTTATGACTCCTGTGTATCAATTTTATAAATTTTTCCTATTTTAAAACGTTACGATACACTGAAAGATAACTTACACCTGCTATCTGCTACTTTAAAACTTGTGGAAATTGTTGCTCTGAAGTAAATCTATTAATATACGAGGGTAGTCTGAAAAGTTTCCCGCCTAACACAGAAACAAGTATTTTTTTGTCAAATTTCAGTTTTATTTCTCAGCATAATCTCCTTGTAAGTCTATACACTTTTCCCAGCCATTCTCCCTTTTCTTTAACCTGTCCAAATAGTACTTGGCATCTTGTTCTGCAAAATAGGCGTTTTCAAATGTGATGGCCTCCTCATTCGATGAAAATCTCGGTCCTCTTAGCGAAACTTGAGGTTTCAAGAGTATAGTGGTGTGTAGTTTCGACGCCAAAACTCCGACTTATTTCGCTTGAACTGCTTCAATAGGTGGTTGGAAATGTTCATGCGAACGGGTTTTTGGTCCTCTATGAGCAAGCGCGGCAACTAGCTCACGGTAAGGTTTTTCATACCCAAATGATCAATTGCCTCTGCTATCTCTCTAACCTTAATTCGATGGTCGTCTAGTACCATTTGGTGAACTTTTCCGATGATATCGGTGGTGGTTGCAGTTTTTGGCCGCCCCGAACGTTTATCGTCAACCAAGCTGGTACGACTACGTTTAATTTCAGCTGGTCAAAATTTCACAGTGGAAAAAGCAGCATCCATCTCGGCTTTAATTTGCGTTGGCGTGTTGCCTTTCAAGTACAAGAATTTAATAACATCTCGAAATTTAATTTTTTCCATTTTTACGGAAACACTAACATCGCCTGACAACCAACTGTCAAACAGCTGAGCGTCTAATATGGCTGAAATTTTTAAGAATACCTTTCAACTCAAGCGCAATTATATTACCAGAACATTTTTGACGAGTAACGCCATCTTCATGTTAAGGCTTGTAACTTTTCAGACTACCCTCGAAGATGCCCGTTCTTGTATCTTGTTTGCTGTTGGAATAGAACGAATTACTGAGAGTGACTCGAGCGAAATGACTGAAAAGACAAAGTCAAAACAATACACTGATATGTATAGTTTTAATGTCGTCGCTTTAATCGACTTTAACAAAATGACTAGAGCGACAAATTTAAATTTTATGGTATTGCTTTAGCCGTATAGCCCCCATCGCTCGCAGCAAGTAGGATACGCGGACATCGCATTACATTGGTCAATTTCGTTATCTTCACTACGAATTCCCTGTGAAAGTTTACCATATTTTCCCTAAAATTACAGGTTTTGTATTATTGAGTGCATATGTGCATTGGAAAAAGTGTCTACTGAAATTAAGGGAAATATTTTCACAGCTGTTTTCTAGTAAAAATTTAAATTTTCCAGCGGAACTGAAAATATTGAACCTCTAAATCTCTTGTTATGGTAAGTTATGGCTTTAAGAATTTGATTTCGGTGGGCGAGTAGAACCATAGATAATTTGCTTTAACAGTTTATTGGACTGCTAATTACAACAGCCAAGAAGATCCAGAATAAAAAAATAAAGACTGGATTCATTCGAATATTTAGCAGAATAACAAGATATTTAATGAGACACCTAACCAATTTGTTAAGTCGACGTAGATGTAGATGTAGGTTAACTGAATAGATGTATTTAATATCTTGGACGATCTGAAACCCGTTCACTATGTTGGAAATTCTATATTATTATAGATAAATTTGATAATGAATAAATGCCTTTTATTTTTGTTCTTGTTTCTCACATTTGGTTAATGTGGTTTCATGTTTGGCTGACGGGCCTAAGCCAAGTCAGCACAAACGCTATTATCGTTTAAGGAATGACTTGACAATGTTACATGTTTTCAAAATCACTAACTTCTGAATGTTTTTGTGTATGTTTGTGTTGAGTCCTAATTGTACTAAGTGAAGTGTGAATGTTGTTGGTGTAAGACCTGTGGCTGATATGACGAGGGGGATAATGTTGACTTTTTCTTGTTTCCATAGCCTTTTTATTTCGGTTACAAGGTCTGTGTATTTGGAGATTGTTTCTGTGTATTTCGTTTGGATGTTTGTGTCGTTGGGGACAGCTATGTCAATCAGATAGGTGACTTTTCCTTTTTTGTAAAGTTTTGGAAAGTAACATCGGGTCTATTGACAGGGACTGTTTTATCTGTATGAATACTGATGTCCCGGGTAGACCTTGTAATCATTATTTTCAAGTATGACCTAACAATGTTACATGTTTTCAAAATCACTGACTTCTGAATGTTTTTGTGTATGTTTGTGTTGAGTCCTAATTGTACTAAGTGAGGTGCGAATGTTGTTAGTGTAAGGCCTGTGACTGATATGACGAGGGGGTCAATGATGACTTTTTCTTTTTTCCATAGCCTTTTTATTTTGGTTGCAAGATCTGTGTATTTGGAGATTTTTTCTGTGTTTTTTTTTATGGGTCTAATACACGTGCTGCAGAGAAGTCCCTAAAGCGCTCCAGGCGGAGTTTGGATGTTGGTGTCGTTGCGGCAGCTACGTCAATCAGATAGGTGACTTTTGTAAAGTAATATTTGGGGCTATTGGTGGGGACTGTTTTATCTGTATGGATACTGATGTCCCAGTAGAGCTTGTAATCTTTATTTTCAAGTACGGATGTTGGTGTGTATTTGTAGTAGGGATCTGTGTTTTCTATGAGTTTGTATGTTTTGGCAAGAGCTTGGTGAACTACTTTTGCCGAGTCATGTCTGGCTGTATATTCCGTTCCGGCTAATATTGGCATTTCCTGTATCTGTGTACTGTAATAGTTGTGTTTTTGATGATATGCTTTTAGTAGTTTCTGGTTAGTATGACTTTATCCTGGATGGCAAGTAAGAAGTCTTCTGTTTTAGGGAATAGCTGCCCATCCTGTAACCAGGTGTATGATGATATGTTTTTTATTTACTTGATCTTGTTCTATCTGGTATCTGTGTTTTCCGTGAAGTGTTTTTACTGACCTCGTTTGCATTTTTTCCTATTGTAACTGGGTGTGACTATGTGTGTCTACTGGGTGGTCTGCCCGGGATAAGTCGAGAGGTGTGTAGTTTTTGTCTGCTTTCACTGTTGCTGTGTGGAGGCTGGTTTGCTTAGTGTCAAAGAATTTCCTAAGTGTTTGAATTTGTTTTGTGTGTAATGATCTTATGTCTATGATTCCCCTCCCGCCTGCCTTCCTCTCAATGGTAAGTCTTTCTTTGCATGCGTTGGGGTGTCCTATATTTGGTGAATTGTGAACTTATAAGGATGTGAATATTTTCTATGTCTGTCATATTCATTTGATGATACCAAATGAATATGTGAGTATAGGTATAGCGAACGTGGTGATGGCTTTAGTGAGATTCTTGGAATTGAGTTTTGTTTGTAAAAGTTTCGTGAGTCTGTTTTTGAATTCGGTTCTGCGCTCTGTTTTGTGTTTGTGAGTGTGGTTGAGTTTGGTGCTTTGTCGGAAGCCTAGATATTTGTATGTTTCTCTGTCGAGCATATTATCAAATGTTTCATTGTTGATGGTTTCTGTCTCATGGTGGCCTTTCCATTGGTCTTTGTTGATGTGGAGCATTTTACATTTATTTATGCCAAAATCCATATTGATACATAAGGTGAACGTTTCTGTGACTTTGAGGAGTCCTGTCAGTTGTGTTTCTGTGGTAGCGTAGAGTCCATATATAGGAGGTGGTTTATTTTATGTTGGTTCACTTTCTGGTGTCTGATGTTGAAGCCATGGTATGTTCTGTTCAGTGTATTTGAGAGTGGATTGAGAGCGAGGTATAACCATAGAGCGCTGAGGGAGTCTCCTTGAAATATACTCCGTCTGATGTACAGCTCTTCTGTTTGTGTTTTTAGGTGGATTTTGGTTTTCCATGTTTTCATAATTTGCACGAGAAATTGCCTGAGGTTTTGGTTCATTTTGTCGATTTCTAGGGGTCTGATTAACCAGCTGTGGGGTATAGAGTCGAAGGCTTTTTTGTAGTCTATATAACCTGTGTGAACGTATTATTGTTATTGTTATAATGCTAAAAAGAGAGAAAAGAGAGTAATAAATAGAGAAATAAAAGTAAGGTCTTAAAATATTAAAGCTCTTGTTTGACTCACGGTAATGTTTCCAAATTGTCTTGGCATCCTTTTGTAAGGCACATGATGCGAATTATACCGAAAATATTTATAAACTAAAAAGTCATATCTATTTATCCGTGATTTCCTTTAGGCGAGTGTAAGAGAGTGAATATTCTTCTTTATCGCCAAAATTCGTTGGTTTAGCAGTACATTTATTCGATTGGATTTAGACTTATCTAGCGAGAGAGAGAGATTTTTTTTATAGATTGTTTCCGAATAGAAAAATATTAATTCTATAATTTTAAAGGATATTTTATTAGTGGAATATACTTCCGTGGGAATTTATTCCACGAATTGAGGAACTAGGGTATAGATTATGTTACTAACGTCGCTAACTTTATTGTTGCGTAACATACTATTTTAACTTTTAAAATAGTCCAAATAGTTTAAAACAAATTTACTCTTTTTAGATAAAAAAGGATACTAAATTTTTACCTATCTATCCGTCCAAAATTTTTGTATTTTTTCACGTTTCGGGGTTCTTAGATCACGGAAAACGTAGTAACCCACATGCATATTTGTCTGCCTCTCGTATATGTATCAGTCTTCCTCTTCTCTCGGTTCCTATCTGTTCCAGATGTAGGCAAACATATTAGCTATCATCACCTTGTTGACTGCGGCCCTAAACAGCTGTGTGGTGGTCATTGAAAACAAAGTGCGAAGATTTTTGGGCCGCAAAATTCTTCTTTTCCACACTTTACCTTGCAGTATATTCTGGAACAGATGGAATCGGCTCTCATTTCTCATAATGTGACCGAGGTATTGGAGTTTACGTTGCTTGATGATAATTAAAACCTCTTTTTCGTTATTCATTCTTTGAAGAATTCTTTCATTTGTGACTCGGTCCACCCATGACACTCTCAGCATTCTACGTTACAGTCACATTTTAAAGGCTTCCAATCTTTTACTTGTTGCGTCTGTCAAGGCCCATGTCTCCACTCCATAAAACAAAATGGAGAATACGTAGCAACTCAGAAACCTCACTTTCGTATCCAGTGTAAAACTATGGCTTTTTTTATGGGTATCGCACACGTGCTGCAGGGAAGTCCCTAAAGCGCTCCAGGAGCGGCATGTGTGCGGAAAAAGCAATAGACTGACTTGAATATAAAGCTCATTTGGGCGAATAATCCTCTAGCCTTTTCAGTGCGGCTCCTTATTTCCTCCGAGTGGTCCCATTGGTCATTGATGTTAGTGCCCAAGTATGTGTACTTATTTACTCGTTCAATATTTTTTTAGTTGATTTCTAAATGACTGTTAGGCAACTTGTTCTTACTCATAACCATTAATTTTATCTTATTTACGTTAATATCAAGATCCATATCTCTGGTTGCAGCTCGTCACTCTATTCATTAGTAAATGCAGGTCTTGCAGGTTATCAGCGAATATGACCGTGTTATGAGCATATTGAATATCATTCATTCTCTCTCCATTCAGTAAAATCCCAACGTCGAGATCTGCCAGAGCCTCTTTGAAAATTTATTGGGAGCAAATGTTTAATGATAGTGGAGGTAATATGCATCCTTGTCTAACACTCCAGTCTAGTGTCACGATAACCCTTGAACAAAATAGTATCTTAATTATACATTTGATGCTGTAAGTAGAAAGAAAACCTGTAGATTTTAAGCGATAGGGAAAGGCCTGGAAGTCGATACATTTTATATATTTTAATACCGTTATGGGGATTGTTCTTATTTACATATTATTTTATTTATAATTAACTACATAAGGAGGCAAAGAGATATTACTTTGTATATATCATGTCATACGTCATTTTCAAGATTCTTGCACTTAAAGCATCTTATTTTCTCATTTATAATTTTAACAGAAATATTATATGGAGGGAAATGTCCAGTTTCAGTTGTAAATATCTCTGAAGTTCTTCCTCTGTTTAACTGTTTTTGTGATTACTATTTTATCTTAAAAGTATTTATCAATATTCACTTAAAGTACTTCGATTAAATTGTACTTTAGTGCGAGCAAGTTAAATTCCTTACAAACTAGGTGTTTACAAGGGACTTCTAACTTCTAAAACCTAAAATTTTACGGTTAAATCACTGCAATAGCAGATAAAAGTGTCTTAAAAATGTTAATAGAAGTGTATTAAAATGAGTCATGAATTTGATGAAGCATTGACAATTTTCTTAATACATCATTAGTAGTATAAAAAAGATAATTACACTAAAACAGGCATCAATTAATGACCTAACAGATAAGCATAAAATTACTCATCTGTGCACATTAAAAATTAAATTTTTTAAAGTAATGAGTTAAACTCGACAGACAATAATATATTTCTTTTGTTTGTATGTACGAGTGTGTATGTTTGTTACCACCAAAATGTTCATCTTGCGGGCGTAATATTGGGCAAATTAAATTTAAAAAATAATACGATCCAGACGAGGTTTCGTTACGAATTTAAATATCGTCTTCTCGTCACAAAAAATAAAGAAAATTACTATGTTTTTGTTCAAAATCTTAAAAACAATGCAAGTGCCGCTTGTAAATCCAGACTCATTCAGATTGACTGGACTCAATTACACTTCGATATGTTTGCTTTTCTTGATGTTCTGGAGGTCCTAGATCATGACAAACACAGTCACTTATTTCCGATAGTCTGTTGGTTTGTTGGTCTGTTGGCACTATAACTCTTGCACGAAATTGGATATCAATTTTCAACTTGATATATATATATATATATATATATATATATATATATATATATATATATATATATATATATATATATATAAAATATACATTAAAATTCCGGGTTTCAAAACGTTCGTTTAACAATGAATTTGTACGATGTTTTGCCAAAATCTCATTTGGCATTTTCATGTGCTCCTGCTGCTGCTGCTACTCTATATTGTGATCTTGCTGCTGCCGCCGCTCGAAGTTAACTGATTCATTGTTAAACGAACGGATTGAAACCCGGAATTTTAATGTATTACATCCCACCATCCGTGAAAACCCCTATTGCAACATATATAATATATATATATATATATATATATATATATATATATATATATATATATATATATATATATATATATATATATACAGTAATACCCCGCTTAGCGCGACCCCGTTACGCGCGGTTTCACTATAACGCGAATTTCAAATTTCGCGCTCATGTAGTCATTAACTTCTCTATGGTCGCGGGGGGATCCCCGCTTTCTCTGAATATTCTCTTTGAAGAATTGGGAATTCCCTGTCCTTCGACTTTGTTCTATGGGGATTTCCTCGTTCGTTTCGTGTGTTCATTTGTTCCGTAATGTTAGTTCGGTCGGCTGGCAGTTTTGTTTTAATATTTATTGGAGATACATACATACATAATTTAACCCTACGTTAAAAATGCCGCCTGTAAAGAAAAAAGAGCGTAAAAGCGTCACTTTGGAATTGAAGATGAAAGTGTTAAGAAGAATGGAAAATGGAGGCAAAGCAACAATTGTTGGGAGAGATTTTGGACTCTCAGAATCGACTGTGAGAACGATTTATAAAAATCGGGAAAAAATTAAAATCTCCAGCGAAGGTTCAACACCTATAAGTGCAACAAAACTTTCTCGTTCGAGATCATCTATCTTAGAAAGAATGGAGAAATTACTGTCAGTCTGGATCGAAGATTTGAATAAGAAGAACACACGACTAAGTCAAGATCTCATATGCACAAAAGCAAAATCTTTGTATGAGATGCTGAAAACAAAAGAAGGAGAAGGGAGTGCCACTCCGACTTTTGCTGCCAGCAGAGGCTGGTTCCATCGGTTCAAGCAGCGTTCTAATCTTCACAATATCCACATAACAGGCGAGGCGGCCAGCGCGGACATTCAAGCTGCAGCTGAGTTTCCAGACAAGTTTCAAGACTTCGCGTTTTTCGTTAGACGAGAGAAAATTCCTGCTTGTCTCATCTTCAATGTTGATGAGACCGCACTTTACTGGAAAAAAATGCCATCTCGAACATTCATTTCTAAGGAAGAACGTCAAGCCAGTGGTTTCAAAGCTGCGAAAGATCGACTAACACTTCTGCTGGGTGGTAATGCCACTGGTGATTTCAAACTGAAACCTTTACTAGTGTACCATTCAGAAACACCCCGTGCAATGCGAGGCACAGACAAGACAAGTCTACCAGTTGTGTGGCGATCAAACAGAAAGGCGTGGGTTACACGGGAAATTTTTCAAGAATGGTATTCTAATAGTTTTTGCCCATCAGTCAAATCATACTGTGACAGAAATGGGCTTGAACCTAAAGTTATATTACTCTTAGACAATGCCCCAGGACATCCAACCTCACTTGATACGCCCAGAGACTTAAAAGTGTACGTAAAGTTCCTTCCACCAAACACTACGTCAATATTACAACCTATGGACCAGGGAGCAATAGCAAAACTTCAAAGCTTATTACCATCGCCGCACTTTTAGCCAACTAATTCATGAAACTGACGGGGGGGAAGGAAGACAGTCTATGCGAGAGTGGTGGAAGTCATACAACATTATGAAGTCTATTCACAACATAGAAGAGGCTTGGAAGGAAGTTAAAATGAGTTGTATGAATGGGGTGTGGCGTAATCTTTGGCCAGATGTAGTGGAAGCACCTAGAAGAATTGTCCAGATGCAGAGACAAGTGCTTGAAGACATTGCTGCAATGATTGAGGGGTCTGAACTTGAAGATGTCACGGTAGAAGATCTCGTAGAACTTGTAGCAACGCACGACGATCCTATTAGCAATGAAGATCTGATCGAGTTACAGAATAATCCTATCTACGATGAGGAAGAACAAGTAGAAGAGAAAGTTTTATCTTCAGGGGAAATACAAAATGCACTTTCAAAAATTTATTCAGGTTTGGACATATTGCAGAGTATAGACAATAATGATGACCGTGTCTTGACCGTGTGTCAAACAATTAAAAACAGTGTTGGGTGTTATGAACGTATTTTACAAGAACGTAAACAAAACGTTACCCAAAAGACAATAGATGTATTTTTCCGTAAAAAATAAGAGTATGTATTGCATAAAGTGTTCTTAGAATTAAAGTGATTGATTAAAATGATTTGTATTTTTTTGTATTAAATTTTGACTATGTTTAATCATAAACCTCGATATACGCGAATTTCAGTTAACGCGATTTTTTTCGGAACGTATCCCTCGCGTTAAAGCGGGGTATTACTGTATATATATATATATATATATATATATATATATATATATATATATATATATATATATATATATATATATATATATATATTATACATATTTTTTTTTATGGGATCTAGCACACATGCTGCAGGGAAGTCCCTAAAGCGCTACAGGAGCGACAAGTGTGCGAAAAAAAGCGATTCACGTTGTTCTTGAATTGCTGTAAATTGTACTATGTGGGAAATACAGTCCTGGGCAAATTATTCCAAAGGGATGATGTTCTCCATATAAAAGACTGCTTGAAAAGCGTTGTACGAGGAGTAATACGCTGAACCTCGTACGGATGTGAAGTATTAGCGCGACGTGTACTTCTAACATGCACCGCTCTGGGAGGAATTAAGCAGGCCACATCCTTCGAACACTTTCCATGAAAATACTTGTAGAATAGGCTCAATTCGCCAACCGCTCTTCGATGTTCAAGCGAATCAAGGCCGTCAGTTAGTTCCGAGTCTCCAATCAGACAAACAGTTCTTCTCTGAATAGAATCCAATAAATGCAGAGAGTAAAAATGTTAGATGTTTTTTGATAATTTAAACAAAGCAAATTTATAATTTGTTACTATATATGGTATACCGTGCACAAGTTATTACAATAGCCGTTTTTTATGTTTCAGAGTTTATGTGTTCGACCTGAACCATAATTTTTCAACACCTTATTCATTTGGAGGTAAAAGGTTACATCTCAAGAAATATATATATATATATATATATATATATATATATATATATATATATACATATATATGTATATATGTATATATAGAATAGAATGTGAATATGTCAGGATAGCGGTCTATAAGAAAAATACTCATTTGTTGTTAAAATAACTTAATATTTCGCTAATATTTTTCTGCTGCATCAAAAGTGTAAGACAACTAGAACAGACATCATTAGAAAAGGGATTATAACACATACATATTAAATGAGTAAAAATTTTACGATAACACGACAATTAAACACGAAATAACATAATTTTTCTTATAGATTGCTATCCTGACATATTCACATTCTATTATAAATTATTACGGTTATGTATGTATATGTACCGACTGGTAGTGTTTGGATTAAGTTACTCTTTACTGTGAAAAAGTTAAATTCGTTCTGATTTTAGTATGTGTTTGCAAGGAAAATACTGGGAACTTGACCGCTTTTTTCTTAAAAATTCCATTAAAATTAATGTCTCTTGCGAATTAAATTCTTCTCCATTTTTTAAACATATATTGTTATGGTCCAAATATTAAACAATTATTTTACCTAAAAGCGTAATATTAAACATTCTTTTACATGTCCTAAATCAGTTCATCGAAAATATATCACTTAAATTATTGTTAACAATGGATCGGCACTGTCATAAATGCGTATTTTAATTTCCCATTTTGAAATTTATTACTATCCCATATTCATTCATTGAATTCATTATCTACTAGTATATCTTTTATGATATGACGTCATTTTATAAAAGTAAATAATTTTATTACTATTACAACATAAACTATGATTTTATCGTCTTCATTATCAAATTAAAGTGCAATTATTATTAGCAACATTAAAATATGTAATAAAATATATTATTATTCTGGAATGCATTAATTTAATTGATGGTAATTTATAGTGATAATTAATTCCCTGGACTGGTACTGTATATATTAACTAGTGGCGCCATCCTCAAGTTTAATATGTCATTATAAAACTGTATCCTTTCGCGATTTTCATTTTAAATATTAACGCGAAATATTGGCAGATTACTAAGACACAATATTTTATTTATGTGTCAAAAACTTTCATTCTACAAATTTTAGCATAAAACAAAGGGCTGTGATTAAATTTTGCACAAAAGCTAGCCCAATAGCCACATAAACATTCAAAAAGTTGAACATAGTTTAAGATAATAACTGCTGATTAAGAATCCATATTTTTAAATGTTAATGTCATTCTTTAAATCGAAGGAAGGCTACAATCAGGGAAGGTTAGTATTAAATGGAATATAAATTTGATTCAAAGAGTTTGTGAATTCATGGCAGATTGTCGCAATGTGTTATCAAAATGATCAAAAAAGCGTTAAACTTCAAAATTTGAAAGATTTTGAAAGAAGGCCTTGCGCAAAATTTGTTTCAAGTACTTTAAATGAAGATCAAGAGTTACTGAGAATGAGGCATTTCAAGGGAACCATACGGGCCTTCAGAAATAATTCAAAGTTTCTGAAAAATAATTGCTATTAGTGACGAGGCATGGTATTTTCCGTGTGACCCATAAGCTAAGCATCGGAGTGCAGAATGGAAGTCAAGATCATACCAACAATCCAAAAAAAAAAAAAAACGTAAGAAGTTCCATCCAAAACCAAACAATGTTTATGGCTTTCTACGATAGTAATAGCAGTAATCATCGTGATTTTGTTTAATCTACTCAATCATCATTCATATGTTAAAGTATCAAAACTTTTTATGGTTTGACCTGAGTATTGTGATCCAGGTATCCGGCTTTTGTTACACTGTAATCATATTTTACTAGTAGGTAAGTAGGTAGAGAAGCATGTCCCCGTCAACCCTATGGGTATAGACAATAACGTCCGGACTTTTTTTAATTAGGGGTTCATTTTTTTGAAAAATCTTTAGATTGATTTTTAAAATTGAATGCAATTATATAGAGTTTTACTGTATGAAAGAATTTTTTTTTTTTAAACTATTTCCAGCCCTTCGTCATCGCTTATTAATTTACTATGTTCGACAAAGCCTTAGTTTTTAGTTTTTAGAGTTTCAGTGTTTTTTGTGACTTCCTCTCATTTATCGACTGGCGCCACACATTATAAGTACTTTTTCAGTATTCCTTTTTATCCCTCTGTATCCATATGCTTTCCCCCCCCCCCCTCCCCCCCCCCCCATGAGCATGGCTACTTCACTGATTAGGAGTTAAATTAAAATTACCATAGAAGCTGTCTTATATAAACAAAGATGTATGAAAATGTACTAGACATATAACACCTGCTAATCCTTGACCAGCGAGATGCTCAGAATTAACACCGCTCTATTTCTTATGGCGCTACTTCAAGAACAAAGTTTATGCTCAGAGATCATTTAGAAATATTGAACATTTGGAAAATGCAATAAGGCAGTGCGAAAATGGTGTTACTCCGTACATGTTAAGAAAGGTTTTAAAAGAATTACATTCGCGAACAATTCGGTGCATAGAATTGGGCGGTAGGTACGTCCAAATGCAAACTAGATATTTTTTTTAAGTTTATGGTTTATTTTTCTCTTTATTTGTGAAGTGTGTGTAATATATTTATTTTTTGTGGTCAATGTCTTTGTCACCTTTAGTAAATATTAATTAACTAGTTTTATTTTCTTTTTTTTGTAATAAAATTGTGACGCTAGAGTGTCCTTAAAAAAATAAAAACCTCAAACTACTTGCTGTAGAGTAAAAATATTCGATAATTGTTCGTGCGACGGTTGCAGTTATACGAATATCATCATTTCTTTTATTATTATTATTTTTTTTGAACAGTAAAACATACATGGCATGGAATGAACAAATTTAAAAAATCTTTTATCAATCTAACCAATGTATATCAAATTAAAGAGTAAAAATCTCCTTGCGATCATATTTTTAATGATCAAAAACTGACAATATATGATTTTAAACCAATCGATTTAAAATTTTGCACACTACCATAAAACGCAATTCTAAATACTTTTTTCTAATAAATGTTTTCGATATTTTAACAGAGTGACTTTTGGACTTGGCCGTGTGTTTATACTCTGGGTCATTGCAACTTAACAGCTTAAGTTAACGTTTCAGTTAATCTTATCTGTTTGAGCAAAATAAAAATATAATTTCAAAAAGGTTCTTCTAATAAGATTTCGAAGATTAACACTGAAATTGTGAACGATTTTCTTGTTACAAATCGAACGTTTTTTGGTGCTAAAGTGAAAAACCAAAATATGTATAAAATAGTATTTGTTTACTATTTTTATTTTTTTAGTTACTGTGAATCTGGAATCTTTAAACCCTAAAAATTTACATAAAATATATGTTATAAAGATGTTTTCGTAATATTTTCTTTTCTTTGTGTAGGAAAACATTGCAGGATATATTTGATATTTTTAATATCTAATCTATCTAGTTTATACAAATATTTATTTACAAAATTTTTGCAAAAATATATGAAGTAGGTATTTTTTTTCTAAATTGGTCAGAAAATAATAAAAAAAATTGTCTAAAAATATTTATATAAAATTTTATTATTTTACGGCTTCCAGTGACAACGCAGTAGGATAGCTCCAAGTTAAAAAGATATTAGAGATCAAATTTAAAAACAAACATTACATTTTTAGGATTTATAGTGCGCCCAGTCTACAGTTCAGTTATAAGGTGGATTTAAAAAAAAAAAATTCTGCTACTTATATCATCAGGCTTTGGGAGTTCAAATTAGTGTAGCTATAAGATATATTTTGCAAGTGTCCAAAGCATGTCAGTAGTGGCGCCGCCCTGGTAGCAAGTTGTGAGTTGTTTCATTGGAAAAGTATGAGTTGAATAAGGAGTAATTTAGACAAAGATAGCATAAATCTGTTTTTTTTTTCATATAGATATCGTGACTGTTTTTGTGTATTTCTCAGCATTTTTTATCGTTTTCCAATAAATTACGCATAATAAAATAATTTTAAAGTGGTCCATTAAAAAACAAATTATCTCAAATTAACTATGGGGAAACTTGCCAAAACAAAAATTTTCAAAATAAGTGAAGTGAAATTTTAATGTACTTCTTTAGGCAATACATTCTCTTATGATTTTAAACGGATTATAGTGTTATAATAGTACAGTTATTCTTAGAATGGGATAAATGGGCTAAAATTTTTAGTAAGTCATGTAATTCTGCAAAAACTCATCTTGGGATAAAAAATTTAAAAACAATTTTACATTGCGCCTTCGGTAATAAAAATATTGAAATATTAAACTTAAAATGTAAGTAGTTGTTGGGTGTCAGTAACTAATTATTTTAAAAGATAACAATTCTTATTTTTTTTTTTGTTAAATTTGTTGTGAAAGGCCTAGTTATACCCCAGCAACATAGTTATACCACAGCAATACTGGAAATGTCACGTTCTTGTTAACAATCAGCCATATTGCTTATTTATTTTGCTTGCCAGTGGCAGAGCGAAAACAATATTGCCATTTCATTCATTTTATCGTTTCTTTAGGGTTGATTTTTACTATATTATTGAGATCCGCTATTTAAGATGAATTTTCTGCTATCGGTCTTGCTACAATTATGGACCATTTTCAATATATTAAGCGATTTCCATAATACCCCATATATACATATATATATATATATATATATATATATATATATATATATATATATATATATATATATATATATATATATATATATATGAATATTATGCTCATACTTTATTAAGTTTAAAAATACAAATTTTATTGGTAATTGCATTAAACTTGTTGCAGATAAGTTCCATATTTGTTACGAACAAGTTATATAATAGTTTATTATTTAAAATGACAAGTGCTCAATTCTGTTATTAATAAGATTTGTATTTTTGTGAAATATGTCCCTCGTCACTTCATAATTTCATAACATTGTAAATTTACCTAAAAAGAGCCAAAGTCTAAAAACCTCTGGACTTATATTTATCTGATGTCTATTCTTTCCCTCTTATAAAACGATTTGCATCGAATTAAACCGCCCCTGCACACATACGTCATTGTGCGATGAGTTGTAATCCTACTTACGCTGTGGCATTTTCAAAAGGTGCAGGATGCTGCTTGAAATACATCTTTTTGGCTTTATTTTAAGCCTAGCAAAAAGAGCAGTGCAGCAAATTTATAAGACCTCTTTTTATGATGTTTACCGAGGGATTATTTTCTCTTAATGAGGCAGATTGTTGTGTTGCTCCTTTTATGACATAGGTATATTTTAATGATTTTATACGTTTCAATTTACATATTTGATATTGGGTTTTTTCAATTATAAAGATGATTAAAACTAAAATATATGTAAATGAAGGAAATTATGTTGGGAACGTGGAATCTTTAGCACAATGACACTACTGAGTATATATCACCACTACACCAAACACTTTAATTTTGCACTCGACGCGCGTTTCGCTAACCATGTTAGCTTCATCAGTCATCAGTCAATCATCGCTCTTGATGAAGTTAATATGGTTAGCGAAACGCGCGTCGATTGCAAAAATAAAGTGTTTGATGTAGTGGTGATATATACTGAGTAATGAAGGAAATGACTAATTAAAACATTTTGTTGAACATCTTTACAGACTTTAAGCTGCATTGACGAATCATTCTTGTGAGAAGTTACTATTTTTTATATGAATCAAGATCGGACCAAACTGTTTTTGGCTCTTGTATGAGGGTCCAACAGAGTAGACAAACCTGCCATCTACGAAACACTAAACTAGGACATGTCATGTTTTATACCATATCAGAGCTCTTTAGCTAGCCTAGTGAAGAGACAATCACAACATTGCATTAGAGATGTGAAAAGCATTTCTAAAAAAGTGCCAGTAACCAACAAACCTCAGCGCAAGCCCGCTATTAATTTAAGAACAAAGCATGTAGAGAAAATGAGAATTCTTGCTTTTATTACTGTATCTTAGGGTTTAGAATACTAATACTACAATTAAATGTTCAGCAGTAACTGTACCACCACCACTTGTTGTTTAGCGGTAAATATAAAAAAGCAATCTAAACGAGAACTTAATCTTCACGATTTTGTGATGTTTAGAAAAAATCGTACTTGCAATTCCACTAGGGATCCGTGTAACTCGAAGCCAATATAAACAAGGTAAGTATTGAACGTTCATGAAAAATATATGACAGCTTATTGATTCAAGACCGTTCTTTGCGTTTGTATTAAAAGTAGAAGCGATCAAGAGAATGAACAAACCCGGGCGTTCCATCTTTGAGATATCAAAATAAAAAAAAAACTGGCCAAGTGTAAGCCAGACTTGTACAATTTCTGTTCTGCACCGTGATTGCTGAAATATTCTATGAAATTCAGTCACACATTCTTCTTCACTAAGAATTACCAAGAATATATAAAACAACGAGACTTTTTGTAGTAAAAGTTTAAAACAAACATTTACGATAAATATTTGTTTAATTATAAACAAACAAAATAAAATACAATTATTTTATCTCAGTACCTATCTGTTGGTCACTAGTCATCATGGAAATTTATTTTATCTGTGGTTGGCCAAATGCTTAAAGCAGTAATATACTGAATAGTATATGAGTATATCACTGTTCCGAATACGTATTGATATTTCACAGCTCTTAGTTTCGGTTAAACTCATAAATTTTTACGAAAAAAGTCTCCACCATAATGTCAAGTCAAATAGTTTTTTTTTTTTATACCAGATAAATGATCAAACGTAATGCACTCGTGACAATGTTCGCTCAATCTACACTACAGAATATTTTAGAACTTTTTCGAAATTTCTTGGTCAGTACCATTAGAGTGGGGGAGTGAGGGGGCAGCGATTTTTTAAATAAAGAAAAATTTGCGCAAGTATTACATTATATATGTATATTTTTGAACTCCTGTTTGCACATGCTTTCATTTGACACCCCACTCGATGACCTCGCAAAATTTTTTTTTTCACTTCCGATTTCACCCCCCAAAACTAACCTCTTAAGTCAAAATTTAACTAACAAATGGCTTTGATTGGGCCATCAATCCATATATTTATACCAAATTTCAACTTTCTATGTCAAATAGTTTCAGAGAGAATCGAGTGTGGCAGAGAGATAGACTGACACCGAAGTTCTGTACGGAACACCAAAAACACGCAAAATAAAAAATTTTTAGAACAATACATGACATGTTTTAATTGGTTATCGACCATATAAAGTTTTACCAGTGCAGCATTTAACCAAGGAAAACAAAAAGTTATGTTTAGGTTTTTATTAGGAGATAATGTTGTCTGGGCTGATAAGTAGGTTTTCTCAACAGTCAAAGTTTTTATTTTTTTTTATCGCTCACCTCCCCGCCTCAGTAGGGATTTTATCCTTTTTCCATATCCCAAGGATATCGGCGAGGATATCGTAATGGTTAGTTAATAGAGGAAATGTTCGGTTTTGAACTAACGAAAGTTCTTGAGCTATACGAAAAATAAATCATTCTTGCTACCAGTCTGTTTGTCGAGTTTGATGCGGTATATTGAATACTAGAGTAATGGAACCAGTATTTCTTAACGGAAATTTAATAGTAATATTTGTTGAAACTTTCGGTATCTCATAACAATAGGGATATGATCCGGAAACAGGACGGCGCTGCGCCACATAACATTCTCGTAGTAACCGATTTTTTAATGAAACTTTTCCTTTAATGGATTGCCAGATTTTAAAGATTATGATAACTACAAATTCGTCTAGATGTAACTATGTTCAAACCGTGTCATGAAATATTTAAAAGATAAATTAAAAGGTTAAAAGTGCATCGGCTAAGAAAGAAAATTATACAGGAGGTCGAAAGACACACTCCACAATAACTTTTAATTCTGTCAAAAGCTTAAATTCGACCAATGATGGAATACTGCTCCCATATTTGGGGCTCTGTTCCCAAAAATACACTGCATTTGTTAAATTCTATTCAAAAGAGAATACTTCCGTAGAAAGTATTTGGTGAATTCAAGATCAACGGGAATCGCTTTTTTCCGCAGACGCGTCCCTCCTGTAGTACTTTATGAATTTCTCTGCAACATGCATATAAAAAAATGAATAAACTTCTATTTTATGTTTTTAGTTCTCAGTAGTTTTCAGCTCTTTGTGTTGTTATTGTCCTTTATTTAAATGATATTTCAGTTAAGAGTTGGTTATATCGTTTTGGAAATGGATTTAAGCTAGGGATTTTTATTTGTCTTCCATAAAATATTTTATATTCCCTCATTTTTAATAAATATTTTGTATATATCACATTTTTAGTGTTCTGTACGGAACACTTATGGGATCATTTCAGTGTCTGTCTCTCCATCTGTTACACCCGACTTTTTCCGAAACTATTTGACACAGAAAGATGAAATTTGGAATAAATATATGAATTGATGACCCACTCATAGTCATGTAATTTTAAAAGTTAAATTTTGAAGGAATTAATTTTACGCGGTGAAAAAAATTTTTTACCAGGTCATCAAGTGGAGTGTCAAATGAAAGCCTGAGAAAATATATACTCGTATAATGTAATACTTGTGCACACTTTCCTTTATATTATTTTTAAAAAATTGCAAGAAACTCTGTTCCCCCACCCTATCTCGAAAACTACTGATCAAAAAATTTTGAAAAAATTCTGGAATAGTCTAAATGAAGTGTAGATTAAGCGAAAATTTTCACAAGTGCCTTACGTTTGATAATTTTTCTGGTATAAAAAAACTATGTGGGATGCCAGAATGGTGAAGGAGTGGAAAATTGGGAATTCAACCGGGACTAAGAGGTACAAAATATCAATACGTCAGTAATATCATAATGACTGGTGACAAACGGATAGGTACCGAAGACAAAATAATTTTATTTTATTTGTTTATAATTAAACAAATATTTAGGTAGTAAATATTTGTTTTAAACTTTTACTACTAGAATCTAGATTGTGCTAGATTCGTTTATTGACTATAAGGTAGTTAATTTTTATTTTAAACGTAGGTACGGAACACTAATTGCGCAAGTCCAAGCGAGAACTTAAGATATTTGAACTTAAGCTATTTCATGAACAGAAAACTTAAAATTAAACGTAATATTAATTAAGATTAACTTAAGCTAATCCCGTGGCGGGGGTCGCTGGATCTTGGCAGACGGTGGCAACTTGGCGTGGAAGGACACAGTAGGCTACCCTGAGTGTGAGGTTGGAGTGGTGAGCGGCTTTGCCCAGGAATTTGAGCTGGGCGCTTCTGATGAATTCTCGGATTGTGGGCATCTGGAGGTCTCTGTGCAGCCGAGTTTTGCGGACGAACCATGGGGCTTTGCCGATGATGTGGAAGGCCTTGTTTTGGATGGTCTGGAGGGCGGATGTGTGGGTACGAGATATTTTGCACCATGCTGGGCTGGAGTAGGTCATTCAGGCTCGTAGGATCATCTTGTAAATTGTCAACTTATTGCGAGTTGAGAATTAGCTGGACTTATTCAGAAGTGGATATAGCTTGCCAAGGAGCTGGTTTGCTTTATTAGCGGAGGCGGTAGCCTGGTCCTTTCATACTAGCTTGTCGTAGTGGAGGCCCAGGTACTTAATGCTGTTTGACCATCGCAGTCTGGTGCTTTGGAGGCTGAGACTTGCCGGCGTGGAGATGCGAGCCTTGTTGAACATGATGGCTTAGGTCTTCGCTGGATTGATCTGAATTCTTCAATGTTCAAACTAGGGGACTAGCGTGTTGAGATGGCGTTGGAAGCGGCTGGTGATGATCCTGGTCGACTTGGTGGTGGCAATGATCGCAGTGTCATCGGCGTACATGAAAAGGGAAATGTGGTCCGACTTGGGAATGTCGGCTGTGTTGACGTTAAAAAAATGAGGGGAGAGGAAGGAGCCTTGGGGACTCTGGCTCGAATGGGCCTGACTTCGGAAATGATCTGATCTACTCAAACCTGGAATGTACGGTCCGAGAGGAAAGAGAGGACCAATCGCGTTATATTTGTGGGGTAGCACTCACGGATGAACTTGAGAATGAGTCCTTAGCGACAAACTCGGTCAAAGACTTTTTCAGATGACTCTGACTTCTAAAGTTTTTTTCGAGGATAACTTTCTCGGCCACTTTGCTTGGGCAAGGAAGCAGGCTAATTGACCGATAATTGCTTGCCTCGTGAGAGGGGTATTGGGTTTCCTGATTCGGATGATCTCAGCTTTCTTTCAAAAAGGCAGGTAGGTTTATTACGTTTGTAGCTTCTGTGACCTGCTTCTTTGGGAGGTTTTTCAGGGCTTTGACACTGATTTTGTCGTGCCCTGGGGCTTTTCGAATGTAGCATGAGCTTATGATGGTTTGGGTGGCAGAGGGGGTGGTGAAATAAGTGTTGGGTGAAGGTTGGACCTGTTTTACAATCTGAATGGTGGAAGCTACCTTTTGCTCCCGGCAAATGGGGGTGGGCTGGGAGATTGAGACGAAACTGGTCCTCTAGCATTTCTGCTAAAAGATCAGCTTTTTCCTGAGGAGTGATAGCAGTGATTCCAGCGTGAGAATTTGTGGGGATTGAACGTGGAGTGTCGTTCGAAAGGGCATGGGTCATTTTCCAAATCTTGAGTAAACTATACTCATTTATTAATTTATTTAGGTGTATTTGGCTTGACCACATATAGAGATAGTAATTATTGCAGAAATGCAATAAGATTCCTGTTGTAACATACAAATGTATGTTTCGACCCTTGGGCAACACTGACGGGATCATGACATCGTTGCGGATATTCATATAATATAGGCAAGAGTTAAATTGGAGTTTGGAGATGAGATAAGCGATAGAAAAATAAAAATATACATTTGCGTTTCTAGAATTAATAGTTTTAAAAAAAAAATAATTTTGTGTCAAATATCAAAAAAGCGATACGCCATTATTTTCGTTTTAATTCGTTTAACATTTTTGACTAATCCTTGAAATAAGCAAATCAGAGGGGCGGCCAATTTTTTATCATTAACCCTGTATACTATGGCTATGTGCGAGTTTTTACATATGCAGATTTACAAGACTTTTTAATTTTATTCGTTGCTCTGATAAAATCGTACATAGAAAGTCATTTTTCTTTTTTACGGTTATTTTGCACGCGTGCACTTGCAGAAATTGGAACATGGTGTTTAAAAATTCCCGAAACTCGCCGGAAACTGTTGTAAAAATTAAAAAAAAAACCCTAATTTAGAACAAGGACTTGCAGTCACCTCTTTTCTACTGGATACCCTCAAATAGTATATTGTAAACATAGGTTGTTAACGCAGTACGTAAATAGTAAAATTTTTCTTCTTGATGTGTTCAAACTTTATATACCAATAATTATTTTTGTTGTAGCTGGTCACTTTTTGACATAATTTGGAAGATTGTTAGTAACTAGCCGTGCCCGCGGCTCGGCTCGCGTGGACTTGATTCATTATTATCGTCACTGCTTATTCCTTATGTTTTTTTTTATGGGTCTAGCACACATGCTGCAGGGAAGTCCCTCAAAGTCCTCCAGGAGCGGCATATGTGCGGAAAAAGCGATTCACGTTGTTCTTGAATCGTTGCAAATTGTACTCGGTGGAAACACAGCCCTGGGCAAATTGTTCAAAAGGGATGATATTCTCCATATAAAAGACTGCTTGAAAAGCGTTGTACGCGGAGTAACAAGCTGAACCTCATACGGATATGAAGTATCAGCGCGACGTGTATTTCTAACATGCACCGCTTTGGGAGAAATTCAGCGGGCTACATCCTTCGAACACTTTCCATGAAAAAAAACAAACTCAAGTCGCCAACCGTTCTTCGATGTTCCAGCGAATCAAAGCCTCCGGTCAGTTCCGGGTCTCCAATCAGACGAACAGCTGTTCTCTGAACAGAATTTAACAAATGCAGTGTATGTTTGGGAGCGGAGCCCCTACCTAACGTAATAAAATATATCCTATAACCTGGTCAGAGGACATATGTATTTTATAAAAAAAATACATAAATCGGATAAGTCGTTCTGGAATGCTAAGCGCACGGACAGACTGACAGACAGACAGAGAAACGTTGAGTTTCATATACTTATAGGTTTTTTTTTGATAAATATTAAGTTAAGAATTAAAAAAAAAAAACACGTAAATCGTTTAAGTGATTCTCGACTGATAAGCACACAAACGGACAGACAGACAGACAGAAAGACGTTGTGTTTTATATATATTATATAGTTTATTATTATTATGTAACCTGACCAGAGAACATATGTATGAATTAAAAAAAAAAACACCTAAATCGGATAAGTGATTCTCGAGTGATAAGCGCACTAACGAACAGACTGACCGAGAGACGTTGCATTTTATATATATTATATTCTTTGCTACATGATACTGTTCCATATTTAATGATTTGGGCAGACTTGATTCACTATTATCTTCACCGCTTATTCCTTATGTTACCTATAATAATAAAATATATCCTATAACTTGGCCAGGGAGCAAATGTATGTAAATCGGATAAGTGGTTCTCGAGTGATAAGCGCACTAACAGACAGACAGGCAGAAAGACGATGCATTTTATATATATATATATATATATATATATATATATATATATATATATATATATATATATTTATATTATATTGCTACATTATATTGTTACATATTTAATGGTCAAGGCAGCATACTGCAAAAGAGCGCGCTAGCGCCAAAGTTTTTTCCGACTTAATTCACTATTATCGTCGCTGCTTATTCCTTATGTTACCTAACGTAATAAAATATATCCTATAACCTGGCCACATATGTATGTTTTAAAAAAAAAACACGTAAATCGGATAAATGGTTCTCGAGTCATAAGCGCACTAACGGACAGACAAACAGACAGAGAGACAGACACACAGGCAGACAGAGAGGCGTTGCATTTTACATATATTATAGATAGTACTTTAGTCGATATCATTATTACTTTTTTATATTCTTCTTTTAATTATATTTAGCACATGCTGTAAAGTGAAAAATACGGATTTTTATATTTTGTATGTCATAATTTTACACATCTTTCAAAACATAAATCTTAGGAAAATTGGTTTTTACTACTATCCATCTCTTTATTGTCTTCTTCTATTATGTATGATACACGACAGTAATCTTTGTTTACTACTTTGCATTTTCTTGGTATTACTTAATAACTTTCAGCTGTAAAATTTTTAGTGATGTCCTAGATAATACAGACAAAATAATTACTGAATGTATAATTTACTGCCAAGTTTTATTCATTCATGTTTGTTGTAATCGCTTCCAAGGTGTCTTCAGGTGATTAAGACAGTAGCGCACTCAGAAATTTGTCTTGTGGAGGTTGAATTGTAACACAGTTCAGATTAAGTCTCATTTTTAGGGTATATCTGAAAGACTTTGTTTACGGCTTTTGCGCTCGAATATTGCGAGTAGTATTGGAAATTGACGGATTTCTTGCTGAAACCTTTACTGTGAAAGCCGGTGTTCTCTAGGGCTCCATAAATACGAGCAGCGAGGCTCGTCGTTTTCAAGAGAAAAAGAGAACATTAATGGGCTTTCTAGCGCGGAATGAGTTAGTCTAATAGTAGCTGAGGACAAATGCCAGTCTGGACCCCCCCAATTTATGGTACTGCTAAATTAATAATTCAATCCATAGCTTTGGTGATCACAAGATTTCTGTGGGCTGGTGTCTTTATTTACCTTGAAGGGTCACTAGCTGCTCATTTGCATATATTGGAGGGGTTTAAACTTTACAAATATTAGGCAGTTGTTTAAAAAAAAAATTAGAAATTTACAAGGAACAAGTAATTTGTTTTGTATTGGAATTATTGGTGTTTCACAAGCGTATAATTTTAGACTTGCAACAAGTGAATTTTTACAAGTTTACAAGTAAATTACCTATTATCAACTATCGACTGACTTGTATAACAAAATAATAATTGAGACTTCTTCTCTAATAATCATTTTCTGCCAAACTTGAAAGGTAAGTAGATAGTTAAAATTATTTTAAAGTCGATCATCAGTCAATCTTACCTGGAAGATCAAATGGAGAAGTTATTTAAAAAACAGCATTTAAGATGGTCATCTAATTTCTTGTAATTGTATTTCCTAAAGTACAACTTTTTGATCATTAAAAGATGTATTTTAAGTCTTAGGTCGTAAGTCCTGTTACTATTGTCTGTTTTTATTTTTCTTTAATGTAACAAAATAATTTAATTTATTGTACTAATAAATTAATTTCCCACATATACACTTTTATACAAATATTAACTAATTCTTTCATTACGGAAAGTATAAAATTGTAATAATAATTACACAGGTCAACAAAATTTCAACTTTTTTTTGTTACACGGATTCTATTGTCATATTTTAAATCTAGTATAAGATAGAAACAATAAAATAAAAGTAGGATTGGTATAACACATCAGGTAATATTTTTTTGAAAAAATGTATCAAATATTAATATTTTATAGTAATAGTATAAAAAAAATGATTTTTGGATGGATTCATGGATATTTAGCTACTGTAATATCCCTCTTCAGTGTCCAACAGTAATCTGGCAACATGTTTGGACTCCATTTGCCTTGGTATCTCTTCTCCATGGCTGAAATATCTTGATGGAAACGTTCACCATGCTCATCGCTTACTGCTCCCAGATTTTCGGGGAAAAAGTCCAAATGAGAATCCAAAAAATTAATTTTGAGTGACATGTTACATCATAGTCGTCAAAAGTTCACTGATCAAGTCTTTGCAGTTTTTAGCTTTATTGTTTCCAAGAAAATCTTTAACCACATTTTTGAAACATATCCAGGCGGGTTTTTCCAGTGAATTTAATTTTTGTTCAAAGACAGGGTCTTTAATTAATCCTCTAATTTGTGGTGTAACTAATATTCTCTCTTTAATTTTAGCATCACTAATTTTAGAGAACTTTTTTCAAATATAAATATCCTTCTCCAGCTTTGTCCATCGCTTTCATAACATTGTTGATAGGAGCTAGTTCTATGTGTAGTGGTGGCAATAGTACATTTTCTGGTTTCACCAAAGGCGGAAACAAAACGTTTTTTTTTTTTGTCCAGGAGTAAGTGAGCTACGTTTTGGCCAATGTTTTTTAATATAATGATTTTTTTTCTATCTTTACTGTCCCATTCACAAAGGAAGTAGCAATATTTTGTGTAACCAAGTTGTAGCCCTAATAAAATAGCAATCACCTTCAAATCTCCACATATTTTCCAAGAATGCATACAATATTTTATTTTCTCTGAAAGTAACTTCATGTTATCATATGACCCTTTTATGTTAGTGGCATGAGCTACTGGGACAGATGGAATTTTGTTTCCATTATGCTAAAGAATAGCCTTTAGACTTACTTTTGAAGAGTCTATAAATAGTCGCCAGTCTGTATTGGTATAGTTGATGTTCCCTAATAACTTCTGAACTTATCATCACGATTGCGGAAACAGCAAATTCTCGTTTCTGAATGAAGTAAATTCCATCCTTTCAATCTAGATGATAAAACTTCAGCTTGCTTTTCAGATAAACTCAAATCACGTACCAGGTCATTTAGGTCACCTTGTGTTATTAAATGTGGTGTAAAAGAAGTGCTAGGTTCGTAAGTGTAATCTCTCATGCCCTTTTGAGTAGGAGGTAAGCTCAACGATAGGTTGGATTCATCTGATTGTACACTTTGTGGAGGTGTTGGTACAGGCATTACTTCACCGTGGAGGACCGGTTTCCTTGCAGATGGTAAATTTGGGTACTTGATTGCTTGTTTAGTTTTACTACTGAAGCCCTTAATTGCAATCAAGCAAAAAAAAAACAGTCTGATGTGTGAGTGATCTCTTGGTTTGCGAAGTTCATGTGACGTATTCCATTAGCCCATCCAGTTAAAAGAGTAACACAGGATGCACAACAAATATGGGAAACCCACAATTTATCTTGATGGTGAACTGGAAATCCGAAATATTCAAAATAACACTTCTTGACCAAGCCTGTAAAATTTCTCCGCGGACTAGTGAATGTAAGTTCACCATATACGTAACAGAATCGATCAGGATTATTTATACAAGTTCTTGACATGTCATTGAACGTAGATTACTCAAATGAAAACAAAAAATAATTTATTATTTCCAAGATGGCTTAAGTTCAAAACAATGTTCTCAACAATCCCCTCTTATAACGTAATTTAAGTGATTGTCACTATTTCAAAAAAACTGAGGGTGATCGAACAAAATTTTTGGGGGTTTTTAATTGGGGTAGGTAAGTAAGCATAAATCACATACTAGCTTACGTGTAACAAAAATCATGTTGAGCAGAGTTATAATCCCCCCTCCCCCTTGGCTACGACGCTGCCTTTTAAGGTTCAAATTCGAAAACGATTCAATACTTGTTCTTCTATTTCTAACAATTTCAATGATTCCTGTGAAGAGTTATTTGATTTTATTGTAACCCCTTTTGATGGTATCGACTAACCATTATCTTCATTTAGTTGTTTTTTTGCGAATTCAGTAAAAATCTTACTGTAGTATGAATTGTAGTTTAATTTATCTCTATATTTTTCCATTTAGTTTCGAATTCTAATATTGCTCTGTATAATTTCTTCTAACTACATATTGCTGTTTTTGCTTAATAAAATTCATTTTTTATTTTTATTTAATTAAGTTGAAGGGTATACAATACAAAGAAGTTAACGGAAATTTGTAAAAAAAATATATATATTATTACAAAGAAGTCATAGAGTTGAAAATACAAAACTGATGAAACTAACATTCCTAATAATAGATTTTTGGGCATTTTTTGCATACCATGACAAGTCATATATTTTAAAAAAAATAATTGTTATGAGATATCTAAAAATATTGCCCATTAATGTAACTCGAAGGTAGTCACGTGATTCACGTTATCGGCCATAACTGATATTAAAAAATCATCGAAAACGTTGAAATTTTGCGACTTATTTAATAATATAGTGAATATAACGGAACAACGGCTTTTCGGTATAACCATGGAAATCAAGTATTTGATAAAAAAAACCAATCTAGACAACATTTAGATTTAAAAAAGGTAAAACTGATAAAATACAGTTTTAGGGCCAATAGAAGTATTATGTAGGGAATGTGGAATCTTTGGCACAATGATACTACTCAGTATATATCACCACTACCCAAACACTTTATTTTTGCACCCGACGTATGTTCATCAGGAGCGATGATTTAATATGACAGTAAACCATCGCTCCTGATGACGCTAACATGGTTAGCGAAATGCATGTCGAATGCAAAAATAAAGTGTTTAGTGTAGTGGTAATATATACTGAGTAGAAAAAGAAGTATTATTTAGAAATTTCACAAACAGTAAATAGGCGATAAAAATTAAAAGTTTAAATTGTGTGTTAGAATTCTGTTTATGTATTTTTCTTTACAAAACAAAAATATATGATTTTACAAATGTAAATTTTTACAGATAACGTAATTCACATGGCCTTTGACTAGGCCATTTTTCTTTTTTTAAATTGAAATCTAATGATTATTATGAATTGCAATCGAAATCCACAATAAAAATTCTTTAATTCGAGGCAGAATGTATAACACCGATAAAAAATCTTTTATTTTCTAAATAAAGGGAGGAAAATTAGTTTTTAATACGCTTTAAAACAATATATATATATATATATATATATATATATATATATATATATATATATATATATATATATATATATATCAGTGTCTAATGTATACTTTTACAAGGGGGGGCCACAATAACTTCTATCTCAAAGGCCCTGAGTCATTTTTCTACGCTGCTTGTCTTATAAATTTGCTATGTTTGGTAAATAAATTGGTTGAGAAGGAGATTTTATTACACACTTAATGAACTAAATACTTGGTATATATTTCTCTTCTCTTGATTTTCATAGTCCCATATTATTTTGAGTGTTGCGAATAAGCTTACTTTCAGACACATCCGGCGAATTCCTTAGTTAATTATGTTATATTTGGACACAGATTTATGACCAACTCTAACCCAGAAAAATCCTTAGTGAAATATATATCTGAATCCTAAAATCCATTTTTTTCTTTGTCATCCCGTTTCCAATTAAACTTTATGGAGTTAATTGGAAATAAAATATTTTAGCTTTATAATAAAAGCGTTTGTATAAACAATTAGATATTGGTTTTACACAAAGCACTGTCGATTTTGGTAGTTTATTTATTTAATTTCTGGATATAAAATTTAATTATTATTAATTATTTTTAGATAAAAAATAACAACTTACGAGGTATTTGTTTTTTATTTTATAAATGATTTTTGTTTTGTTTGCAGCAGAAAAAATGATTTTTATTTTCAAAAAAATTATACGATGCTATGGGAGTTTTTTTTTTAAACTTGGGGTTAAATCTCCATTTTGAAGGAAGATTTTCGTAATTCGTTATTCTTAGGTAGTATGAGGAAGATAACATTTGGTGTGCTATATTTTTAAAGCAAGGAAACATTCTATATAGATATACCTTATAATTAATAATCAGGCGTCTGAGAAGCCATACCGCAAGTTACAAAGCATCTAATATGGCCCACAATTCTAATTATGATATAATCGTATTTTTTGAATTATGGAATTAAGATTTAAGTTCAAAATTGCTCTAGAAGCTTACAGTTCTTTTATAATCCCATGATCCTACATTTTTTTAAATTTTGCCAGCAGCTCAAAAATATACTCGATGTATCTGTTGATATTAAGTTTTAAATAATATAAATAACTCTATTATTAAAGAAATGTGTGTGCACCTTAAGCAAACCATTTCACTTCCTGTTCAATATCTCATTAGATTTAGAAGTATTTCCTGATTATTGGAAAACTTCCTATATAACCCCAATTTTCTAATTATAGGGGTATCTGCGTACAGTCGACCATACCACAGCTTTTTGACTCATTGGTCACTTCTTGTCTTTCTTGACACTGTAGGCGGATGATCATGGATGAACAGTATGGCTTTCAGCGTTCTCGCTCCTGTGTATCTAATCTTCTGACATATAAGGATTACCTGTTGGGCGCATTTTAGGGGGGCTGTCAGGTTGATACCATATATACTGACTTCTCCAAGGCGTTCGACAAAGTGAACCATCGGTTATTGTTGAGCAAACTTGGGCCGCTTGGGTTCGGCATTCACATTCTTCGTTGGCTGGAGAGTTTTTTAATGGGCCGTCAGCAAAATGTAAGAATAAATAATTATATCTCTAATCTAAGTATAGTACTTTCGGGCGTTCCCCAGGGCTCTCACTGCGGCGCTCTTTTGTTTCTCTTATTTGTAAATGACTTGAGGGATTTTCTGACCAATACTTCCTTTCTCATGTTTGCCGATGATCTGAAATTATTCATAATTATTTCTAGTCCTGTGGACAGTCTTGTTTTGCAAGCGGATATTAACATATTTTTCCAATGGGCAACTTTAAATGGCTTAAGTCTGAATACTGATAAATGCTCCTGTATATCATTTTCCAGATTAAAAAGTCCTATGCAGTTTGATTGTAGTATAAATACAACCATTTTAAAGCGGGTACATGAGATTAGGGATCTTGGTGTGATGTTTGATTGTTCTTTATCTTTCATCGGCCATTAAATGAGTGTGGTGCAGCGAGCCGATAGGTGTTTGGGTTTTATTGATAGGTTTAGTGTCGATTTTTCACGTAATGTGTTTAAATTATTGTATTGCTCGTACGATCGACTGATTTTGGAGTATGCAAGCCCGGTGTGGTCTTCTTTTTATAATGTCCATATTAATCAGTTGGAGAGTATCCAAAAAAAAATTCTTACGTATCTGTTCTTTTAAACTGAAAATTCCTTTAACTGAGGGACATACCAACTATGACCTGGTACAAAGAATGTTAAATAGGTGCAGTCTTCAGGACAGACGAATGCAAGCTGAACTACATTTCTTATTTAAGCTACTAAATGGGTATATTGACTGAAAGTACTTACTTAGTAAATTATCTTTTCATAACGTACATACCGCCGCGCCAGGTCGTTATTTTACCCAGCTAATGTCACCAGAAACTATGGCTTGCATAGTCCAATCTTTAGAATGCAGCGTAATTTTGATAAATATAATTTGCCACTTGATGGCCCAGTACACCGATTCAAAAATATGGTCAAGCAACTGACCTCGCTATAGAGTTTCTTTAATTTTCGGGTAGTTTCCCATTGGTATTATATGTCAAGTACTGTTTACCTTTAAAATGATTAATTTAGATTGTAATACCCTGCATTCTGACCTATTAGTTTTAGATTTAGCTGTAGTTGTTCATTCACATTGTTTTTTTTTCTCTTGCATATTGTCGATGTTTTTTTTGTAGAAATGGTGTTACCGTTGATAATAAATAAATAAATAAATAATAAAAGTTAGAATAGCTCTTAAATAATAGAAGAAAGTCTTATACACAAGTTAAAGCGTTAACAGAGATGCATGATGTATAAATATTCTGTAACATACAAGGTGCTTGAAAGAAGCTGGACAAATTACATTTAATTTCCTTGAAAAAGGTGCGCTCTTAGTCGATCCTAGCTCGACTGATGAGTGAAACGCGTCTCGAGATGGATTGATAAATGAAACAACAGTGGATAGATCGCTGAAATATGCACTTAGTCCATTTCAGTGGTTTACATCACATTTACAATTCTATTAAACAGTTGCCCATCTGGTTTTATACACTGTATTATCTCCTGACAAAAGCCTAAATGTAATTCTGTATTTTTCTGGGTTAAATGTTGAACTGCTAAAATTTTATATAGGTGATAATTATGTTTCTGTAACCTTAAAAATGCAGAATTCTTCATTTTCGTAGTTTTCTCCTCCTCTTGTGTATCCCTTCTTTCGTTTAAGGAGGTTGAGGTGGGATAGTCCCAACCAAAATTTTGAATGTTGTCATTTAGAAATGCTTTGTAATAAATAATTAAAAATTTTTATAAGACCAACGATGGTTATTATTATGATAATAAATTCATTATCGAAAGATTTTAAGTCTTATTAGTACGGAACATTTATAAGATCACTTCGGTGTCTGTCTATCCGTCTGTCTGTCTGTCCGTCTGTCATACCCGATTTTCTCCGAAACTATTTGTCATAGACAGTTGAAATTTGGTACTAATATAGAAATTGATGGCCTTATCAGAGCCGTGTAGTTTTGAGAGTTAAATTTTTTTACTAGATCATCTAGTGTGGTGTCAAATGAAAGCTTGTGAAAACACGAGTAAAAAATATATATAAAATGTAATACTTGCGCATACTTGTATTATTTTTAAAAAATCGCGAAAAAACGCTGTCTACCCCCCTTACCTTGAAAAGTACTGTTCAAAAAATTTTGAAAAAATTCTGGAATATTGTCTACGGGGTGTACATTGAACGAAAATTATGACGAGTGCATTACTTTTAATAATTTATCTGATATAAAGAAAAAACAAAAATTTCAAGGTCATCATTCTTCAATAAGATTGGAAACAAACTTTGTTGAAAACTCATTTGGAGTATCTTTTGTGAAGTCACTGATCATTTTTATACCTCCGTAACAAATTTTTTTATTTTAAAAGCAATCAACGTACGGAACACTAATTGCGCAAGTTCAACTTGCACTTGACCGGTTAGATGGTATATTGTTTATTTAATTTTATTAAATAATTTAACATAAATGGATTAACTTTTGGATGTTTTGTACAAACTTATAGAGAAAAAAATATAGAAAATAAAAATTAATTATATATTATAATTTTTAAAAAATTATCAAAGCAAATAATATGAAAAAAATAAAAGAATAAAAAAAGAATATTTTAATAGTTAAAAAAATAGATAGTTAATAAGAAATGCTAATTAAAAATCTTAAAATTCCGGTGTCTCGAAGCAGCAACGCTGTAAAGTAATTTACTGTTGGCTCTACTGATATGCTTGTATATAGATATATCGAATTTTGTGGTTATTGTGATCAGCTGGTGTAAACAAGTAAAAAAAATGGATAATAATAAAAAATCAACAAATATTGATAAAAATAAAAACGCTGTGGTCTAGCATCACTACTAACCATAAACTGTGATAAATGTCTAACGTATAACACAGTATCAACAGACAGTACACATATATCGAAACACAATAAGGAACATTATAATGTTAACACTGAAGCTGCACTAGGTAATTATAAGTTAAAACAAGTAAATTAATTAAATAATTAAAACAAATGCTTTAAATTATTTATTTTTATTTTATTTATAAAAACCAATACCAATTGCAAATCTATTATTAGTTAAACTTAATATTATTTACTTGCACCATATGTTTTAGTTATATAAAATTGTACTATACAATTTAAAATATTTAAATTTCCCTCCATTGCTACTAAATGCAACGTCGCCGCTATTTCAGATATAAAAGGTAAATCATTCTCAAGTACCTCCAATAATTGTTTTTTTTCATAAATTTTTTAAATAATGGCGAAATTTCAATGTCTAACATAGTTAAATTTCCTATTGATAGCATTTTTTTCATTTGTTATAACAAAAAATGTATCGTTTTTATATCAAATTGACGTATTCTCCATGAGACTATATGTATTGTTAATTTCGATTTTTATTTAATTATAAGTTCCCTAAAGACCTTAAATTTTTCATAGAAAATCTCTAAACTAATTAATCTATCGAAATAAATCTATACAAAATAGTTTTCATATTTTACGTTTAACGCCTCAACCTCCTTAAACGTTGTTTCAGTAAAAATGTCGATATATCTTCAGACACTTCTTCGCCCTCTACGAAGTCCTGTCTATTATCGTTATACTTGCCTCTTGTTATAACCATTTTTAATAGCTATGGTTTTTATACTGACATTCAGTGTTAACATGCTACTGTCAAAATTCTTAACACAAGTAAATGCTGTTATCAGTTTACATTATTGTCAAACGTGTATGGCCAGCTTCGGCAAAGTTACAAAAAGGGTTCCAAATTTTGCATAATAATACTATAAAAATATATATTGACGTTTCTTGAATTATGAGTTTTGTAAAACTTAAAAATAATGTACAGGGTGTTCAATGTAAAGAATTTAAAGTTTATGCGATAGGCCAAATACGCGATAGGCCAAATACGCGATGCGTGATTCTTTCTATTTTAATTACGTAAAAGATTCTTTGTAAACGCCACAACCTCCCTATGTAATATTTTTGCCTAATTCTTCAAACAAACGAGTTAGAGGGCCGGATCATTTATAATTAATAACCCTGTACTTAGTACAGTGCATGTTCAAAATTGCATGGATTTGTTACACACAACTTATGTATCTAATGTTTAGCGTGTTTGGTTCAATAATGAAGATGATGTTACGCGTATTATTTTTGGCAAAAATTTCTCCTGTAATTTCTGAAATAAAAATCACAGAGATTACAGATGGCCAAGAGATTGACCAATTTTTTTTTGCTGGGACAAGCAAGTTTTAAAGCTTTAGGCTTTCTTCGCGCCCAAAATCGGGCATTATAAAAAAGCCATATTATTTGCCTAATATTTAAAGCTCGTTTATAAGCAACTGAAAGGAATGCAGATATTTACACTCGTTTATTAAACCCTAACACCACATGAGTATTTCAAGCATGTCTGGCGTCATTATCGTTCATATATTTTACTGTAAAATCCGTTCGCAAAAGCTCACCTTAACGCAATATTTTAGAAAAAAAAACACATACTATATTTCTAATAATCTTAAGTGGTTTTGTGTCTTTTATCATTTAACTTGCGTATACAAACGTTTTGCTAAAATGAATTATTTTAGAATCTACAATCTGGCAAAAAAGTTTTAGCTTAGAAAGCGTCCCCTATATTTGGTAGTTGTCTACCTACTGGAAGTAAATGTGTGTGGAAAAGTACTTTTATAGCTGGTTTTTCCGGGCTTTAATTCTTGACGAAATAAAAAATGTTATAACCATCACGTGTCGTGTGTTACTGATGAAAATTTAGAAGTTGTGTCAAAATTATTATTAATTTGAGGAAAATATTTACTACTGATACTTAGAGTACTATTATATATCCTAATTTATATTTTTAGATACCTTTTCGCAATTGCTTTGGTTCCTTTATAATTACAACAGAAAAATTAATTTGATTTCAAAATATTGATGTCATATATTAAAGGAAGAAAAATTTCAAATCTTAAAATTGATATTTTTTCTAATTTTATTTGTAATAATAAATAAAAAAAAAACTCTAAATAAAGCAGAAAAATCAGGATCTAAATGATTTATTCTCTCCAAAATAGTTTGAAAACTTAGACGAATAGTGGCTTGTATTGCCGTATCCATTTTTTTTATGGGTCTAGCACACGTGCTGCATGGAAGTCCCTAAAGTGCTCCAGGAGCGGCATGTGTGCGGAAAAAGCGATTCACGTTGTTCTTGAATCGGTGTAAATTATACTCAGTGGGAAACACAGCGCTGGGCAAATTATTCCAAAGGGATGATGTTGAAAATACTTGTATGACTGATTAGCTGAAACGCTTTCGATAACAATATTTTTGCCTTAATTTTTTTTTCCAAAACTATATCTTTATTATTTTTATTTTAGTACGTAACTATCTGAAGTCAGTATAAAACAATAGCCTTGCAATCGTAATAAATGCCTCTGTTATCAGGAATTATCTGATACCATATCATAATCACTTGTATTTAAGGTCACTGACTTTCGACTATTTTATCACCTATTAAGTAATAGATAGTAATATTTAAAATTAGATCACCAAAAATGTAGATTAAAATAAAAATAATTTTATGTTTATAGCGTGTAATTTTCTAATGAGTAATTTGGTTCTCATATAATGTGGAATTTTTAGTGTTCCGTACGGAACACTTATAAGATGACTTCGGTGTCTGTCTGTCCGTCTGTCCGTCTGTCTGTGTGTCTGTCTGCCTGTCTGTCACACCCGATTTTCTCCGGAACTATTTGTCATAGAAAGTGGAAATTTGGTAATAATATAGGAATTGATGGCCTCATCAAAGCCGTGTAGTTTTGAAAGTCAATTTCAAATGAGAGCTTGTGAAAACACGAGTATATATATATATATATATATATATATATATATATATATATATATATATATATATATATATATATATATATATATATATATATACAGTAATACCCCGCTTTACGCGAGGGATACGTTCCGAAAAAAATCGCGTTAACTGAAATTCGCGTATATCGAGGTTTATGATTAAACATAGTCAAAATTTAATACAAAAAAATACAAATCATTTTAATCAATCACTTTAATTCTAAGAACACTTTATGCAATACATACTCTTATTTTTTACGGAAAAATACATCTATTGTCTTTTGGGTAACGTTTTGTTTACGTTCTTGTAAAATACGTTCATAACACCCAACACTGTTTTTAATTGTTTGACGCACGGTCAAGACACGGTCATCATTATTGTCTATACTCTGCAATATGTCCAAACCTGAATAAATTTTTGAAAGTGCATTTTGTATTTCCCCTGAAGATAAAACTTTCTCTTCTACTTGTTCTTCCTCATCGTAGATAGGATTATTCTGTAACTCGATCAGATCTTCATTGCTAATAGGATCGTCGTGCGTTGCTACAAGTTCTACGAGATCTTCTACCGTGACATCTTCAAGTTCAGACCCCTCAATCATTGCAGCAATGTCTTCAAGCACTTGTCTCTGCATCTGGACAATTCTTCTAGGTGCTTCCACTACATCTGGCCAAAGATTACGCCACACCCCATTCATACAACTCATTTTAACTTCCTTCCAAGCCTCTTCTATGTTGTGAATAGACTTCATAATGTTGTATGACTTCCACCACTCTCGCATAGACTGTCTTCCTTCCCCGTCAGTTTCATGAATTAGTTGGCTAAAAGTGCGGCGATGGTAATAAGCTTTGAAGTTTGCTATTGCTCCCTGGTCCATAGGTTGTAATATTGACGTAGTGTTTGGTGGAAGGAACTTTACGTACACTTTTAAGTCTCTGGGCGTATCAAGTGAGGTTGGATGTCCTGGGGCATTGTCTAAGAGTAATATAACTTTAGGTTCAAGCCCATTTCTGTCACAGTATGATTTGACTGATGGGCAAAAAACTATTAGAATACCATTCTTGAAAAATTTCCCGTGTAACCCACGCCTTTCTGTTTGATCGCCACACAACTGGTAGACTTGTCTTGTCTGTGCCTCGCATTGCACGGGGTGTTTCTGAATGGTACACTAGTAAAGGTTTCAGTTTGAAATCACCAGTGGCATTACCACCCAGCAGAAGTGTTAGTCGATCTTTCGCAGCTTTGAAACCACTGGCTTGACGTTCTTCCTTAGAAATGAATGTTCGAGATGGCATTTTTTTCCAGTAAAGTGCGGTCTCATCAACATTGAAGATGAGACAAGCAGGAATTTTCTCTCGTCTAACGAAGTCTTGAAACTTGTCTGGAAACTCAGCTGCAGCTTGAATGTCCGCGCTGGCCGCCTCGCCTGTTATGTGGATATTGTGAAGATTAGAACGCTGCTTGAACCGATGGAACCAGCCTCTGCTGGCAGCAAAAGTCGGAGTGGCACTCCCTTCTCCTTCTTTTGTTTTCAGCATCTCATACAAAGATTTTGCTTTTGTGCATATGAGATCTTGACTTAGTGGTGTGTTCTTCTTATTCAAATCTTCGATCCAGACTGACAGTAATTTCTCCATTCTTTCTAAGATAGATGATCTCGAACGAGAAAGTTTTGTTGCACTTATAGGTGTTGAACCTTCGCTGGAGATTTTAATTTTTTCCCGATTTTTATAAATCGTTCTCACAGTCGATTCTGAGAGTCCAAAATCTCTCCCAACAATTGTTGCTTTGCCTCCATTTTCCATTCTTCTTAACACTTTCATCTTCAATTCCAAAGTGACGCTTTTACGCTCTTTTTTCTTTACAGGCGGCATTTTTAACGTAGGGTTAAATTATGTATGTATGTATCTCCAATAAATATTAAAACAAAACTGCCAGCCGACCGAACTAACATTACGGAACAAATGAACACACGAAACGAACGAGGAAATCCCCATAGAACAAAGTCGAAGGACAGGGAATTCCCAATTCTTCAAAGAGAATATTCAGAGAAAGCGGGGATCCCCCCGCGACCATAGAGAAGTTAATGACTACATGAGCGCGAAATTTGAAATTCGCGTTATAGTGAAACCGCGCATAACGGGGTCGCGCTAAGCGGGGTATTACTGTATATATATATATATATATATATATATATATATATATATATATATATATATATATAATGTAATACTTGCGCACACTTTTCTTTTATTATTTTTAAAAAATCGCGAAAAATCGCTGTTTCTCCACCTTATCTCGAAAAGTACTGATTAAAAAATTTTGAAAAAATTCTGGAATATTCTTCAGGGGGTGTAGATTGAACGAAATTATCACGAGTGCATTACCTTTAATAATTTATTTTAAAAGCAATCAACGTACGGAAACACTAATTGTGCAAGTTCAACTTTCACTTGACCGGTTATTTTTGGTTGGTATAAGTAGTTGCTACTGGAGAAGAAAAAAATGTCTTAAAATGAATTGCTTTAAAAAAAAAACGATACGCTGCATTTTTAACACCTGCAAGCGTCTTGTTTTCTAGATCTTTATTAACGGAAATATTTCATACCTACAAAAATTTTGGTGTATAATACAGAATTGCAAGGGAAATAATATATAATTAAAAAATACCATTACCCAATTTAAAATAGTTGCGTTAGGTAGTTCTGGTTATTGTCGGTCGTATAAAGGATTTATTGATATCTGTTACTGAAAATACCTTAATATTTTTATTGATATTTTATTTTAGCAATAGATCTACAATTTAGTTTATTTTTGAAATATAACATTTGAACGCTAAAATGATTGCAAATATTTGGTTTATTTTCTTAAAAGAAATTTAAAAATTTGCAGATGAAGTTGTTAGAAAACTCGACACGTTCTGAAAGATGTCTAGTCAATTTTTCTCATTTCTAAAGCACACCTAGTTTCTCTAAACATGAATCTTTTTACTGCGAAATGCCTTCACAAATTATGGTTGTATAAGGAATGTTCTCATTTATTTTGACAGATTGTAATTTTCAATAAGTTAGTAAATTTTAGTCAACATCATTGGTACAAATATTAAATAACGTAAAAGGAACCAAAATTTTTATATTTTAGTTGTTTTAAAGTTTTGTTTACAACTTAAATAACAGATAATTTGGTGCATACGTGTTAATTGTATAAAATAAAATAGCTTCTTTATGGTTGGACTAGGTAAAATTTTAGGTAGGTTTTTTAATACAGTTGTGTCTTTTAAACTTATGTATTAACAGTGACATCGTTTAAACAGCAAGTGAAATATCTTTTATAATTTTTTATTTTATTATTGCATTTTATAACCAAGGGCATAATATCAAACGCTGTTTACTACATTGCATTTTCTAAAAATTACTTAATACTCTAAGTTATAAAATCTTTAGTGTCCTAGAAATAGACAGAAACAAATAATTGAAATTTGATTTACGGCCCAGTGTATTTCATTCATGCTTTGACGTTGTTGTTTTAACAAAACATCTTGATTTATATATAGTAACGCAATATCTGTCCATACAAATTCACGTTCTATTATTTACTTTTCCAACGTTACATAATGATAATATTTAGTTACAATGCGAAATTTAATAAATAAAGTTGGACCAGACGTAAACGCTGTGATTTTCAACTGCTAAAACTGGTAATATTTTTAATACTGCCATTTTTAAAATCATTCGTTATATACTGTTTTTGTATTTTATAAAGGAAACTAATAAGAACGAAATATTAGTAGGTAAAAATGTGTTCGGTTTATGGGTTGCAATAATCCTTTGAATATTCCATTCTTTTATGCGATTCATGATACAAAATCGTAAGTCATTCTGATCCTTCTTCTCGTCTTCTGCTCAAAAAAGCCTATAATTATCGTATTTAAATCTATCTAATTACCAATATTTGATTCTATGAAAATAAATACCAAAATCATCCAGTTTCTCTCCATTCATCGCAACATTCTTTGATTTTTTGCAGTTTTTCAGCGCTCCATGTGCTGTGGCAAGTGTTAAAAATAAATGAAAGAAGCTGCAGCACTCTGAAAAAGTGCCATAAATTTGTTGAAAAGATAACATTCAAATACTCTACAGGACTATCTTGGATGTCGTGGTTTCGGGAAAAGTATAGATTTGATAAACTGATCAATTTATATTTTAAGTCGGTCGTGAAAAACGCGGCATTTTTAGATTTTATCTATTATGTATTAAGTTGTAAAACAATGACACCTTCTTCTATTTCCTTTTCCATGTCCTTAGATGGTTTAGCTTTTAAAAATTCAAAATCTGAATTGATCCCTTCAAAACGGTTTTTTTTTTTTTCCGATAAATTAGACCTTATTTTGTCTAGAAATTCGTAATAAGCAATTCCATGACTGTCATCAGCCATTTCACCAGATTTTTTCTTCGCTATGAACTGGATGTTTCCAATCCATCTTTACACAGTTAGATTTTCATTTGGCAAAAAAATTATTCAAGGCAAACTTGGACCATCAGTAAATGATTTTTTTGTATAGTTCTATTTAAGCTGATAATCGTAAATATAAAATATCGCCTTTTTGGATAAAATAAAAACAACCAATTGATTCCTGAAAATAATAACCACTGTTTTCGGATGTACGGACTATCATGTTATACTAGATCCTGTGACATGAAGCCTTCGTCTATATGATTGCGAAACCGCTCTTCATTTTGTGATGAATCAAATGAAATGTTATTAAGTGTTATTTGCGAATTTCATTATTTAGGTCTTTGAGAAATGAATGAATGGCGAAACTATTTGGATTTTGTGACAATTTTTTACTTTCTTCCAATTTCCGAAACTGCAAAAGGGGGATATTCAAACCATTTTAAAAATTTTGACTGCATTATGAGGGGTCGATGAATGCTCTTGGTAAAAAAGGCTTTAAGGATTTTTCTAATAAGGCACAAAAAGGCCCTAGAGATGTTCGGTGAGATCTTTGGCCAGAGGGATCCAGGCGGTAAATATCAAATACTGTTCCTTTCTTATTTCTCTATTTTAATATGTATATTAATAAGTACCAGTATATTTAATTTCAATTTACATGAATTAAAAACGTTTCAAGATAGTTGATACAATCTTAATGATAAAATGATTCTGCTCTAGCAAATTTATCGTTGTAAGTATTACCTAGTTAGATACACGATGTTAGATTAAAACGGAAACGAAGTGTATGAAGCATGAAATAAGATCATTTATAATTATAACCATATTTGAGTTTTTTCAGATTCTGTTATCCAGTGGCGAATAAAAGTTTGGAAACATTTAAAAGCAGCGTCCGTCTGTCACACCCGATTTTCTCCGAAACTATTTGTCATAGAAAGTTGAAATTTGGAATATAGGAATTGATGGCTTCATCACAGCCACGTAGTTCCAAAAGTTAAATTTTGACTTAAGGGGTCAATTTTGGGGGGTTAAATCGGAAGTGAAAAAAAACTTTTTTTACTAGGTCATCGAGTGTGGTGTCAAATGAAAGCTTGTGAAAACACGAGTAAAAAATGTATATATAATGTAATACTTGCGCACACTTTTCTTTGTATTATTTTTTAAAAAATCGCAAAAAATCAGTGTCCGATCAGACCTTTATTTCGAAAAGTACTGATCAAAAAATTTTAAAAAAAATTCTGGAATATTCTCTACGGGGTGTAGATTGAACGAAAATTATCACGAGGGCATTACCTTTAATAACTTATCTGGTATATAAAAAAAATCAAGGTCATCACTTTTCAGTAAAGATTGGAAACAAACTTTGTTTGAAAACTCATTTGGGGTGTGTTTTGTGAAGTCACTGATCATTTTATATGCAGAAACAAAAGTATGGAAACATTTTTGTTATAAAATAAGAATTCCACTAAGACGACTAAGATGTCGAAAATATTTAATATTTAGTGGGATATTCTTTTGCGTCAATCACTGCTCGAGATCTTCTGCCCATAGAGTCAATAAGCCTAGCACAAAAATCGGGTGGTTTTTTTCCCATTCTTGTTTTAATGCGATCCAAGGTTCGTCCCGGTTTTTTATATTGCTTTTCCTAATTTGTTTATCCAGATAGTGCTAAAGATTCTCTATCTGGTTCAAATCAGGTGATTCTGAAGGCCAGCGCGTCACCCGAATCCTTTGTTCAGAAAACCAATTCTTGGCCAAGCGAAATGTGTGTTTGGGTCATTGTCTTGCCAAGAAAACTGCTGTTAATAAAGAACTAAGGCAGGAATACCAGGGTGTATTGGTGTCAGACATGACTATTAGGAGTCGTCTGTTATCTGAAAATCTTTATGGTAGCCGTACTGTTAAAAAGCCACTCCTTACAAAGCGTCACAGAAAAGAGAGATTAAAATTAGCTAAGGAACATAAAGACTGGACTCAAAATCAGTGGTCTCTAGTAATCTTTAGTGACAAAAGTAGGTTCAGTCTCTTTGGAAGTGATTTTACTCGTTATGTAAGAAGACCAGTTGGTCTAAGATATGACCCAAAGTGCCTTATATCTACTGTCAAACATGGCGGTGGAAATATCATGGTATGGGGTTGTTTTCGATTGTCTAGTACGGGGCCATTGGCAAAGATAAATCGCAGAATGGATACTCAAATGTATCTTGAGATATTGGAAAATAGTTTGATTCCTTATGAAGAAGATTTGCCACTGTCATGGATTTTTCAACAAGGCAATGACCCAAAACACACATCTCGCTTGACCAAGAATTGATTTTCTGAATAAAGGATTCGGCTGATGCGCTGGCCTTCACAGTCACCTGATTTGAACCCGATAGAGAATCTTTGGCACTATCCGGATAAACAAATTAGGAAAAGAAATATAAAAGCCGGGATCGCATTATATTGTGCTAGACTTATTGACTCTATGGGCAGAAGATGTCAAGCAGTGATTGACGCAAAAGGTTATCCCACTAAATATTAAATATCTTAGTCGTCTCAGTGGAATTTTTATTTTATAACAAAAATGTGTCCACACTTTTGTTTGTGCATAATTTTGTTAGGTTCAAAACTAAGCACATTTCTAATAAACAATAACTGTTTTAGTCTTCAAAATGTTTGTTAGCATGTATACGATTAATAAATAAATATTGTAATTGTAAACCGTTTAAATGTTAAGACTAGAGATGGGAATTTAAATGTTTTCATACTTTTGTTTGCCACTTCGTTTAAATTTTAAAAGTAGAAAAACTATTCAATAAAACATTTTAATGATCTCTGTAGGCGTCAATATTTTCTACATAAAAAGTACATTTTTAACATATTTACAGTAAAAAAACAAATTCATAAATTAAAAAAGAACTTTGTCGTATATCAAACTAGAGTCCTAGAAAAATTATTGATCACTGCTCGGCACTTGATTTCTGTGATCGGTTTCATATCTTGCCGAATATTTTTCTTTAATTATTCCAGGGATTATTTCAGTAAACTTTAGTTTTGGGATAGATATTCCAAAACTAAAGTTTTGTGCAGATGCACAAAAAAAACATCAGCGTTAAATTAGGGTTATGTAGAATCTTAGCTCAGCTCTTAAGAAAATCAATTTATTTTGGAAAATTTCTACAGTGACTTACAAAAATGTACTTGAAGTATGGGATGTCGCCCTATTCTGCTGAAACCAGGTTTTCTGATTATAATCATCAACATTTTGTAAAGAAGGTGTGAAGATTTTCTCTGTCATCTTCATATATGGCTTCAAATTAACAGTCGTGCGGCTTTCGTCGTCCTCAAAGAAGTATTGGCTAATTATTTCACGTGTTGACATTCCTGCCTAAACTGTCACTTTGGAGAAATATAACGCTTTTAATGCTTTAGTTTTAAATACCAACAATTTTGGCCGATAGGGGGGAAATGTGCCTCGGATTCAAACATTTAATTAACGCAGTTAGACCCGAGCAGTTATCTTTATTTCTTGCACAAGCTTTTGAGAACCTTTACAGCACTTCATCGTTTGCTTGTTGCATTTGTATTACTTCTAAATATCTGTCCTCTTTAAACTTCTGCACTCAATAATCTTAGACCAAGAGGGCGACCCGAAATTTTTACCTGTCGACTAACCGTCGGCCTAGTTATTTATTCTATCGGGCGAGTCGAATAAAAGCCTTTTTTAACGTTGATTTTCCGGCACATTTTTGTCTGGAAAAAGCAGGTGCACTTCACCCTCCGGTATTGGCGGTGTCTGCTTTTTGCAGGTTCCCTCTTATTTTATCAAGGACAAACTAAAATTATTGATTTTATATGATTAAATGATCCATTTTTGGATCGACATTTTTTGGGTCCTAAAGCTGGGTCTGGTCTCGGCGGCGTCTGCCTTTTGAGGCGTTCGACTTTTTTAGTGTCAACAAATGTTATGGTACTTGATTCTAGTGATTAAATGACAGTCCATTTTTGGATATAGCATTTTGGCCTTTATCTGGGCATTTCAGGGCACGGGGGCCACAAAATCAACTTTAAAGGCCTTTATTCGACTCGCCCGATAGAATGAACAACTAGGCAGAGGGTTAGTCGATAGGTCAAAATTTCGGATCGCCCTCTTGGTCTATCTGAAACGTGAAATTTTTTCCACGCAATACTCGCAAAAATATTGCTTCATTAAAAATCTTGCAGAAGAAAGGCACGCTCCGCTCCTGTAAAATACTCCATAGTAGCTGAATTTTCAGAAACTTGGCTTACGTTCTGGGCTTGCCCCTTGCGCCGCTTGTTGGTTGCGTTCGCGCGATAAGCTAATCAAATTTAAACATATTCATGAGATACCCTATAATAACATTAGTAAATTTTAGAACCTCCTCCTTTTTCAAACTTTGTATACAGTTTTATAGCATCACATCCACAATAACGCAGAGCTTTATATCAACAATATATTTCTAGAAAACAACTATGCTACTATGTTATTTTTTTTTGCTTGCATTGCTTTATTTATTACAATGGTACGTTAAATTTAAGGCAAAAAGTACATTTAGGCTGTTAGCACTTAGAAAGGAAATGCTATTTAGACTTAATTTGAAAAAAATGATTAGTAAATTATAGGTTATATTTAAATTTTAATATGTATTTTGATGACTAGATATAATTTGTCAATGTGGTTGCTCCAAAACTCAACCTCTGTCTATTTGTCTGTGCTTGTGTGCACGTATTTTGATATGTAAGACTAAGAAAAACACTCAAGCTTAGACGTGATTAAGGAAGTCCCATCCGCCACTAAAATAATATGGAAGATACTTCCAACAGTGTATCCAGCAATTATGGACCCAAGCGAAGCCGGCAAAAATACCACAATCAATACACTATGATGCAGACACGGTACCAAGTTACAAATATTAACCTTTAAAGAAATAGTTCACGGCTAATGCAGGAAAGGCATTTTCTGTGGAATGGAATACAATAGTAACAGTGGAGCTTCTAGGAAAGTCACGTCTACTGTCGCTGTATTGTTTTTTTTTTATTGGGACTCAAAAAAGGCTTGTCTTGTTTACGGTTATATTATTCAGGTGTCTATTCTGTTAACGTTCAACCAAGTTAATCAGTATGATTATCTAAGATATACTATTTTTCTTAACCAACCCAAACTTTTATTTAAGGTAATTCAGACTTTTATATACAACCAAGACTTTTAAGAAATATAAAAGCATATCTTAATTTTTTATCGATGTTCAACTTTTCTGAAATACACGCGTCTAAGTAAACGAAACACGAGAAACGTGTGTTCGTAGTCTCGCAGTTCGGCCATTTTAAAGTGCATCGCTTGACATTTGAAACGGGCATGCACCTCGGATTTCAACTTGTGACAAGAAAGAAACACATTATTAATGGACTCAATCGTAAGTTATGAGTCACCAATTGCATGGTAAAATTTAAAGTCTGATATCATATAACCACAATATTAAACTACATAACTTATTAGGGCATTGCTTCAAGTTTAACACGTGTGACACATTATGATGAGAACTTACTTTCTAATAATATATTACAATAGTTAATTTAGGGAAAAAGACGAGAAAGATGATAAATTACTGTTAATTTGGTAAAAGTATTTAGTAAGGACAGTATTACTTATTTACTTTAATACGAGGACTGGTCGTCCGAAATGTCTGTATAAAAATCATGCTGTTATTTTTTAATAAATACAGTAGCTGATTATTGCAAAACATCGTAAGGAATAAGGGATGTTGCAAACATCCTGAGGATCTCTGGAATTGGATTCACTGTTAGATTAATTCATACACTTTATATAATATACCAAATGATGATTTTGTGATATGCTAGTATACGTCGTAGAATCAGTTTTTTGGCAGATTTGCTTTACCTTGATTAGCTTTTCATCTTATCCACACTTTGGTAAGATTTCCTGCCAAATTGTTTTCATTCTTAAATTTAGTTATTATAACAAAATTTTTGGGAAATTACCTATGGATTACTCTTTAATTCATTACTATTGCTCGCCCCTACACTCTATTTCTAACATGGCTGTAACAAAGGCAGCCACCCATAGCGCAAATAGCTTTCTTTTGATACTACTTCTGATACATCGTTATTGTGAAAAAAATCGGTAAATGAATCCAGGAACTTTGTCCAGCAAATTGGATAGTTTATTGGATATAGCATATTCTTTATCCGATTCAAAATGCTAGAACATCCTCTGCCCTTTAAGGACATAATCGCTTATCCTAGGATTTTTTTGATTATTATATGCTTACAGAATAACGTTTTTTGTGGAAAGTCTGCTAAATGAGAAAAACTTCCTCATTTAGACGTTGGTTGCAAAACCGAGCGCCCCATTTGACTGCGCTGAGGAGGTTTCCGATATCTTAGCTGGTATGAAAGCTGACATCATTCTTTAAAGAAATGTCCTGGTTCAATCGAAAATGCAAGGAGGCTATTGCTTCGAAACATGCTGTCTGCCAACATTGTGTGAAAACTACATAAATGCCATACTTTGTTAGTGCCGGAAACAGATACAAATAAACCGCGATGGCATACAATCAAAGAATTATAAACTTCTTGTCTGTCCCAATAATTCCAGTTGCTGAAGTCATTAGTTAAAATTTCTCTAAATTCAATTACACGGTCAGACAATATTATTGCAACAACACTTGACTAGAAAGTTCGCTTCTGAGCTAAATTCGGATTCACAATCTACTGTCGATTTTCATGGAAAAATATCATCCACTATTCTCAGCCTTCACTTGAAAATTCTCAATATTGTCTTTTAAAAGGCTGACATAAAACTTATCTTAATGGAGCTAGATATCAAAGAAGCTTCTGGAGCTATTTAAACACCTATCATAGTACTCAAAAAATACGCCAGCAATTGAATTTGAGTTTTTGGTAGACTTACTGAAAAGGGATAATTTCCTCCTGCTAGAAATGCGCTAGAGTTTAGCTGGTCCCTACAAAGCTAAAAAGTCGTTGCCAAAGGGTTACCGACCATAATTCGATAATAAAAATTATGGAAAAGGCTATCAATTAGCGTCTTTTAAAATATCTGAAAGGATTTAATATCATTAGGAACCATTCCTCAGAGAACTTTTTTTACGAGTGGCAGTTGACCGACTAATTTCCGATATCTTCAGTATCAACGCCTCTGTGCGCCAAGGTTCCATATCGTCTCCTACTCTCTGTTTCTTTTACATTAACGATCTGCTAAAAAAGATCAGGAATTCAATTTACAGTTGTACCGACGCTTGTTTCCTCATTTGCCTTAAGCACTCCAACATCAGCTACTCATCTCAATATCCGCAGACAGTAGGAAGTTGTTCAACCTAATAAAGGCCTGGTAGAAATTTAGTCTTATGATGAGTAGTAGTAGATTTTAATACTATACAAACCCAGAGAGCAGCTTTTTTTTAATTATCGTTGAACAAACCGACATAGTTAAGTCGGAACTTCCTTAGTATCGTTCAAAGCTAAAAATCTCACCAACGATGGAACACTACTCTCATGTTTGGGGCTTGATTAAAGGGCTATTCTATTCATGAAAACTATTCGATGGATGTAGCTCGCTTAATTCTCTAGAGCGGTACATACTAGAAATACACGCAACGCTAATATATCACCTTCCTAGAAGTTTAGCTTATTACGCCTCGTACCACCTTTTTCATAAATTCTTTTATATGAAGAACTTCGTTCCTTTAAAATAAATTGACCAGGACTGTGTTTCCCACCCAGTACAATATGAGGAATTCAAGACCAACTTGAATGGTTTTTCGCTCACGCACCGCTTTGAGAATTTCCTTTCAAATCATTTGCCGTGCCCATAAAAAAAGTAGGAATCTTGTTTATGAAAACTGAAGAAAATAGATTTTAAGAAAATGAAAATATATAGGTAACCGAAGTAAACTTCCAGTGGAGTTTATATAGGTATCTTTGTTTAAATATAAAGAAATCTAAAAAAAAAAATAGGTATGAAATTTCTACCCTGAGCAGTGAGCGTACCCTCAAAACATCAATACATTTATTTGTATAGTTTTTTAGGTATTATTTGTATACCCTGTAATAACAAGGATGTTATAAACAACATGATATTACTACAGAAAATTTTGCAGTACTTAAAACTTACAAGAAAAAATACTCGTAGTAAACAGGAGTAGACACATATTTGTTTCAGAAGAAATCAAGTTTTTGAGAATCGACTAAAAAATACATTCGAAGAAAAAGACGTGAGTGGGTGTACAAGCGAGTATATAAGTCGAACAAGGACAAAGTGATAATGAATATTCTTATCGCGGTGGTCGAAAAGGCCATTGAACCAGAGTCTGCCTCGAGGAATGAGTCATATAAGTTACCGCTACATCTGTCAATGTTAAATTTTAATGAGATATAAGTAATGCAATATGCAGTTTTGTTTATTAATTATTTGATAATCTGTACTCGGTACAATAATTTATAGTTTTGTAGTATTGTACCTACATTTAAATATACTTTTTCAAAACCAGGTTCCAGCTAATACAAAAACTGGTTTATTATTATGATTTTTCAAATGCAGAAATCTTGGAGTCAACAATATTATTAACAGATCCAGCCTTAAAGGTTGAATCCTTTTAAGGGTGGATCTGTTAATATTACTAACAAAAATTTAATGTGTTTCTATATTTTAAAAAAATAATATTAATCTTCCTATTTTTATTCGAAATTTTAACTTAAGATAATATTCCCATTTTTTTAAATTCACAAATACTAATTAAATCTTTTGAACGAACAATAGTTGATTTGCTGCACCACATATTCAATTGGTGCTGGCAGCTGATAGTTCATCCTTTATTTAGCTGTCAGTCATAACTACATTCTCGGTTTATCGTCTAAAATTCATGTCCGAAACGGGTAAACAAATTTGAGCAAGCGCACATCGTAAGTCCCTATAAATCTAAGTTGGACCCTAATCTTTAAAATATATTACACTTTGTACTCATGTGTTTTATTTTCAACAGGACGTCTCTCAATTATTCTGTTCACATATGTTTTAAATTTTGCTAGGGTTTTTTCACAATTCATAGTTCTGTTTTTGTTTTTAAAATTGACTTGACCATGGCATCCTGACATTCAAGTTGTTTTTCTCAGCTTATTCTTAATTTACTCCATTGCTATAAATTAGTTCTCGGTTTTGGAACTATTAAGACTGGTAATTTAAAAAAAAACATGTCACTATATAACTTTTCTATTTTACTTTACTTCTGAACAGACACTTGACAAGTTAATCGTTCATTTTTTCTTGTTTTTCTCTTGAAACACAGTATATTACTTAGAACTAAGAGTGATAATAATAGTACAAACATATACTATCGTTTGCTTTTTCTAATAGCAATCTACACTTACATCACACAACTTTCGATTATTTGTATTTTAGTTGTGCCATGAATTAACACATAGGCTGAAAAGTTTTTGGTCTAGCTACTTAAAACACTTTTTTTTTGCAAAATTAGACTTTATTCATCAACATGGTCTCCTTCAAAAGCAATACAATCAGTCCAACGCTTTTCTAACATTCTATACCTTTCTTGAAGAAGGATTTGTCTTTACCTTCAAAATAGGCCCCAGTTTCGGCGATAACTTCTTCATTGGAGCCAAATCTCTTTCCCGCTGCGAATAGATAATAGTCGCTGGTACCAAATCTGGAGAACACGGTGGATGAGAAAGCAATTCGATTTCAATTCATGCAATTTTGCCATCGTAACTATTGACTTGTGACACGGTGCATTGTTTTGAAGAGAGGGCACTTTTTTCTTGTTCATTTGGGGCCCTTTCTTTGCGATTTCTGCCTTCAAATGCACCAATAACTTTATATAATATTCGCTATTGATGTTTTTCCCTTTTCAGCATTGTCGATGAAAATTATTCTATGCGCATCCCAAAATACAGAGGACAAAACCTTCCCAGCCGACTGTTGTGTCTTTGGTTGCTTCGAGCGGCTTACACCGGCTGCTGTCCACTCAGCTGACTGCCGATTTGATTCCGGTGTGTAGTGGTCCTATCCTATTTATTGCGCTTAAACAGGTCCAAACAGCGCTCAGAATCATCAAAACGTTGTGGTTTTTGGTCCACTGTGAGCAAACACTGTACCCATTTCGAATAGAGCTTTCTCATTCCCAAATGTTCATGCAAAATGTGATCAACACTTTCTTTTGATATCTTTGGGGTGTCAGCTATCTCACGCAATTCCATTTTACGGTCATCTAAAACAATTTTATGGAATTTTTGATGTTTTCCGGTTTAACTACATAATCTGGGCGTTCAGAGCGTTCAACATCATTTGTGTCTATACGACCGCGTTTAAATTCAGCATACCAGTAAATGATGAGTGATTTTCCAGGGGCAGAGTCCCCGTAACACTTGTCAAGCCATTGTTTTGCTTGAAAGGTACTTTCTCCCATCAAAAAACAGTGTTTAATCAATACACGAAATTCGATTTTTTCCATTGTTTCGAAAATATCAAAAGTAGCGTTACTAAAACCACTGTAACTTGTAAACTAATCTTCGAAATGTCATGAAATTTTGAGACGTATCGTTTGAAGGTTGCCTCCTATGGATTTTTTGAAAAGAGCGACATCCATGTGTCAAACCAAAAACTTTTCTGCCTACGTGTTAAGTTGTTTTTTGATGCCGTATACACGCGGGTATATATGTTTTTCTCAAGAAAATATAAATTGCTATGATAACGTACGTGTGGGTCACTCTTGAAAATTGCATACACGCTTTTTCTAATGGTCATATACAATTATGTTACTGTGAATTATGTCAGTTATTTTAATTTTAGTTATGTTGTCAATTAACTTACGTCAACGTCATTTTTTTGTCGCTTTCTGATCAACATAAATTATCACGTAATTCTAGTTATAATTCCAAGTTTTCAAATAGATAATAGCTATAATTTATATAAACAATATACTGTTATTTTTTTCTTCAGTTTTTACGGCGAACTGTAGCAAAAGTGTACGATTAAAATTTTTCAGGTTTTATTGGTATTTCTTATTGGCAATAATTATGCAAAAGGAAATGGTGAGATGAACATACAAATAAGCTTATACCTATCACTACGTTGTTAATTCAGGGATTTATTAATATCTCTGACATTTTAAGGCATGGGGATTTTTACAATATAAATTTTATTATTGAAGAGAAAGAGTATAAGTCACCGGAAATATGATTATTATTATTTATGATATTACATTATTTACATTTTAATTCCATATAATTACAGAGGCATAAATAAGAGTCACCATAACAGACCTTGCATAAAAATATTATTCCATGATTTATTAATATAGGAAAGGATATTACTTTTATTTCATGTGCCTATAAATTAACTAATTTGTATTTTAGTATTTTGTCTATTCTGTTATTCATATGTCTTCCTTTGGGTTGAAAGTGTACATTGAGTTGCCTTTTTATTGGAATTAGTGTAAGGTATTTAATAGTGTCAAAGGTTAAGGTTAAATCTAAGTAGTTCCATAAGTTAAAAAATGCATTTAATTAAGACATTTTATAGAGGCAAAAAATAAGAAACCTTTACTGAAATCTCAGAAAGAAAAAGAACTAGAGGAGATAGTAACTACGAACAAATGTCTGATATATAAAGGATCTGGAGGAAAACAATAGTATCATAGATTTGAAGTACTAAAAAAAGGAAAGACAAGAGGGATCATTCGATTAATTTATTAGTTCAGGTTTGTACAGACGAAACACATGACAGTGACATAGAGCTGTTACTTCTTTGTTTACAACTTGGGCGTGTGAAATGATGTTGACGAACTGTTTGATTTTCAAAAAATCTACAGTTTTTGTAAAAATAGAAATGAAAAAATGAAGGAATACATCTGATAACAGATCTGATCTAAGCTTAACTTGAATGTACGATAACAGATGTTCATGGTGAACCAGTTGAAATATTAAGTGATGAAATTTTGAAACTCAGATTAGTTTTGGAACAAAAGAGTATAAGAATATCCGTAGCTGGCCCACGAATTTGTCAAATGTTTGAGCGAGTGAAGTTTCTCTTCTATAACTGTCAGAAAAATGAAAGGAAGAAATCGCCTCGAACTTGAAAATGATACACTTGTGTGTGTATCGATTATGGAGCACATATTTGAAGCTATGTTTGGAAAAATAGGAACCTAGCTGGCATTAATATACATTTTTTTACTTTGTAATTTGTTTTTTTTATGTTTTTCAAAGGTTGCTAACGGGTTTTTTTATGTTCCTCAATGTCGAAAGTTAGTCATATTTATGTCCCTGAATTTGAGATAGATTCATTAGTTAACTTAACGCATTATTTTTGTTTAATATATATTTTTATTTACGTTGCTATACATTGAAATATAGGTCTTGATAAAGCGTTTTTTAAATGCTTTATTTATTCCCCTTCAGGTTTTAAACGTGACCCTTCTACAATTTTACGTTAAACCATCATATAACTTTTATTTAGAAAAAAATGACAGTGTGCCAAGTTACTTTTATTGGAAGAAAAGGACAAGTATTATTAAAGATTAATCTTCAGCATACTTCCTCCTGAAATTCCTACACTTTAGTAATGGTTAACTCCATCATAAAGTGCTTTGGCGAGAAAGATGCATGTAAATTTCTATTTTAATTTGCACGCCTTTAAAAGCAATTACGCGTGCATTATGGATGAAGTGTGATTTCCAATGCACCACGAAGGTTATGTGAAATAAAAATCGAGCGCCCACACTTGTATTACGTTCAGACGCACTCTGATTGTGTCTATAAAAGTGAATATGGCAGATCCGTACTTACTTGGAGCACCAAATAGCAACATCAAAAACTCCTATTCTTTATGAAATTTTGGTGTTGAAACGGTTATCAGATATTATTGTTAGGCAGTGCGACCGTTGGGGTTCTCACTCAGTAATAAAAATATACATCAACTATTATTGGCCTTAACCAGTCCCCGAAGGATCGCGGGTATAATTTTAAATTGTCGGCTTTCGCATGCTAGAGATACAATTTGTTGTATCTTACCGCGATGTTAGGTCAATAGTGCAATAAATACTTCCAGATTTGTTTCTTATTTATCCCGAGATAGATTAATAGATGGGAGAACAGTGATCACTTCTGAAATATGGACTTTGTTCTTTTTAAATAGTTTTTATAGATAATAAACAATAATTTATTCCTTATTTAAAGGCCCCGCGAGGAACTTATGAGAAAACGATTTTGATCAAATTCGATTGAAACTTTGCAATAATATAGTTATTCGTCTTTTTAACAAAAGTTTTCATTGGCATAAAAAATATTTTTAGTATTGTTTGTGCTACGAGTGTTGGTCGATGGGATTTAGGTAGAAAAAAAAAATTTCGATCAAGATCTTATGTCTAAAGACCCCACCCTACTAGATATTTTTAAAGGTTATTAAAATTCTTGTCACAGATACCCTCTGGCATTTCTTTCGTACAAGACCAACGTGCAACAAGATTACCATGGACCGAAAGATTCCATAGTTTTGGTTATATGACAAATCATGATTTCTGGTATTCGACTGCGTCAAATTGGAGTGGCGTTTCGCCTGCGATTGCATAATACTTCTTCAAGTATATTTACTCTTCGAGATACAAACATTGAATGATGAAATGGTGATTCGACACGGTTTATTCCCAAAACCCGTGATTTCTCATGCTAAAAGGTTTTGAAAATTTTTTTTTAACAATATTTCTAGTAAGCAACCTTTAGTATAAATTGAGTTTATTTTCATTTTTGTAATGTAAACAATATACATAACTTGAAAAAAATGTGTGACATCTCTCCCCAATTTAATTTAAGTATACTATAGTAAAAGCCGGCTGGGTAATTTTTTTATAATATACTTGTGAACAAAATTTTGTAAAGATACAAAAAATCTATCTAATTTTTCTTGTATTAAAATTAAAAAAAAAAGACTGGTTTAGCAAATCGATTTTATCGCTAAATGTTGATAAATGCATGGTTCTTCATATTGACTACAACAACCATAATCTTTAGTGCAGAATTAAAAATCTAAACCAGTATAAAAATATCGGCGAGACGATAGAAAGTGAGCTGCACATGTAGGAAAAATAATCAAAAAATGCAACTCTCTATAAGCTACGGACTTCTCTTTTTGGAGAATCAATTACTTTCGGGTCTAAACCGAATCTACTAGCCAAAATTTATAAGATAAAATAAGACCAACATTGTAGAATATTGGACCGGTTTGAAATCCTTTTTCCGCGGGTTATATTTCCGCACATGAATAGTTACCGAAGGATTACTCGCCCAGACACAAAATTAATAGACAGGATATGTCGTTTCCCGCCAAACAATAATCCAGAAGAAACTTTAGTGGGTGCAGTAAGGACACGTAGAAAACAATGGACAGATTTCCAACCCTGCGCCGCTAAGAACCTTGATTGACCGCACGCGTGCTGCTAGTTAAAACCGGCTGTGGATACGTACTAGTGTTGTCACTTACTATATATTTGTAAATTTGAATAGCAAGTTGTTTGTGAGTATATATAACTTATTAAAGTACAAATTTAGAAAATATTCAGCTGTTTCTTATAAATATAATGTTATGTACTTTCTTCTCGATTAACTGAAAGTATTTTGATCATATTACTTCATGTTATGAAATAATAAGACTTTTAGTAAGATTGCGAGAGTCAGTAAACCACTGAAGATTTCAAATTTTAAAAATCTGACAACGCCTATATTCAACCAAATCGTAACTCATCGTTTCCAGTCACCCTTCCTTGGATCCACTGTTAAACTTGGAACGCATTTAGATATAAACAAGCGGAACCCTGATAACTCGTCTATCTCCTGAAATATGCAAGTTGTTTTACGAAGAACGTCTGAAAGTTTTTGGAGTTGAACGTTAAGGGTAAGAACCCGTCGGGGCGACCTTGTAGGGCCTTATGGACATTATTCTATAAATTGGAACATTTTTATGCCTTTGATGAAAGGCTGCGGGAACACAATGAGTACTTTGTAAACGTTTTATGGGTTTTGTAGACAGCATTTCCTTTCTAGCAAAGTCTATCGAGTGTGTGGTAAATAGCATTTCAGTCAATAAATTCAAGAATTGACATGCTCAGAAACTACAATCTCTTTTTTTCTTGGTAATCAATTTTTTTAATTTTCTTTTTGTGTATTCTTGGTAATACTGCTTTCCACGTCAAAAAATCTACTTTAACCAGCTTAAACGACGTTGATGGTGAAAGAATAATAATAATAAAATTTAGTATTATTGGGTATAAGGCCAAATATTTGCATCATATAGAACACGATCGGTAAGTGGGTTTTGTGCTGAGATATTTTGCTCGGAAGGTTGAGAACTACAATGTAACGGTTCCAGTATATTTGACTGGGATTACTTTTACATCATCCAGTGGCTTAGTTAGCTAGGTAAGGATGACCCTAAATACAGCTACAGTAGTTCTTATGTAGAATAGAGTCTCGGGTAGGTTGTTCTATGGAAATGACTTTTGTACATTTAAAAAAGTAGAGGATGGAACGAGGAGTATCTAGTTTAATGTGACACGTATATTCTCAGCGTAGAAGAAGAATCAAATACTTTCCTTGAAAATATCTGTGAAAAAGACTCAAAGTGTCATTTTTTCCGGTTCTTCGATTAATCGAATAGCTCTCTCCTTGATGGAATCTAGCACTGATATAGTATGTTTAGAAGCAAAGCCCTAAACGCTAATAAAACATTTAAACCTTGTATTTACCATCAAAACTTATCACTCTGTTAAACCGATAAACAAAAAAAAAAGTTCATCACACTCATCATTGCATTGTCTAGTTATTATGCTTTTTTGCTCATTATATTATTTTTAAAAAAATTTATTCCAACCCTGACCACTTCATTTTAAAATCGATGTTATCTTAACGAATTTATGAGCTGAAATAAAAATATAAAAGTTGTGTTAAGGTAGGATTAAGGTGAACCAACCACTGACTTTGATACTGTAGTACTTTATTCTTTATCTTTGAATTATGGGTAATAAGTACACTTAATAATTGTCAAAAAAGATTTATTTCGTTATATTGGTACATCACGAATGTACAAATTTATTAAATGAACAAACAAAATGTTTTCTGGCCTCAATTTAATTTAATAGATAATAATACGTAATACAATGGACATGTAAATTTATATATATATATATATATATATATATATATATATATATATATATATATATATATATATATATATATGTATATATATATATATATATATATATATATATATATATATATATATATATATATATATATATATATATATATATATATGCAACGTCTCTCTCTCTGTCTGTCTGTCTGTCTGTCCGTTAGTGCGCTTATCACTCGAGAACCACTTATCCGATTTACGTGTATTTTTTTTAAAACATACATATGTTCTCTGGCCAGGTTATAAGCTATATTTTTTTACGATAGGTAACATAAGGGAGGCGGGCGGCAGGGACGATAATAGTAAATTAAGTCGGAAAAAAGTTTGCCGCTAGCCCATTTTTTTGCAATCCACTGCCTAAACCATTAAATATGGAACAATATCATGTAGCAAAGAATATAATGTATATGAAATGCAACGTCTCTCTGTCTGTCTGTCTGTCCGTTAGTACGTTTATGACTCGAGAACCACTTATGCGATTTACGTGTTCTTTTTTTTTTAATTCATACATTTGTTCTCTGGCCAGGTTATCTATAATCTTCTATAATATATATAAAATGCAACGCCTCTCTATCTGTCTCGCTGTCTGCCTGTCTGTCCGTTTGTCTTTCCGTTAGGGCGCTTATTACTCGAGAACCACTTATCCGATTTACGTGCTTTTCTTTTTTAAACATACATATGTTCTCTGGCCAAGTTATAGGCTATATTTTATTACGATAGGTAACATAAGGAATAGCAGGGATGATAATAATGGATCAAGTCTACGCGAGCGGAGCCGCAGGCACGGCTAGACATTATATAAATTAAATATTATTGAGATGTGAGGATCATTGCGGTAATATTTGTTTCTCCTAACTGGATGGCCCGAAAATAAGTTACGATCTTACTTTTTAAGATACGTATACGTTTTTGTGCCCCGGTATATATATATATATATATATATATATATATATATATATATATATATATATATATATATATATATATATATATATATATATATATATATATATATATATATATATATATATATATATATATATATATATATATATATATATATATATATATATATATATATTTATATATATATATATATATATATATATAAATACATATATAAATATATATATATATATATATATATATATATATATATATATTTATATATATATATATATATATATATATATATATATATATATAAATACATATATAAATATATATATATATATATATATATATATATATATATATATATATATATTTATATATATATATATATATATATATATATATATATATATATATATATATATATATATTTATATATGTATTTATATATATATATATATATATAACATATATATACCATATATATATATATATATATATATATATATATTATATATATATATATATATATATATATATATATATATATATATATATATATATATATATATATATATATATATATATATATATATATTTACAGTCACTCCAAAAAGTCTCCATACACTACCTGCTTTCTATACTATTTTCTGTTATGTTAATTAATTGGAACTATGAGAAAACATGTTTAAATTAATATGTTATAAAAATGTAAATAAAATTAATGTCAAAAACATCTCCATACACTTAACAATTACCAATAATAGTTTGACGGAGTTTAACGAAAAATAACAACTTCGTTTAAACTAATATTTAGTGGGACCGTCGTTGGCCTTGATAATCTCCTTACACCTTTTTGTCATGCTTGCAACCAACTCTCTAGTAACTTCTGCTTGCATGTTCTCCCATTCGTTCAATATTCTGTTTTTTAATTCTTCTCTATTTGAAACATTATGTTTGCGAACGCGCCGCTTAAATTCCTCCCATAAATGCTCGATAGGGTTAACATCGGGTGATTGCTGAGGTGTATGAAGCTGCTGTCGCACATCCATCCATTCTCGCACCAACTTTGCGGTATGTTTCGGATCATTATCCTGTTGGAAAATGTATCTTTTTTCGAGGGCTAATTTTTGGACACTTTCTTTTAAATTGCCTCTTAAAATGTTCAGATAAATATGCTGATCTATGGTACCATTGATACAATGGAAATTTCCAGCCTCTCCAGCGGACATGCATCTCCAAAGCAGAAGACTGCCACCCCCTTGTCTCAACGTGGAACAAATATTTTTAATATCGACTTTTTAACAATTTCTATATTTCTACACAGTTTTTCATCTTTCGACAAATCAATTATGATCTTTCGAACTTGAAATGGAATTTCACAATTTCTCTCGCTTATTTTTAATACTACTTTGAAAACCCACTGCAAAATTACTAGCAACAAGTGACAGATTATAAAGTATGGCCGAAAATTATTTATTTGTTTTCAGTTTAGCGGGCAATAGATAGCTTGATAAAATGCGGCTGATTATAACGTGTTTTTTTAAATGCAGTTCTTGAATGTAAGGAGACTTTTTTACATTAATTTTGTTTACATTTTTATAACTATGTTGTAACTTCTAAATAAAATGTTCCATAGTTCTTTTTAATACTAATTTTCGTTGGTTAAGTTTCAAATATTAATTTAAACATGTTTTCTCATAATTCCCATTAATTAGTTAAACATAACAGAAAAATAGTATAGAAAGCAAGTGTTGTGTGTGTGTGTAAATAATTAGACCTACATTTTCTTATGTTTTTGTTTTATTCAAAGTAAATTACTTCGATGATACTGGTGTAATTGTATACTACTTTTAGAAACTCTATAACTCTATGTACAATAATCTCGTTGAACCAATATTAAAATATACCTAAATTGTTAATATATAGTTTAATGATTTCTTTCTTTCTATTACAGGTAAGCTATCAAGATTTTAAAGCAATAAATGGACCAAATATGGTAAGATGATACATAATCATAAAAATTTAAAACACTTTTATGAAGTGAATGGATTCTTTCAAAACTATGAGTTCACAAGCGTTTTCATAAATACCTCGAATTGATAGTCTGTCTTCGTAACTAGGATGGTGCCCTTTTACAACTTTTTCGTTCCACGTTAAAGATGTACAGGTTGTAATTGAAACAAGTAGTGTCCTACAACAATCTGGAGTGTTTGTAAATAATTTTCCTGAAATATTTGAAAAACGGGTTGACTGGAAATATAAAAAGATTAAAATACTTTTTTTTTTTGCTGTGCATAATTTAATACGATGTAAAAGTATTGTAGATACTTCAAATCTCATACATTTCAAAAAAATAGGCTTTTAATTCATACAGTATGAATATAAAATTTTATACATTCTTGAAATTTTCAAAAGAAAACGTTTGGATGTCATCAGCTAGAAAACCTAATCTAGTAAATCTACACAGAATAGCATTATTTTTATAACTAGTACAGGTCATAATATTGACCATGTAGTTGCCATAGATTTGTTGGTAACAAATTAGGCAATTATCAAATAACCAATGGAATAATGTTATAAGTAATATATTATCTATTTATTTAAGTTACCGACCATTAAAATTTAATCATTAGAAATAAAAACAAAAAAAAAATAGTGAGATTAGAAGCAAAATCACCTAACTACTAATTTTCACAAAATTGACTTGAGCATTGATTGGATATCCAAGGATTTAGTAGTGAACTTGTCATTTGTGTCACTTTAGCTGGCTACCTATGGCAATTAATAAGAAAAATAAAAGAAGCCGAAGCAAATTCTATTCCAGCTCTTCATATAAACAATAATTACATTACAGATCCAAAGGAAAGAGTAAACGCAATTGCCTTATATTATCAACAAAAATCAATACCAGAAATATCTAACCCACAGACAAACCTAATCACAACTACCTTTCATTCTAATAGTCCGCAACATTACAATTTACCTTTTACAATCTGTGAATTACACTCAGCAGTAAAAGTCTCTAAAAACACAGCTCCTGGTCGACGAAATGCTAAATTATTACTAAAATATTATAACCACTTGTGGCTTAAAGCAAAATTTCCAAAATCATGACTGAAAGCTATTAACATACTAATTCATAAAGTAAGGAAACCAAGATCTTTACCGGAGAACTGCCGGCCGATCTTCCTGACAAACCACCTAAGTAAAATAATGGAAAGAATGGTTCATCTACGCTTGTCATGGACATTGGAATCTAAAGGTCTCCTCTCTTAACACCAATATGGCTTCAGAAAATACAGATCCGCCATCGACGATCTGACATCGCTCGATACAGACATCAAAATTGCTATGCACAAAAGACAACATACTAGCTTTGTATCCCTTGATCTGCGAAATGCCTTTGATTCAATAAATGGAATCATAATATTGAAACATATGGTGGAGCTGGGTTTCCCGAGAGCTTTACCCAAATTCTTGCAACATTTCTTATCTCCTAGAAGATTCCAAGCTAGATCCAAACAACATCCTCATCAATTGATCCTCGGTGTACCACAGGGGTCAGTACTGAGCTCCACTCTGTTTAATATAGCAATGCTATCGATAACTATGTTACCTATTAGACGATCAGATAATACCATTGTAACAACACCTGTCGAGAAAGACAACTTATTAGCTGAACTATTTGCTTCATACTTTACTGGTAACTTCCATGGGAAAACACCACCCACTATTCCCATTGTTCAATCAAAGGTGCGCCATATTATCTATAGATTTAGGTCAGAGAACTTATATTAATGAAGTTAGACATCAAAGAAGCTTCAGACACTGTCAAGATACTTGAACTAATACCAGTTTTTGGTAGGCTTTTTAGCTTATCCTACAAAAAAGGAATATTTCGTTCTTGCTTGAAATGCCCTAGAGTTCAGCCGATCCCAAAAAAAATCACTCACACAAACAACTACCGCTTGTGGTATTGCTTTTAATGTTATCAAAAGTTATGGAAAATGGTATTAAACAGTACCATGTAAAATATTGGGAAGGATTTACTATTATTACCGACAATCAGTATGTGTGTTGGAACCCAAAATAGCCGGGAGATCTTCTAACGTATCATATGTATTTGGAACAACGCTATTGAACATTTTGGAAAACCTCGAGCGATTGCACCTGATATATCCAAGGCATTCGACCGTATTTGACATAACCGATTTTTGGCTTCGGCTCTAATAGTATCTCTGAAAGGTTTTGGTTATGCTGAAAAGGACCACGAATCCAATCCACCATTTTGCCGACGACAGTACGCTTACTTCTTCGTTTAATTTGACCGTTCGAACATCAGCTACCCATCTAAACATCCGGAGACAGCAGAAAGTTGTTCAACTTAACAAAGACTTGGAACAAATTCTAGCTTGGGGTGACAGAACCCAAGCAGAATTTAACGCTACAAAAATCTAGTCAGCCGTTTTTCCAAAAAATGTTGCAGAAACCAATACAATTATAGTAGTATTCAATTTGTTGGTGGTTAACTTGGGAACATATATACGAAAGAGAGCGTCTCAAAAGCTGAAAATATTTTGTCGTACTATAAAGGGTTATACTCCACAAGTTTTAGTCTTGTATAAAGTTCAAATTCGTCCAATGATGAAATATTGTTCCCAGGGTTGCAGTCTTCTCCCAAACATATGCTGAATTTGGTAGACTCTAGCATTAGCTTGTGACTATTTGTACTACTTTTTTCAAGAATCTTTTATATTTTCCTTCCAGTACAATTTGCAGCGATTAAAGACCAATGTGAATCGCTTAATGTCCTGCTGTGCCACAACGCCAAAGAATGGAAGAACGTTAATTTTTTTATAAAATTATAACCAATAAAAAAGGTACAATTTGGTATTTTTTTAAGTAAAAAACTGTTTTTCCACTGAAGTAACATTTTTTTATTGTTAAAAAATTTTGAAACGAAGTTAATTTTTTGGGAATTTTCTATATCAAACTCTTACTTTTTAAAGATATCTTGAGATAAATGTTGTGATTTAATTAAAAATAATTTTCAGAAGGTAAAAAACTTTAGCTCCAAATTTGATAAATTAAACTATTTCCTACTTGGTTAGTTAGTGTTGCTTCTAATCTCCGGTTTCTCGGAGAAAATTGTTAACTTACAAGCCTAGATTTTTTTATACTTACTAAAAATTTAATTAAATATGCTTTATGTATATGAAGAAAATCAGAAAAACATGATTTTTTCAGAAAATTTAATAAATACCGTAAAAGCTTGTTCCGTCGAGGCTTTTAGTCTAAGTTGTTGTAAAACTTCATCTTAAGGTTAATATTACTGCAATATAATTCAATTGTATTTTGCCATAACGTTTTTCCAATATACTTGATTTTATTGGCTTTTTAGAGTTTATAAAATACAAAAGGTGAATTCTATTTTGTAAATCCTCTAAAAAATCTTTGATGCTAACCTTTGATTTTGCGAGTTACTTATGGATTTTTCCTTAGTTGAAAGCTTTCAGTTTTGCAATCGTAATAATATTATCGGATATAATGCTGTCCTTATATGAGGTAGCGTTATAAAACAGAACGTCGAGCATATGCTATATCGTAAAAAAAAAAATTTAACTAAATTGTCTGACTCGTTTTAAACACTGTTTAGAATTGACTACTTGATTTACTTACAGTGTGTATTTACTATTTTGGTAGGTATAAAGGCACAGTAAACATAAAACGCCGTAGTGGCGCTCAAGAAAATTTTTAGGTCCTATTTTGTATCACGCATGCGTCCCCTATCGTACCAACAGCGCGGTCACGGGTTGTGTTTACATCTGGATTTCAAGGAGAATCTTCTTTTAACATGCTCTGAAATTTACTATTAATAATTTTCTAAGTAAATGACTCGTTTGCCGTTATAATTAAAAATAATTTAAAAAAAAAAAATGTCTAGAGGAAGTTTTTGTTGGGCGGTTAGTACTTGTAAAAATATATGTGGTATCTCCATCTAAAAACTCGCGGGCATTATACCAGAATTATGGCGCAAGCCATGTGCTCATTACAAACTCGAACCCCTTGAGATCAAAGGTGCCGAGTCGGACTGTCGCCACTCTGTTTTATGTTTATGTAATAAAAGTGTCCTTCTCGATTTTTATATTTGTAAATACAATAAATTGTTGAATCTTTTTTATCATCCTCGCAAATGTGTCTAACAGGGTGGGCAATATCCTTCAAGACTAGAATTTTACCCAGGATAAATGTAGAGCCTGTAAATTAACGCGTCACTGATTACGTATTTTTTTTACCTTTCAGCAGTTTTAGTTTTCGGTCAAAATATACTAAGTGCGTTTTCATACGAATCACCCTGCCATAAGCATCCTCCCCTTCAAAATTATAATAGCGATGGTCGTCGACCACTGTCGCCCATCTAAAAACATTTGTTTGGAAATAATGGCGACGGCTTGGGGTCACTTAGTAGCGTGATAGATTTACCTATGCGGGAGCTCTGTAATACATAGACATTGGTTGTTAGTAACATACTGTTTGGGTGTCGACTTATTGCAGTTCTGGTATTTGGGAAGCTAATACAGCTTCTAAAAAATATATGAGATTTTTTTTGGGGCATAACCAAGAAATACAAATTTTGATTATCATTATAATTTTGTTATATTTAATATTTTTGTTCATATTTACAATTTTTATCATTTTTTAAATCTCTGAGTCAGAGTACCTTGCCAACAATATAGAATATGATGTAACAACTTAGAAAAACAAATTAGAAACTGTGAAATTATCACGAAGTGAAACAAGGAAAGATTCAGTTATACCCTAAAAATGTATAACATATTAATACTACTTTTACCTCAACTGGGACCACTTGGACCATATTTATTCATTTGGCGATATGACAGTTTTACATTAAAATTAATAACATTGTTAAATTCCTCACCTTGAAAACTCACGACACGAAATACATCAGATGTAAATAAGGAATATAAAAACAAATATACTAATTTTCAAAAATTTAAATAATGGTCTTTAGCTTAAATTTTTAAACTTCAGGTTTTTTTTTCTTCTAATATTCTTCACTTAATAACAATTGAAGAATAATTGATAGATACATATGTAGGTTCATATCATTATTTTTCTAATGTCTAAATTTTGTCAATATGAGGTTCTCTTTTTAAATCTGCTTCACAATTTATATACCTTATAATTTATTGAATCACATTTTAAGAACGAACGTTTTGAGTTTATTTTTCTGTATGTGGTTTGCATTTTTAGAATCCAGAAGCTACCATTAGGCAGCGAAAGCTCGATGACAAAAATAAAAAGCAGATACTAGAGCCTTTAGATCTTTGATTGCTCATCTCTTCTCCTTATAAGGGCGTTTCCCAGTTGTTAAACTTACGATTGTTTGTTGTCATTGCCCTGTTACTGTCCTTCCTCTTTGTATACATATATATATATATATATATATATATATATATATATATATATATATATATATATATATATATATATATATATATATATATATATATATATATATATATACATATAAAAATAATACCTTAAAATTCCGGGTTTTAATCCGTTCGTCTAACACTGAATTTGGACGACGTTTGGTGGACTCGTGGTATCGTTGTGTGGTGGTAGTTTGTCTGTGTTTTTTTTTCAAATTTCTTTTCATTTATTTTTTTAGTTCACTGTCTTTAAATATAACACAATTATAACACACATCTTTTTCATTTTGTGTTATAATTCCTTTTTTCCTTTCTTTAAATTAAGCGTCTTATTTTGAGTAGTCAGCCACTATTTCCTCTTCTCAAGGTGAAAAAAAAACCCACCACTAGTTCCTTATTTGAGAGATTTTACAATTAATATATTCCTAAGAGTATTTTAGGCACTTACACACCTTAGTAGCCTATGAAATACCCATTTTCGGCTACAGTATTTAATGCTAGACTTATCTTTTTTGGTAAATTGTATGACTATTAGTAGGAAGAGATTAATATTTTATTTGCTACGAATAGCCATCATTATTCAAACAATAAATATTTTTTATAATAAAATTACAAACATATACTACCTAAGATATGTCAGAATATTAAATTAAAAGAGCAATACCTTAAACACGATAGTTACATATAGATCATTAGTAAAGAAATTGTGGCGGATTTATAGTCTTTTAAACTTGCTGTTACTGCTATTACTTTGATTTATTTTCGAACTATAATTATCTCTCAAACGTAATACATTTTCCCTACTTCTAACTTTCTAACTGACTAAATTTCGTATGATATCTCGTTCTAAATAAAAGTGTATCTTAATACTTTGATAAATAATAGCGGATAAAGGAGGTAATAGACTTAGGTGAACTCTCTATCCTACTTTTGGAAATAGGTACAAAATGTAGACAATTTAATTAAGCTGGTAAAAAATTTCTGTTACCTAATTGACGATAAACCTAGAAAATATTTACAACAAAGGTATGTCGTTTTAAAGAGAAAATTAAATTTTTATGCTAGTTAATGAACGTCGGACTTTTTCTCACTGTATAACTTTTCCATTTATCTCCTTGTCGAAATTAGTTTTTTATTGCTATATTTACAATGTGATGAATCTCTAACATGTTGCGAAGTATTAACATATATGTAACTTGCTAGGCTAATTAGAAATATACGTATCTGAAATGCTGTATTTGACCGTTGGAAATTAAAGTAAATATGGTGTCTAGTTATATTAATTTTATAGTTTTTAAGGAAACCGGCACAGGATTTTTTAAAATATATTTTTGGTAAAATTTAGGATCATTGGATAGTTAAAGAATTTGATCATTTCGAGCGCATTTTTTTAAAGGGAATTAAAAAAGCAATAGAAACAAAAATATACTTTTTAAAATTCATAATGAATATCTAGCCAACTAGTAACTCTGGCTTTAGTGCTGGTGAGTGGAGTGGCTTAACAAGTATGTAGTCCATGACCTGAGGTAAAAGAAACTGCCGCTCAAAGAATCGATACTTCGCTTCGAAATAGGACGAGTTAAGGGTTACGACCCATGCTAGGAAAAGCTTCACAACATAAGAATACGATATAAACGAATTTAAGAAACCGGTACGTTTACATCTGTACTTTACAGAAAACTTACAAAAGAGGAAAGGGACAAAAATTATATGACGATTACATCATAATTTATAGTCGTTAAAGGAGAATGAGCGAAAGAAGTGACAACAGCAGTATATCAAAGAAATCAAGACCAAAGAAAAAGAATGTAAATATATCTTATCATTTATGTTAATCAGTAACTTGCGTACAGAGTCATATAGATTAACGGTTAAATCTATATACCCAACTGAAAACAGTGAAATGAACTAATCACCATAATTTTGGAGGATTTTAACTCTCGAATAGGTATGCAAAAATTCAATGAAAAGTGATAATGGAGAATTGATTCTCAACCTTAACATAAATACACTTACAATAATATTCGAAGATAAAGATCAATAACTAATTACATCATAATTAACAAATGTATCCCATCAAATAATAGTCGTCAAAACACTAAACTCGGCTCACGGCAGCAGCGACCACAGCTTACCATTGGAGAAAATTAGAATAAAGATCAACATCAAAACGAAAATAAAGCGGACAGTGTAAAATGTAGATCAGAAGAAGCTGCATCGACAGCGAAACGCGTCATCGCAATTTAAATAAACCAGTGGAAATTGACTAAAAACAGTCTTTTATTATATATTGAAAATAAAGCGTGCACAGTATGTAGAAGAAAACAATATTTTGAGATTCAACTATAATATAGTTATATCAAAACTGATTAAAAGAAAGATCGGTGGAAGAAGAAAATGATGTCAATGCTTGCAGAGAAAAGTTAAAAAGATGTATTAAAAAAGTAGCAGTTAAAGAACCAACAGTATAATATTAACCAACACAGCCACAGATATAAGAAAACACTATGATTCCAGAAAGAAATCAACGGGCAATGCAAAAAAAAAGGAAGTTTCCCTAAAATATATGTTGGTTCAAACGACGGAATCATACGAGAATTATAAACGAGCTATAACGCTACCATATTATTCGTAAGGTGAAAACAAAAACGAGCACTGGGAGACACAAATAAAAAATATACTTTTACGGACTCAAAGGGCCATATGGCATTTAATTAGGAGCCAAAGAAAAGAAGCTAACAAACTAATAAGCACCAATTACATAGGAAAAGAACCATTAGTGAAATATCTGATAGAATAAAGATAAACAGACCAAAATAAAAATACCAGAAGCAGTAACTAACGACAAAGATTTGACAAATAAAAATAATATGGAAATAGCGATTCAAGATGCACAAGAACCGTACATGTTTTAAAATAATCTCCCGATATAAGACGCTATTTATCCATTCTTCATTTCTTACTTCGTTTGCCAAAGGGAAGTATTATATTCGTGAGAAAATCGTCTCCAGAATTTTGTTCTTTCTTTATCTTTTATGCTATCTGGAACTCGAACGTCTATTTGACTTTCTGTCTGTCGCTCTGTAGCACAATAACTCTCGAACTAAATTAGACATCTATTTCAAATTTGGTAGATAAATAAAAGTGGAAGTAGGTATGAAATGCATAGTTTCTAAACGAAAATACTTCAAGGGAAGGGCGTGAAAAGGGTGGGCATCAATAAGTTTTGTAGGGTTTTAACAGTATTATTGAATTTTTATTTACTCCTTCTTGAAATGAACACAAACAACAAATTTTATGCATTGTTATTTATAGTAAAACATATAACCAGTTAGTGAGATATTAGAGGAGGTTAGAGGAGTGGCTTCACATATACCGTATTATCTATCCCTTTGAAACTTGTTGAAGACAAAGAATGTGGAAATTAAGTTATTTTTTCATTAATTTTAATTTAAACAGGGAAAAAGGGTGAAAGAAGTGGGACTGCTTAAATATTATATGGTTCCAGTAGTATTATGCGGATCTTTCTAGGTTTTTGGTTCAATACTAGATAAATTTTAAGCATAATTATTTAGCGTGAAACATATCTGGGGCTAAAGTGGTGGGAACGAGAGGTAGGAGAGTGTTTTGGTATTTTTCATGTTAACACATGTTTTTTTCATTATTTTCAATTTTAAGGAGGAAAGAAATCGACATTTCTTTTGGTTTAAAAGTTATCGTGCCAACAAACAGATAGACCGACATATAGATCCGGGAAAATGGGATTATTGTTCGTGATCTGGTGACCCTGAAACAAATATAAAAATTTCTGATAGTAATTTTTTCATAGATACAATAGTTCTTTGAGATAGGAATATAAAAAATTACGTTACTTGATTTTAGTTATACATAATATTTTTGAATATCTTAAAAAACTGACCAGTTTTTCATACTTTTCTCAAAATTGGAAGTTATATTTACAGAGATTTCAAATTTAAGTTAAATCAAAACAGTGGTTTTTGCGTTGTGTAGACAAATATTTTTCCCCTCTGAAAGAAACAAAATTTAGCCAAAAAATATTATTTCTGTCTTAGTGTTTCTGATTAAGTAAATAAAGAAAAAACACAGTGGCATTTTCTTCGACGCCGCCACAATTTTAATTCCGGTATAAAACTAACTTTTGTAAACTCGATATTAGAGGACGTGAGTTTCATTTCGAGGAAAACTTCAATAATCCTATCGTTTGCCCTCATACAAAAGATAACAGCCCGATAGTTTGCGGATCCTTTGAACATGTTGTGAATTTGTGACCGGCCGGTTTAGCGGTTTCCGAAACCAACTTGCCGGGCGATATCAAAGAGATCTTAATCAAAATCCATCATAATCTGGTTGAATCAATCCTTTGAAATTGTTAGTTTTGGGTCTGTTAATATGATAATATTCGTCAAATATTGGGTTGATTTAATTAGTGCTAAATAATCATTTACATATATCCCTGGTATTAAATGACGTACTGTAGCTTGAATTTAAAATGTTATTGGGTACATTTCATTTGTTTACACTTGAATTGATTTGAAAAAGATATCAATCTTTTAATTTGTTATAACATAATATATAATTTCCTCCATTAATTTAATAAAAATTATAATAACTTATTTTTGTTACAATAAAACTACTTAATTACTTTGTTAACTGTCACTAAATACATTTGTAAAGATTTTACAATTGCGTTATCGCGATTTCGTAGTACAACTACATTGTCAAACGCTTAACTAAGACAGTCTTAGTTAAGCGTTTGACAATGTAGTTGTATTACGAAATCGCGATAACGCAATTGTAAAATCTTTACAAATATATTTAGTGACAGTTAACAAAGTAATTAAGTAGTTTTATTGTTAAAATTACTGTCACAAAGTAACGGACCACTCATTCAACTCTTATTTTTGTTAATTTTTACAGTTTTTAGGCCTTTAGTCCCTTTGTAATTTTTTAAAAATATTTCCCTTCTCCCTTTAAAAAGTTATTAGCCTTGTTTATATATTCTTTCTGCCTCACTTCATATATTATTGGTTATAATAATGATTCTGTAAACATTGACTCCAGTGTTCTCCTGAAATCACAAGCAGACATCTAGCATGTCTTAGTAAAAATGTCTCTTTTAAGTTTAGGGCCACGCTTCATTTTGGACACATTTCAACCGTTTTATTGTATTTGTAAACTTTTTTTCGTTATTTAATTATACCTGTAATGTTCTTATATACACGTAAGTCGAATAATCTTAAACCACTACACACTCCTTAATTTTTACTTTTTTTTTTATCTGCGTCATATCAGAACATATATATTCTCCCTTTTCAGATTTAAATTTTTTATGTCATTATTGTAAAAAAATTTTTTCTCATGCTGGGTCAAGCATCCACAGAAACATTATTCTTATATAAAATAGACTTGCTGAAGATGAAAATTTATTGTCGAAACATATACAAGTTATAATCCCATTGGGGCTGAATTAACGGAAAAGATTTTGAATATTTTTTCTTTCTTGATTAATACATAAATTTGAAAATTTTCATTTTAAGCAGGGAAATATTGCAACTGCCCAAGTTCGAGGCAATTTTTCTTGACCTGTTTATTTACTGCAACTATTTGCTTATACGCTGAAAAATCACAACTATTTAGGATCAATCATTAGTTATGGAGTATTATTTAATAATATTTTCCCCAGTTGCTCTTAACTTAAGGACTAGTTTCCATAACACCCTATATATATATATATATATATATATATATATATATATATATATATATATATATATATATATATATATATATATATATATATATATATGTATTATTTAAAGAAACATCACAGAATTTTCTGTTGTAATTTGAATCATATCGTGAATTAAATCCCATGACAGGATTTATCAGTGCAAAAAAAAAATCACATTGCCGCCGTCGTTGTCACATACGTAAATAAATAGAGTACCTGTTCTTATAGTTCTTTTATATCAACATATCAATGTAAATTATCACTGTAGAGGCTTTTTAGGAAAAAATCATATAATAATCTTACATTACTGACTAAAAATCGTTGCACAAAACGTAACTTACTTTTCGGAGCTCGGTAGAGAAACTCTTTATGCGGGTTGTTTTTTTTGTTGAAACAGTTTTAACTGTATTTTCAAAAATGTTTTAATAGTGATAATTTGTGATATATAACCACAAAAGTAAATAGTTTATCCAATTTTTACCAGGTAGACATAACTATTAAAAGCTTGTGGTGATTGGGGCAATTCATTTGATGTGGTTGCTTTCTAACAGTATAAATTCAATTTTTACAAGCATTTTTTTCATCTGTATTTTTATAGGTCGAGTCATATGCTACTCATAAAAATTTATTTGCATATACTTTTAACTTAGTTGAGTTTACTATCTCCCAATCCAGCTCGATTTTGGTCGGTATAATTAGTTTTTCACTTATTCAGTTTTAAGCTATGAATTACAAGTGCACAGCCATAAATTGAATTTTGATACAGAGACTGTTGCCATTTCTATCCGCTTGCTTGTAACTAAGCATACTTTTTTTACTTATTTTGTAACAAAAAGGGAATCTAATCATTCTTAAGCACTAGTTGAAAGAGAGAGGACATATATTGCCACGGATTTCAGAAAAAAAAATCAGATTGTTACAATTTTTTGTAAATTACTTTTACTGTAGCCATGTAGGCTTATTTTTAAGATTCGGATTGTAATTTCAGTCATTTTATCTTACAGTATAGGGCTACAGTACACTTAGATCTCTGATCATAATACACATTTACACTATTATATCAAATATACTTTCTTTTATTCATGCTTATTCAAAATTTAATGCATCATCCCAGATAAAAGAACATCATGTTAAATTTAATAACATATAGCAGTACTTCTGTGTTGTATATACATATATATCTTTTAGATATAAATAAAAATATAAATTTTTTCAGCTTTGTTTAAAAGGGATTAGTCAAAATATTATATTTAGTCAAGAGTGCCGTCTTTTAGTGGAGTGAATTACTATATATTTGGATCCTATGTAAAATTTCGATTCTGAAATATAAAGTATATATATATATATATATATATATATATATATATATATATATATATATATATATATATTTATTTATATATTTATTTATTTATTTATTTATTTATTTATTTATTTATTTATTTATTTATTTATTTATTTATTTATTTTATTTATTTATTTATTTTTATTTATTTATTTATTTATTATTTATTTATTTATTTATTTATTTATTTATTTATTATCCTAAATATCTAATTACCACAGTCTTTAATCAGGTGTACGTCTTTATTTACATAAATATACTTTAAAAACCAGCCAATTTCATTCAAGAAATTCTTCTCTTTCTTTCGAAGCAATGTGTTTTTTTAAACAAATTTTTGTGTATATTTTAGATCAAAATACACTTAAAACAATCTACAGATTTAACTTAACAGCGAACGTTATTATATTTTTGTACAGCCGATTGTCTATATGGTCGTCTAATAATAATTTTATACATTGACATTTCGTACTCTTGCTGCTTCTCTCCTCTTACTTTCTCATGTAGGAATACCAATTATTTTTTTCTGTTTTTCTTATATAATACATACATGACATGTAATATTTTTTGTTAATTTTTTGTTTAATTTTGCCTAGTAAAAACAAATGAAGCAAAAAAATGTGAAACTATAAGTACTTATTTGGATTTTCATTAAAGATATTTTTGCCATGCAGAATACTTTTTTAAAATGATGAAGGTATCTAGGAAATATTTCTTGTTCCTCTAAAGAAAAATTCTAGATCCGACCTTATGTATGATATAATTTGTTCATCAGTATTATTTACCCTTGTAGAAAGAATAATAAACAGATAACTTTGGTACAGTTGTTAATATTTTAGCTACAGTTTAAAGCAAGGCATATATATGGATAACTAATAGCCACTTAAAGGAAAATCTAATTAATAAGAATCAGTACGTGATAGCAATCTTTTTTAGATTTGAAAAGAGCATTCGAGGCTATTTACAGAACGATAAAAAAATAAAATATTATGGTATAAAAAACAAAGTATTATGCTGTAGAAAATAAAGCCTTTGTTTTGTTCAAAAATTATCTATCAAACAGAATGGAATATGTTAGAGTTGGCAGAAGTATCTAAAAATATATTTGCAAAAAGTTTGTCTTTCTTCTCTAGAATGACTCTGTTCAAAACTATAATTCCATCTTACTTCGATAATTGTGCCATTTTGTTTTTTTCTCCTCAGCAATGGAGCCATACAATTACCGCAATATTACAGAGGTATAACGATGATTTTAAAGAGATCTGAAAATTAGTACTCGGGGACGATTTTTGGAAAAATAAAGGTTGTCTTTCTTTGCAATGGTCTTTATTTTTAAGCTAATTAAGGAGATATTCATACATAATTTAAAAAAATTTGTTAGCTTGCGACCGGAAATGCATTCATACTTTATAAGCGGTATTAATAATTTTCAAATTAAAAAAACAAGTACACCACTGACAATGTTAAAAAGGTAAATGCTATAAAACTAGGCTGAAAAATTTATAGTCGAGTTAAGTAGGCATTTTTACCTTAGTATAAATTTCTTTGTAGATCCTACTGTATTTATTCAGGTTGATTTAGCATTCTTGCCTTACTTTTGTTGATTTTTTTATTCTGCGTATTGTAACGTACATTCTTTAATCGTTTTATTTGTTAAAGCTGATAAATATATTATTGTTCGTAGTTCAACGTTATTTAAGAAAGTACTACATTTGCTTTTTTTCTGTAGACAGGAAACTATTTTCTAGTAAATTGACCATACATTTTTTTTACATCGTTGTAGATTATTCTTAATTTACAACACTATAGTAATTTTTTCATAACGTTGTACAAAATTTTACACAACACGTTGTAACTTTTTAAGAATCATCTAAAATAATAAACAATTATAGCATAATTATCTACAATTCTGTAGATAATCGGACCTACAATTTAACAGAAAAATAGTATGTATTTAGTGTATAGTAGTGATTTTTTCGTCAATTTCGGGACACGATATTTTATAAGATTTCTGTAATGAATATCTTTCCGTATATGAGCCAACAGAACTTACGGCAATCAATTATATTATGGAAGTTCAATAACAGTAGCTGTTTGTTATGAAAAAATTATTTGAACTAATACGACAGAAAGAATGATTTAGTATGGACATCCTAATACACCTGTTTATTAAACAAAATTGAAAAAAGCTGTATTGTTAAACGAAACCTCTATTTTTCCTATACACGTTTGAACATGTTTTCAATTCGATTTCATTCATTATTTACAATACTATCATGACATTGTTTACAAAAATGCATAGGCCGATTCTCAATTTAGATAACACTGGTATTAATGAATACCATAAGAATGCGCTGAAAACAGATTAAAAAATTCAAAAGGGTTTCAACTGTCATTTTTTTTTCCTTTTTTATTTTCTGCTGTACCTTGATTAAAATTGTATTTTTCGATTAAGAGGTAATGCTGAAACAAATTGGTAAAAATATTACATCACCTGTCGACTTTGTACTATTCCGTTGGAAATGAACATAAACCACTTAATAAGCTAACACTTAATTTTTTTTAATTTGTAGCCAAATTATTTACTCTTTCTATTTTTAGAAGCATAATTATATATATATATATATATATATATATATATATATATATATATATATATATATATATATATATATATACCGGATGACCATGAGATTACTAGCCAAACTTCTAATTTAACATAAAAAAAAATATATTAGACTGAATTAAGCGCAGAAATTGACCGAAAAAGCACGTAACTATCATTACCGGTTTAGCCGGAAACAAAATCAATTTCGTTATTTCTTCTTTCTTATTATACCACTCTTAATTCTACAGAAAGATACAAACAAAAATCGGTAAAAAATATATTATGTCCTATACCTTATTAAATGTTCAATACTTTGACCATTCACCGGCACAAATAAACTCGTTTTTGAAATTTACGAAAGATATTTTCCATTTGAAGTAGCGTAATAGAATTAATGGCTTAAGATTTTATTTCTAATGGTTTCAATACTCTCTAGTGTCCTCTTGTATACATGTCCATTGATATGACCCATTATAAAAAATCAGTGTTCTGGTGAACATGGTACCCATCTAACCATGTTGAAAAGTTAAATAGTTTACTAGTACTCTAGTATTCTGAGGAGGGACGCCGTCCTGTTGATAAATAATTTGTGTGAATTCAGTAACAGGTACATTTTAAATAAAATTTGCGATTTGGTCTTCTAAAAAAATTAAATATTGTTCATATATATAACGCCAAACCAAACGTTAATTCCAATTTTTTCCTGGAAAGCACAGGCTCTCACTAAATGAAGATTTTCCATTTACCAATACCTTATTATTTTTGTCAAATATGTCCACGTTAGTGAACGTTTCGCCTGAGAATAAATTGAAAAAGTAGTACAGTCAAACCTTCGTAGGTAGTCGTGAAGTCAGATTTATGTAAAATCTTTCTCACCCTATCGCGATCTATCCCTAACTCACAGCAATTTGTCGTATGGAAACTGTTTAATCGACTTCGACACAAGTTGTTGGCCTGTTCGCTCGATATCAAATTATTTTCATTTAAATTTTTATTTTCTTGTTGTAAATAATTTTCTATCTAAGGAAAATAATTTTCACATGGTGGATTTCGCTCTAGGTACCGTTGAACATGCACTGCTCTCCCTCTCCGATTTTTTCTGTCTTCTCTACAAGTATTTTTATGGAAAGTGTTCGATGGATGTAGCCCGCTTAATTCCTCCCAAAGCGATACATGCTAGAAATACATGTCGCGCCAATACATCACATCCGTATGAAGTTCAGCTTGTTACTCCTCGTACAACCCTTTTCAAGCAATCTTTTATATGGAGAAAACTCTGCAATAATTTGCCCAAGACTGTGTTTCCGATCGAGTACAATTTACAGCGATTCAAGACCAACGTGAATCGCTTTTTCTGCATACGTGTCGCTCCTGTAGTGCTTTAGGGGTTCCCTGCAGCACATATGCTAGGCCCATAAAAAAAACAGGCCTTTTTTTAAGTTAAAGCAATCAAACTTATAATAAAAATATTTTGTAGAGGAATAAATCAAGTATTGATTTAGAATCCCCGACTGTCCAAAAGAGCAGCTTAAATTATGCAATAATAATGGCGCCATAAAACAAATTAAATCATTGAAATCCATTAATTCGCCCTTCAATATGCATAGCCATCTTAAATTAAAGCACAACGTTAAAGTATTGTTTAGATGGATTAGATAAAAAGTAGAGTGCAGCAGAACCTTTAATTATCGATATATTGGAAACTATTGCTTTTAGGTATAAAAAAATATACCTAAAAATTGTTTAAAATTCACTACAGAATATATATATATATATATATATATATATATATATATATATATATATATATATATATATATATATATATATATATTATACTAACAAACTCTATATCATTCCATTAAAATTATTAAAGTTATTTTACCCTAAAAATTAATTAGAAGTTAAATTAGTTAGAAGGATGATTGCGTATTTATACTTCTAATTCAGTGTTCCTAGTTTTCCATTATTTTCAATTTTAAGGGGATAAAGATCTGATTACAGAGTAAGTAACCTCAAGGAATGTTGAGTTGAATCTATATGCAACTCATTTTATAACAAGTTTTATAAATATAAGCGGTTAAGTTGGCGTGCTTACGGTACAGCAGGTAAATTATTTCTCTTGCTAACAGAAAGTATTGTATGATAAAGTTACCGTCAGCAATTTTTGCTTTTCTTCACATTTTGGGCTTTTTAGATCATGGAAAATATATTTTCCCATTTTCGTCAGTCTGTCTATTTCACTGTCTACTACCGATCTGATCTGAAGATCGATTGGTACGAAAACTCTCGAACGAAATGATAATATAATACTTGAAGTACGTATGAAAACCTACAGTTCTGAACTGATATCGTTTCAGAGGAAGGAGGTGAAAGAGGTGAGAATTTACTTATTTTTTGCTTAAGAAAGTCAAATTCAGTACTATTTTGGAACTACGTGCTTGCATGGGAAAATGATTATATAGATTTCTTTTTTAAAATCTTTGATTTTTGCTTTTTTCACGTTTTAACGTTCCTGTATTTCGAAAAACATAGTGACTTATTTCGGTTGGTCTATCTGTCTGTTAATCTGTTACTCTGTTGGCACGATAACTATCAAACAAAATGAGATATCAGTTTCAAAGTTAGTAAATATGTAACACCTAGCTATGTGATGAAAAATATCAATTTCAAAGTTAGTGAATATGTAACCTATAGATTTAGGCCGACATGGACTTAAATTTTGTAAGGTTTTATTGATAATATGATAATTTTTCCTAGTTCTTGTTGAATTAATAAAGAAATTGTGTGCATAAATATTTATAGTTCAATATATCAGGAGTCAAAGGAGTAGGAAAGGAGATTAAAGAAGTTGTTTCAGATATATTTTTGTTATATGACCTCTCCGGATTTTTTGAAGCCGAGGAATATAAAAATTAGGTTATTTTTCATTATTTTCAATTTTTACATGGGAAGGGAATAAAAAAGGTGGGAGTCGTTAAATATTCTGTTTCAATAGTATTATGAGAGTTTTTCTGGGCTTTTTACTGGATGTAATAGATGAGTTTTAAGCGTATTATTTATAGTAAAATTAAAGGGGTGGTTAGAAGGGTTGCTTCATATATATCATGGTATACGTACTTCTTAGTGTTCATGAAGTCGAGGAATTTCAAAATTGTGTTGCTTATTCATTAATTTTAATTTTAACAGGTGCAGAGGGTCATAGAGATGGGGACGTTAAATATTGTATACTTTCAACAGCATTATGAAAATTTGCTATGATTGTGAAACTGCACAATTTTTTAAATTAAAATCTGTCTATATAGTGGTAATGTTTGGACTAAATTATTAATTTAGGGAGACAGTATAAGTGTTTATTTTAGACGTGCGTGTTTACAAGTGAATTACGGGTTAAATTACTTTACTAATTCTTTTTAATATACACTCCTGGACAAAATTAACGCAACAGTCTGAAAATTAATTTATCTTTTTCTTATGTCAGTTTTAAAGTTTATCCAGTATTTGAATAGTAGGCTATACATATTTTGTTTTGTTGTTCATGACAGAAATCAAAACAATTCGTTTAGATTTACAGTTTTGAAGAATTTTTTTGAAGATAAACAATTTTCTGTAATAATGTGATAGATTTTCTTTAAAAGTAAGCTTATAAATTGTTCCCTTTTTCAAAGTAATACGTTTTTGTGGTAGACTTTAACTGAACACGCGGTAGTGCGAGCCTCAGTTTTATTGGACGGGGGATATTGTCAGAGTTATGTTGCCAATTTGTTAGGCAAACATCGTTCCACAACAAGTCGTATGGTAAGACGCTTGAATGAAGTAGGAACTTATTCTAGAAAGCTAGGGCGATGCACTAGCGACCTATATGAACGTTTTATAAGACAATATGCTTTAAGAAACAGGACTGTCACTAGTTCTATAATAAGAAACGAACTCGAAGCTGTTCGCAATGTCACAATTTCTTCTAAAATAGTTAAAAGACGGTTAAATGAAGCTTGATTAAACAGTAGGAGACCAGCCACTGCGCCCTTGCTTACTAGAGAGAACAGAGTTGCCAGGTTACGTTTTGCTCGAAATCACGAAAACTGATCTGTGGATGACTGGAAACAAGTTTTCTTCACAGATAAAACTAGGGTTAGTCTAAAACATCCAGATGGTCGTGAGCGAGTATGGCGAAGACCAGGAGAGAGGTTTGCTCCTTGCAATATCTCTACAAGGATTCCATTCGGCGGTGGCTCTGTTATGTTTTGGGGTGGCATCTGCTTTGATGCTCGCACAGAGTTAGTTCCTTTCCGTACGAGATCCATGAATGCTGACTACTATCTTGAGAATATTGTAATAGAACATGTGATGCCTTTCGGTCATTTTATGGGGCCCAATTTCCTGTTTATGCAAGACAACGCTCGACCTCACGTGGCTAGAGAGGTACTCGATTATCTTAATCAAGTTGATATACCGATTATGCAATGGCCACCAAACAGCCCGGATCTGAATCCCATAGAACATGTATGGGATCACCTTAAGAACAATGTGAAACGTCATATACCTGCACCTAGAAACCTGAGGGAACTTGAAAATGCAATTATCACAGAATGGGAGTAAATTCCTCAAGATTTTCTCCAAAATTTAATTAGAAGCATGCCTAGGCGCATAAACGCTGTCATCCGAAGTAGAGGAGGCAACACACGCTACTAGTGTCCTAGTTACACCATTGCTACTAGTGTCCCAGTTTATTTTTTTCATTATTACATAATTTCAACGATTTTGTTATTAGGTCTTAAGAATAATTTTAATTCGAATCTTATAGAGAAATTTGGTAGCACTTTTAAAGTATCCGAATAAGTTTTTTCCTAACTTTTAGTGTAACCAATGTTCATAAAAAATTATTAAAATTAATTCATTATAGAGATTTGTATGATTTAATATATTGTTGCGTTAATTTTGTCCAAGAGTGTATATTTATATATATATATATATATATATATATATATATATATATATATATATATATATATATATATATATATATATGTATGTATGTAGATAAGGAAATAATAAAAATAATATTGTTATGAGGACTTACGTATTTGTTTTTCGGAAATAAATAATTTTCTTCCAATACATATTATACTCCTAAATAACACGAGACAACGCTAACATCAAGTCTAACTGACATTTTAACATTACCTAATTAGGTTTAAGTTGTTAAATGTATCAGTATAATCTCCTAACCTTACGGAGCTTCACACTCTTGAGTATTCCTTTAATGATGGCTTCGGCCTTTATTTAACAATCTTCAAGACGGATAAGAAGATGATATCACATCGTAACGCCCTAAAACTTTATTTCGTAAACACTCGACCACTTTAATTTACGTAATTAACGTTGAACATAATATGGGGATTCAATTTCACAGAAAAGGCTCAATTATATTATCGAGGCCCAGGGCACTGCTGGTAATTTTGTAACGGAGAACTTTAGGTTTAATTATTACGATCATCAACCCTGTATTGTGTTTTGGTTACACTTTTGGAAGATTGTGGTTAGTCGTTATGCCTTTTGTAAAAATATTTTTGTAATAAATAGGATACATAAAGAAAACTGACCAATTAATTTCTTTTCTGTGTTAAAATTTAGATAAATTGAAAAAAGGGAATGAAATAAATCAATAATTTTTTTTCCATGCTTTGCGATATTAATTTATAGATGGATAATTTTTTTAAATATTTTAGTACATTATTTTTATATTGCTTTGGAATTTTCTTGTAGAAAAGTATATTATTTGCAACGTTCTTTGATTTAATGCAAAACTTTGGGCTTCTTTTTATTGTTGAATAATATAATATAAACTTTTGACTAAAATAGTTTAAAAAATAAGTTAGGTTCCTACCAGCCATGAGAACAGGCTGATTTTTAGATCCGGGTATAGCACATACGACCACTTACAAACAGTGAGAAATGCCCTAGAGAAGAGCAATAAATACAATTTCGAACTCTACATAGCCTTCATAGATTATGAGAAGGCTTTTGATTCTGTCGAAATGTGGGCAATCATCAACGGCTTGAACAACTGTTTATTCTAGATACACTACACTAATCAAAGATATATATGAAAATGCAAAGAAAACTTAGTACAGAACAAACACGTATAGGAAGAGGTGTAAGATAGGGAGATACAGTCTCTCCTACGCTATTTATTACAGCTCTAGATTGGACAAAGAAGGGCTTAAAGAAGTGTGTATCTGAGACATTTAAGGTTCGCAGACGATATTGTAGTCATCAGTAGTAATCTACATGAGTTACAAGAAATGATAAACGAGTTAAATTACTACTTAAAGACAATCTTAAGATGAATAAAAGTAAGACTAAAATATACCAACACTAATAACAACACAGCTATACGTTTAGAAGGAACAGCTTTGCAGATTGTTAAGAATTATGTGTATCTGGGGCAAAAAATTACTACGTCGAGAGACAGTGTTAAGTTATATATTCAAAGATAAAACCATCCCAGATAAGTTAAAGGCTAAAGTTTACGACTAGCGCTGAAACTTGGACACTGAATAAAGCCGATAAACAAAAATTAGCTCGAACCCAGAGAGCACACGAAAGACAGGTGATCGGGATAAAACTTAAAGATAGAAAAAGAAACAAATGGATACGGGAACAAATTAAATTAACGGATATTATAGAGCACGTAGTAGAAAGAAAGTGACAATGGGCTGGATATATAGCACGTACGACCAATGATCGATGGACCAAGCAAACATTAGAATGGAGACCGCGAGAACAAAAAAGGAGCCCAAGACCTCTTAAAATAAGATGGCGGGATGATATACAGAAGGTTGTGGGCATTGGATGGATGACAACAGTTGCAAATAGATTGAGATGGAAATTGAGAAGGAAGGCCTACACTCAGCATTTGATAGGACTAGGCTTATAGTGATATAGTGGCATAAAAATGTAATTTCCTGGTCAAATGAAAGTAGTCAAAAGACGAGAGAATTTAATTTCACTTAAAAAGGAATGTTTTGAAAAATAACCAGTCAAGTGCAAGTTGAACTTGCACAATTAGTGTTTCGTACGTTTTTGAAATAAAAAAAAATTGTTACGGTGGTATAAAATGATCAGTGACTTCACAAAACACACCCCAAGGGAGTTTTCAACAAAGTTTATTTCCAATCTTTACTGAATACTGATGACCTTGAACTTTTTTTTTTATGTGCCAAATAAATTATTAAAAGTAATGCACTCGTGATAATTTTCGTTCAATCTACATCCTGTGGAGAATATTCCAGAATTTTTTTCAAAATTTTTTGATCAGTACTTTCGAGATAAGGTGACAGCGATTCTTCGCGATTTTTTAAAAATAATACAAAGAAAGGTGAGCTCAAGTATTACATTATTTATATATATTTTTTACTGGTGTTTTCACAAGCTTTCATTTGACACCACACTCGATGACCCAGTAAAAAAAATTTTTTTTCACTTCCGATTTCACCCCCCAAAACTAACCCCTTAACTCAAAATTTAACTTTCAAAACTACAGGACTCTGACGAGGCATCAATTCCTATATTATTACCAAATTTCAACATTCTATGACAAATAGTTTCGGAGAAAATCGGGTGTGACAGACAGACAGACGGACAGACAGACAGACACCGAAGTAATCTCACTGAAAAGAACATTTTGAATAAAAGATAAATTAATTTTCAAGAATTTGCATACATTTCACATTGGAAAATGCCTTTAATTTTTCATAATTTTTACTTTTACTTACTTACCTACAGTTCAAATTGTTCAGCTAAAGAATCACGAAAATGCTAGATTAAATTTATTGTAGTCTCTGCCTTCAGGTGCAGGCACCTCTCCGCACTATTTTTGTAAGGTCTAATTTATCAATTTGGAGTTAAGGTTAACAGAAAACTAAATACCATGCTAATACTAATCAATTGTGGTTATGATGTTATAGATATCTGCAACACGGAGTGAAGAGAGTTAATTTGTTGCTTTGTGACAGTGCATATTAACAACACACGTTACAGAGTTGGAATTTTGTTTTTTAGGTCTGTATGAAGCGTAATGTTCCTTATATTTAGTGTTAAAATTTCTTCCTGTTTGTACTATATACAGGCTATTGCATTAATTATATTTTAATCTTAAAATCTTAAAATTAAAAAAAAAAATAATCAGATGCGTATAGATTAAAATGTAATGAATGCAATAGCCTATATATAGGACAAACAAGAGGCAATTTTAACACTAGATATAGGGAACATTACGCTTCATACAGACTTAAAAAACAAAATTCCGAATTTACTAACCATTTCTTAGAGACGTCACATAATTTTCCAGAAATAGTCTAAATATTTTACAGTATGAACAAAACGGCAAAATACTAGATTGTTTAGAAGCATTCGAAATTTGCAAAAACCATAAAATTGCAGTATAAATCTATTAAACTTACAGACCGATATTAAAAATTCCACACTTTTAAGCCTGTTTGACCGTAATTAAAATGAAATGAAAAAATCCCTAATCTTTAATGGCCAACAAAAATAATATATATACCTCACTTAATTATAATTTATTCATTGCGTTTGAGAATGTAGTAGTACTACGAAACTGCAGTCGCGCCTAATGCAACTTTTTATACGTGTCAGTTAACAAAATAAAAGTATACTCTGTAACCTGTGTTGGAGTTAACTTGATATTTATAAACCCAAGGTTCAAGATCTTGAAAGTAATTGACTAGCTCTGTAAGATTATTTAACCACTATTAAAACTCCAATTTTAGGTTTCTTTGTCGAAATAAACTATGAGTAGTAATTACGTATTATAGAAATTGTGATTTAAATATAAACTCCTAAGCTATTAAATTCTTTTAATAATATTTTGCTCTTATAAAGAAATTTTTAAATTTGTTTTTAAATATGATGTGATTCATTTTATAAAAAAACTATTGGAATATCCTTTGGCAACACCTGTTTTCTACCTTTGGAGCCATAGGCCTTTGTATCATTGTCCAGTAGCTAAGTTTGTTTAACTTCTAAAAATTGTATTTATAACTAAGTTGGGAATGTGGAATCTTTGGCACAATGATACTACTCGGTATATATCACCACTACACCAAACACTTTATTTTTGCACTGCAAAAATGTGCAAAAATAAAGTGTTTGGTGTAGTGGTGATATATAACGAGTAGTATGGTATTTATAGTTCTGTATTATTTTTCTATTTGTCTTAGCTGAATTCAGTTAAAGATATTTCTTTGCAATCAAACGAGGAACTTATGAAAATTACAGTCCCTGGCCAAATTATTAGACGCACTGCAAGATTTCATGTAAAATATTAATTACCGAGTGATATTGTACCGTTTTATTATATTAAATTGATTTGTTTTTTATTTTTATATTATCCAATCAATTACCTATTTATTTGACATAAATAAAACAGCATTAATTTAGAAAAGCATAAGTTTATTAAGTTTTAAAGAAAAGTGAAATTAATGTTAGTAAAAGTCAATATTTAGTTGAGCCACCTTTAGCCGCTATCAAAGCTTTAATTCTGCGCGGCATGCTATCAGTGCAAGATTGTACTGTCTCCTGCATTTGAGGATGATGATTCCACACATGAATAATCTTTTCTAGGAGCTGGGTTTTGTTGGTAATCACATCTTTAGCCACTTCTCTTTTCATCAGCTCCCACGGGGTTCACATCAGGGCTATTACCCGGCCAATCCAACAGAGGGATATTTTTTTCTGCCAAAAAAGCTTTAACAGACCGAGCAGTGTGGCAGGGAGCTCCATCTTGCATGAAAGTGAATGGTTCTCCATTTGGAAACCATTCTCTGAGCTGCGGAATCAACCGATTTTGTAATACTTCTTTGTACTGATCTTGCCTCATTATTCCTTTGACGACGTACAGACGTCCAGTGCCCTTGCCGCTGATGACTAACCAAATCATCACTTTGGTGGGATGTTTAACCGTCGGGACGACACAATCAGGATGAAACTTTTCTCCATGGCGACGACGCACATACTGAGCTTTATTCTGCAAAATTTCGAATGTGCTTTCGTCACTGAAGCAGACCTGTCAAAAATAGGAAAAAAATATAAACTTCCATGTTTATTTGCTTTATTTAACTGAAAATGATAATAATGTATCAATTATTGATTAAATTGCTGTATCTTACCGATCTCCAGAAGTCCACAACTTTGTCTTGTCATTGTTTGGCCCACTTCAGGCGCTTTGCTTTCATTGCAGCTGTTAACTTGGGCTTCCTGGCGGGGCGACAGGCCTTAAAATCTAATTCTTTCAATTTTCTTCGAACAGTGCGCTCAGAAGCATTTACGCTAGCATCTTGGAGTTGTGATTTTATTACCTTTGGGGTAGCAAATGTGTTTTCTACACAAATTTTCTTCAAACATCTCTCTGACCGTGGAGTGAAAATTGGTTTTCTACCGCATCTTTTCTTTCTTTTCGGGCTTAATTCCTTCCCTGACTCAATTTCCTTTTTTATGCGTCGTACACTAGCTTCAGAAACCTCCAATCTTCGTGATATTTCTCGGTTTGTAAATGTTTTCGCAATCACAAGGGCCTTCACTTCAGCTTTTTTACGTGGTGAAAGATCGCCTTTTCTACCCATAATGAAAATAGTCCAATTACTTTTTTAAAACACTGCATACAAAATAAACTAATAACTGAGTAGTATAAAACTGTTAAACAAACAATCACAGTCCATAAAGCCACAGAAACACGTCCGTACCTGACTCGATTCCGATCGCGACTGATACAGGTTTGTACTTATTTACGTTCATGTATCACTTTTACAACACAGTGCTACCATATGTTAAAAATAAACACAAATATGTAGTCTACAACAATTCTTTTAAATAAAAATCAATAATATTGTAGTTTAAATATACCATTATTGTCTTTGATTGTGTTAGCCGATACTTGTTGGAAATTCATAATAAAATTATATAAAAACAACACTATGTTTTAATTTCCAATATATTTAAAGTCACTTGACAATTGTTTCACCATACAATGGCAGAAGTATGGTGTATGGTGAAACAATTGTCAAGTGACTTTAAATATATTGGAAATTAAAACATAGTGTTGTTTTTATATAATTATACCATTATTGCATAAAAACTCTTAAGAAACATAAAATTACTAAAAAAAATACAGTGCGTCTAATAATTTGGCCAGGGACTGTAGTTGATTAGTCCTATATACGAAATAATAATCTTTATCAAAAATCCGATAGTCTTGGCGTAGGTAATGGACAAATTTGTTTGAGAATATTTTAAATTCGTGAAATATTCTAATCAGTCGTAACTCACGAATTTCAAAAATCATTTTTTATTGCGTCTAGGTAAAAACGCTGGAGTTTCTAGCACGTTTTTCAAGTAATAATAATTAATTTTTACCCATAATTTTTCCATTCAAATCATTATTTTCATTACGAACTTCCTAAAGTATTACAGTAAACTATAATTTAACTATTTCCCAATTATTTTTGTTTTAATTTTTCTGCCAGTTTATATGTATTAGTCGGGCTAATAATAAGATAATTTTGCACTTAAACGTATTGTCTTTAGGAAATTGAATTCGATTATATCCATTTTTACTTGACCTTTCGCCGGTTGGTTCGGAATGAAATTTCGAAAGTAAATTAAAACACACATTCGTTAAAATAACTTATTAATAATTACTAAAAGTAATTGATTTTTAGAGTGAATATTCAGACTAAAAAGCTTTTGTTTTAAAAATGATACAATCGAGTTAAATATTTAATGTTTTAATGTACAGTTTTTTCTGGTACAACCCTTACTCTAAGTTTCTTTTGCCATACACTGTCAGTTTTATCCCTACACCAAGTAATTTTTACATCATATAACAATAATCCTAACCTATTTTGTTAAATAAAATGACGATTAATTCATATAGGTATGCAAATAAAATGGAAATTTATACCCTGTTAAGTATTTTGTTTACTTTTTTTCACGATTTATACTCGATTATCTTATAAAAAAACCTCTGCAAACTAAGTCCGTAGAGACGAAATAAAATATAGTTTATCAGTGACAGAAAGACAAACAAATATTAACGATATTAAGAGAATTATATCTCGATGGCAAAGCGGCTAAATATGAGCCCTGCCGGTGGCAAAAGACGAAGTAAAGCTTCCCAAGAGAGAAACGAATATAAGCTCGACAGCTTTCCCTAGAGTGAGGCGATATTGGCTTAACGCTAATCCATCATAACTTGTGAGCACACAAGATTTCAGATTCTTTTATATCCACATTTAAAAGCTTCATACTTTGTACATGCGATCTGTATGATCCATTTATCTTCTCAAAATACTTTTGCGGCCATTTTGTACCTAATAAAAATGTAAAGCACTCCTTCTACATAATTTGTTTGAGTATTAAGTCTTTCTCTCGCGTGTGCCCTGAAACTTTTAAGCGACTTCCAAATTTAGATAAATTCACCATTTTGCCGCTGTTAAGGCTTATGGCACATTAAATGATGCGTTTTTAAAATCACAAATTGTCCGTGTTTGCATAAAAATCAAGGAACATATTTTTTGGCGTTTCTCTGAAGACTCAGAGTTTGTGTAATCTATCAGACGTAATGAATACGAGCACAAAACCACATTTGTATTGTATGGACATTTAATATGATATCAATCTTAATATTTTTTAAACAACATGGATAAAATATCTAGCAATGACGCTTCGTGTATTGGCTTTAATATACCTTTAATAGCCGTGCCCGCGGCTCCGCTCGCGTGGACTTGGTTCACATTTATCGTCACTGCTTCTTCGTTATGTTTGTATTATTATATAGCCTTAGAGGCCCATGGCTTGGTTGCATACTTGTCTCCACTTCTTTTTGTCTCCTGTTAGCTTTTCCCAGCGCGGGATTCCCATCAACTCCGGATCTTGCTTTACTGCCTGAATCCATGTAGATCGAGATCTACCCTTGCCTCTTCTTCCAACCACTCCTCTTATTAGGGCTTGCTTTGCCTGCCTTTCTCCCTCCATCCTTGCCACGTGTCCCAACCATCTTAATTGCTAGCTTCTTATAATTTGGTTTATAAGGGGTTTCATATATAGGCATTTTAATACGTAGTTTGTTCTTCTTCTCCACAGTCCCTTTTCTTTCCTTCCTCCGTAGATTCTTCTCAAAGCTTTCCTTTCCCACATCTCCAACGTCTCCTTTTCTCTTGCATTCAGCTTCCACGTTTCGCATCCATATGTCACCGTGGGCCTGACAACTGTCATATATATTCTTTCTTATGCTTTTCTTGATACATTCTTTGATTTCAATATTGGATTCATTGTCCTTAAAGATCTCTATCCTTTCGCTATTCTTTCTTGTATCTCCGTCCTTTCTTGTCCACTCTCTGTTATTGTTACTCCCAGATAAATGAATTTGTCTACTTTTTCAAACATATATCTTTTCCCTAAGTTGTTTATTATATCTAAACTTTTGTTGTTTTTACTATCCTTCTTCTTTGTAATTTCCATGTATTTTGATTTTTCCTCATTTATCTTTAGTCCTCTCTTTCTTCTATCCTACTTATGACTTTTTTGAGGTTCTCTCTTGCTCTTGCAATCGCTGTTGGTCTATCGTTCCATTTGTTTTTATTTCTGACTCCCGGATTATCTTCACTAGTACCACAGTAAATAGATATGTTGACATTGAATCCTCAATATATAGTTAATTAATTAATTAATTAATCAATTAATCCTTTCTTCACCTTAAACTTGTCTGATACTTTGCCCTCAACCAACACTGTATTTTCTGTGTTATTCAGAGTCATTCTCAACATGCGAATCAATTTACTTGGAATTTTTAGTTCTTCCATTATCTTGTAGAGTCTTTCTCTATTTATAGAGTCATGTGCTTCTCTGAAATCCACAAAGACCAAGTGTAGTGCCAAATTTTGTACTAAGCTATTATCTTGGATTTGCTTAATCGAAAATATCTGGTCTGTAACCGATCTATTTTTCCTGAATCCACACTGGTACTCTCCCAGAATAGACTCGGCTTTCTCTTCTAGTATGTTTTTGAGAGTCACCACTATTATCTTGTACAAGACATCCAGTAAGGCTATTGGTCTCTAATTAGCACATATAGTTTTTTCTCCTTTTTTGTATATTGGACAAATGAGCGACTCTATCCAGCTCACTGGCATCTTTTCTGTTTCTTATTTTTTTTTGGGTTCTTCTTTGCAGGGTTTGTTTGTCCCCGCCTGCCCTTCAGTTAATTTTGCTTCCTATTTCTCATTCAACTCCTCATTTTCATCTCCATTTCCATCCATCCAGTTTCTTTAAAATATTCCTCCCATCTATTCAGTCTTTCTGCCAAGCTTACTGCTAAACTTCCATCTTTTTTCCTACATATTAGCATTTTGTATCTGTTTATTCCCTTTGTATTTTATAAAAAAAACACGTAAATCAGATAAGTGGTTCTTGAGTGCTAAGCGCACTAATGGACAGCCAGACAGATAGACAGAGAGACGTTACGTTTTATATATATTATAGATTTTTTTGGTATATATTAAATTAAGAATTTAAAAAAAAACACGTAAATCGGATGAGTGATTCTCGAATGATAAGCACACTAACGGACAGACAGACAAACAGGCAGACGTAGCGTTTTATATATATTATAGAGATTATTATTATTATTATATAACCTGGCCAGAGAACATATGTATGAATTTTTAAAAAAAAAACACGTAAATCGGATAAGTGGTTCTTGAGTGATAAGCGCACTAACGGACAGACAGACAGAGAGACGTTACATTTTATATATATTATAGAAGATTATAGATAACGTGGCCAGAGAACAAATGTATGAATTTTTTTAAAAAAAAACTCGTAAATCGGTTAAGTGGTTCTTGAGAGATAAGCGCGCTAACCGACATACAGGTAGACAGAGAGACGTTGCATTTTATATATATTACAGATATTCTTTGCTACATGATATTGTTCCAAATTTAATAGTTTATTCAGTGTATTGCAAGAAAACGCGCTAGCGGCAAACTTTTTTCCGACTTGATTCACTATTATCGTCACTGCCTATTCCTTATGTTATCTAACGTAATAAAATATAGCCTATACCCTGGCCAGAGAACATAAGTATGTTTAAAAAAAAAGCACGTAAATCGGGTAAGTGGTTCTCCAGTGATAAGCGCACTAACGACAGACAGACAGACATAGAGACGTTGCATTTTATATATATTATAGATAAGAATATACCTTATGTGCAAAAAATCGAACTTTTGATAAAAAATCAAACCCAGACCAATTATAATTATTATCAAAGTTATTTTCACATAGCGTTTAGCTAAATATGTTTACATATAGATTTTTGAGATACCACTGAAGGTCGTGGTTTCTGCCGCGTTATTATTATCCGTACTTTTTTATGGGCTTGTCTATTCCTAGTATATACCAAGCGGGCTACATTCATCGAACAGTTCCCATAAAAGTACTTATGTAATGGATTCAAGCCACGAACTTTTCCTCGATGTTCTAAAGAATATTTGGTTCCGAATCCTCAATCACGAAGAGTTATCTTCTGGATAGAATTTAGAAAAGGCGGAGTATGTTTGGGAGCAAAACATAGGAGCAATACTCCATCGATAATCAAATCTGAGCTTTGTATAGGAAGAAAAGCTGTCGTAGAGTCTGTTTAATCTAGTAAAAAAATAATATTTCGAAATTTTGAGAAGCCTTTTTGCTACAAATGCAATATTATTATGTCAAGACATATTTGCTCCCAGGTTAACGCCTAGCAAATTGAGTGGCGATATTAATGGAAGAGAGGGAAGACATATTTCCATCAGGTGCTGTAACGGTAACTTCTTTAGATAGAACTATATCCTTTCATCTAACTTTCAGGTCTTACTTAAGTTGTCTAATCACCCGCTCTCTGCGCACATTTGCAGCTGATATTCAAAGGAAATGAAAAAATAAGCATTCTGTCCTCAGCCAAGCTATAAATTGAATTTTTGTTTTTTTGCAGAAAATCGCTAATATAAAGGACCCCGCACATTTCTTATGGGATGTGGTCCTCGATGAAATTGTCTGAAATCGATATATATTATCCCTCTCGAGCTCCTGATCAAAAGTTCTTATGGACACAAAGTTGGAAAATGGACAGTTTTTCAGATATCGGGGGGGGAGAAAGACGATTTTCGAGGGTCTTATCGATAACAGCGTAGAGCCGTGATGTTGTTTATGCTCCTCTCTCCGGAGTATACAAGGGTTTTTTCGGTCGTTGATTCCAAATCTGGTATCAAAAATGATATTTGACAGTTGGCAGCTGTCAAAAAACTTCCAACTCGCCTTATTTCTAATAAAATGCTCATCAGAATATACATCGGGGCGTTTTTACGGTCGCTGATTCGAATTCCAGTGTTAAAAATGACATTTTTGACATCGGAATTGTTTTCAAACTGAAGGCATAGATTCAGGTCATCACGTGCGAAGTCTACTACGTCCACGTCGTTGTTCCCGGGTAATGCTAAAGTAGATAAAAACAACCATTCTTATTCTTATAAACAATTTGTTACACGTTAGGTGAGTTGACATTTTGTTGGTAGCTGCCAAATCTCGAATGTCAGTTTTGACACCGGAATTGGAATCAGTGACGTCACGATGCCGCGATATATATTCTGATGAGCATTTAGTAGAAATAAGGCGAGTTCACAGTTTTTTGACAGCTGCCAACGGTCAAATGTCATTTTTGATAGATTTGAAATCAGGACCGAAAAAGCCCCCGTATATTCCGGAGAACGGCGCATAAACAACCTCACGGCTCTACGCTGTTGCCGACAAGATCTCCGAAAATCATCTTTTTCCCCCGATATCTGAAAAACTGTTCATTTTCCGACTGTATGCACATGGGAACTTTTGATCAGGAGTTCGAGGAGAATAACATATATCGATTTTAGACAATTTCACCTAGGGCCACTTTCCATAAGAAATGTGCAGGGTGCTTTAAAAGATAGAAGAAGACCGGGTGAGGCCTTGGAATACAGTTGATAGTGAAAGCATCCCAAACGCATTCATTAACTGCCACCTACAAGAAACAACTTTTGAGGAAACTGGAGAGTTATTCACAAAACCCTTGGCAAAGCAATAAAAGCTGCTTAGCGAATAATCCGTCATATCACACACGGTCGACTTGCAATCGGCAATATATGGTAGTAAAAGAAAGCGAAAGACGTCACAGGGTGTTAAATCACATAAATACCGCTATTACTCTAAAGCAGGCTTGACAGAATTTCTAAAGAAGCAATCACAAATTCAATTTACTATGTCCCAGCTCTCTACCTGTTGTACACAGTTGATTTTCAAATCTTCAATGAATTTCACAAACGATTTCCTCTCCTTTGATGAAATTATGTACCTTTCGAATATTAACTTTGCTCAATGCACTTTTTGGACCACCAAACTTCTTGTTGTCCTCAAGCGCCTCACGACCACCTAGTACGGGTTAAGTATTCTTCACCATTTAATGTCTTTCGGTTACTAAGTTTAATATAAAAGTTAATCGCCCCTCTTTATTTGAAACTCATTTTCCAATCATTCGTCGAAACACACTGTTACTTCTCAAGCTCAGCGTTTAATGAAACAAATGTCATAAAAAAGCTGACACGCACTAAAGGTGGTTGCCGCTTTCAACAATAAAAGGATATAACGGTTGGCATTACTATTTTTTTTCTGTTTTCAGAAAGTTCGTTTTCGGTTGTATTATAACTGATATCAAGAGGTAAAGGCCTAAAAATGTCAAACATTCAGATCAAAGGGTCGGCTTTATCGCAATATGATATTACTTGTATCAAAGTTTTAGCATCCGTCGGAGTACACAAAAAATTCCATTGAATGCTTTTTTTCTATTTTCGTTATTATTTTATTCAGTTGAGTTTATTATTACCAATGTATTTTTGTTCGTTGTTTTCAAGTACGGTATTTGAAATTTGAGCTTAAATAACAAATATTAAATCTTAGCTGTTCATTGAAATGTATTATAGATATTCATGGTTGAAAAATGTGTTTTCTTGTAGGCCCAAGCAGTACATCCATTGATCAGTGTTGTTTCGACTAATCCCAAACATTTCTCGAAAGTCTGATTTAGCATTTTTGATACACGCAATTGAACACTTTGGAGAATCTCGAGCGGTTGCTCTTGACATATCCAAGGCACTCGACCGGGTTTGGCACGATGGACTGTTGGCTAAGCTACGCTCTTACGGTATGTCCGAAAAGTTCTGTTTGTGGCTGTCATGTTTCCTCAGTGAGCGTTCTTTACGAGTGGCGGTCGACGGATTTCTTTCTAACACCTTGACTATCAACGCCGGTGTACCCCAAGGCTCCATACTCTCCTTCTCATTTACATTAACGATCTGCTGGAAAAGACCAGAAATCCAAACTACAGCTTTATAGATGACAGTACGCCTATGTCTTCATTCACTTTGAACGCTCGGACATCGGCTACTCAGGCGAGTGTCCGCAGACAGCGGGAAGTTGTTCAACTTAACAAAGACCTGGAAAAAAATTCTATTTTGAGGTGACAGTAACCAAGTGGAATTTAACGCTACAAAAACCAAGGCAGCAGTTTTTTCTAAAAGAGTTAATGTTGTTGAACCCGACATAGTTATGGCGGAGCACTCCATTCCTCTAACATCGTCACTCAATTTGTTGGGCGTTAATTTGAGAGCTAATATGTCCTGGCATGAGCATATTGCAGGCATAGCAAGGAGAGCTTCTCAGAAGTTGGGAATATTATTTCGAACCAGAAAGCTTTACACTCCACAACAACTGTTAATTCTTTACAAAGTTCAAATTCGCCCAACTATGGAATACTGCTCTCATGTTTGGGGCTCCGCTCCCAAACATACACTGCATTTATTGGATTCTATTCAAAGAAGAGCTGCTCGTCTGATTGGAGACCCGGAACTGACCGGCGGCCTTGATTCGCTGGAACATCGAAGAACGGTTGGCGACTTGAGCCTATTCTACAAGTATTTTCATGGAAAGTGTTCGGAGGATGTGGCCCGTTTAATTCCTCCTAGAGCGGTGCATGTTAGAAATACACGTCGCGCTGATACTTCACATCCGTATGAGGTTCAGCTTGTTACTCCTCGTACAACGCTTTTCAAGCAGTTTTTTTATATTTAGAACACATCCCTTTGGAATAACTTGCCCAGGATTGTGTTTCCCACCGAGTACAATTTACAGCGATTCAAGAGCAATGTGAATCTCTTTTTCCGCACACGTGCCGCTCCTGTAGCGCTTTAGGGACCTCCCTGCAGCACGTGTGCTAGACCCATAAAAAAAAATATTCAGTTATTGATATTTACAGTCAGTCGCCGACCATTAAGCATAGATAATATCAAATAAGTCTCTGGCGAAACGTTTGCGTCAAAAAACCCTGATCACTGAATGTACTACTCGGTTAAAACGAATACTAATCTTCTGCAAACATTTTACTGTATTGCCGTATCACAATTATTATTAAAAAAACATTATTTAATACTGATGGTTATAAAACATAACACAGTAATAATAAACTTCAAAACAAATTATAAAATGCAGCAAACTTTAAAGCCTGTTTTGAGCCTCGTGCAAGGCACAGTAAATTATAAACAAGAATCCTGCATATCGTTTATGACACAATTGGGAGATGTACCGAGAAAAATCACTGTTCTTTCTCACTCCTTTATTTTGCATATTTAACTCTGTCCTTTAATATTACATTGCCTCTAGTAGGATTTTGCGGCGGGACAAGTTTAACTACAAAGAAAAGCTTTATAGTGTGTCGTTTTGAAACGTTATAAAAATCTGAACTTTAAAGTTGTTTCTGTATTGTAGATTTTAAATCGAAATTAGGTCTCAAAACATGATGAAACTATTTAATTTTTCTACTTCTCTTGTTAAAAGGAAGTCAGTATTGTACTCGTAAAAATTATCCTCCGAGATTCCTGCTTTTCTTCATGCTTTATGTTCTCACAAAAAACATAATGTCGTATTTCCGTCGGTCTTCACTTCGCCGACGACCAGGTAGTAATTTCCCAGGACAAAGAAGACCTAGAACTTATGACAATAAAGCTATTCGAAAAGTATGAAAGATGGAGGTTAACAGTAAACTATCCAAAACTAAATATCTGTGTATCGGTGGAGAGGAGGGAAGCCTTACTTTAAATGATGGTCAGGTGATTGGTGTCTATGATCATTATATCTATCTAGGAACAAGAATAGATAGGAAAGACAGAACCGATACTACACACTACAATGAGATTTTTAAAAGCGTTGTACTCTATGGCTGCGAAGATTCGCAGTTAATTAAGAGTTTAGAACAGCAACTTCTTGCTCTCGAAATGGACTACTGACGAAGATCGGTTGGTGTATCGAGTTGGGTGTCAAATGAAAGCTTGTAAAAACACGAGTTCAAAAATATGTATGATCTAATCCTTGAGCACACTTATTTTTAAAAAATGCCCAAAATTTGCTGTCCCCTCACCCTATCTCGAAAAGTACTGATCAAAAATTTTCGAAAAAATTCTAGAATAGTCTTCATAAAGTGTAGATTGAGCGAAAATTATCACGAGTGCATTATGTTTGATAAGTTATCTGGTCAAAAAAATCTAAGTGCCTTGATAATATGGTGAAGATTTTTGTAATAGACTTTTCAGTACATTACTGATATCGAGTCGTGCGTCCCATCGGTGTCGAGACAAAATAATTTTATTTTATTTGTTTATAATTAAACAAATATCTAGGTAGTAAATATTTGTTTTGCACTTTTATTACTAAATTCTAGATTGAGCTAGATTGGTTTATTGACTGTTAGGTAGCTAAGATGCTATAACTATTACACATTATTGTCTAAGAGAAAGCGTGAAAATACATATTGGATCTTAAGATATATACATGTCAGGGACCTAACTATCTTAGCCTAGGTAAGGGTTTTATTTTATTTAATCTACCCTCACGACTTACATAATTAAAGAAAAATATTTTCCGCTAGATTTATTAAACTAGTCTAATTTGTCTGTTAGAGTTTTAAATCGATAAAAGCACTAGTAAATTAGGTAAAGTTATGATGCGGTGCAATACAAAACTAGTTCGTTTTTATTTATGATTAAACCGAGAATAATAAAATATTCTATTACAGTTCTAAAAACTCTAATTTA
>CM032447.1:113531846-113594346 GCA_019049505.1 Pachyrhynchus sulphureomaculatus
ATGGGAATGTATATTTTTCGAGACCTAAGAACACTAAACCGTAAGAAAAAACAAAAACTGCAGGGAATAATTGTTTTTCTTTAACAAGAGATGTAAAAACAATAATTTATCTACTGTGCCAGGGGCAAGTAAGTTTCGGCCAATTTACCTGTTTGTTTTTCTAAAATTTGTTCTATAATCAACTTAACATTTTTAGGTTACTCTGTAATCAGATATCAATCTCTTTTACATACTATTTCTGTTAAAATTGGGCATAACCAAAATGCAAGAACACTGAACTAGAAGTATATTATGATATATGCTTAACCCTTCTAACCCTCTACCTCATTCCTTTTACCTTATATATCTTTTGCGATAAATGATTAGCTAAAATTTTTTTAAATATCTCACCAAAAACCAGGAAAACTTATTATAATAATATTGAAATTATAGAATATTAGTAGTGATAGCTAATAACACCAGTGAGCTACAGGAAGTGTTGAACCAGCCGAATATGGTCTCTGCAAGGGTAGGTATTAAAATAAATTTTAAAAAAATTAGCCCTGAAGATACCAACATACAGACAAGAAATAACTCTATAGAACGCGTCGACGAGTATATCTATTTAGGTCACACTATTAAGATCGGAAAGGAGTATGCAGAAATTACCAGGCACATAAAGCTGGCATGCGCAGCTTTTGGGAAACTAGGACATATCTTAAAAAGTACTACAATACCCATAAACCCAGAAACTAAAATCTGCAATTTTTGTGTTCTACCGGTCAGTACATATGGACTGGATAGGATGTGTCTCATTAAGCATTTGTTAAAAAGCTCGTAACTTTACAGAGAGCTATGGAGAGAAGCATGCTTGGTATCACCCTTAGGGATAGATTCATAATGAGCTGATAAGGAGACGAACCAAAGTCACTGACATAACTCTGGAGATGGCAAAGATGAAGTGGCGATGGGCAGGTCATGTGGCTAGATCATCTGGAGACAGATGAGGGTATAGGATCACGTAATGGAGACCAGAGAAACAGATCCAGAACGCTGGATCGATGATATAAGAGTGGTAGTTTGCAACCAGTGGTAAAAGACAGGGAAGCATGGAAGAGATTAGAAGAGACCTACGTCCAGAAGTGGATGAGCTTAGGTTGAGAAGAAGAAGAATATTTAATAATTTCCATTCCTTTTATTCTCTACCCTTATTAATATTGCAAGTAACAAAATAAAAATGTAATGTTTCGTTCCTTTGGCTCAAAGAACTCTGAATAATACTTATAGCACAATAAATAAAAACTCCTTTTCTCATCTTTTAGACGTCGCATAATTATATATAGTAAATAAATAATTATGTTTAAAATTTCTTCATTATCGCAACGCAAACCTGGAAAAACTCACAGAATACTATTGAAACTTTACAGTATTTGTCTACTACACCTCTTTCACCCTTTCCCCCATTAAAATTGAAAGTAATAAAAAAATAACTTAATTTTTGTAATTCTTCGTTTCCATAACCCCGAAAAAGGCCTATAATACCATATATGGTGTATATATGGAGACATCTTTTAGTATAAATAATATGCTTAAATTTTCCAGTACGACAAATAGAAAACCTGTACATACCTCAAAATGATTTTTTAAAAATCCGTTAATTTTCGTCATGTCTGGTATTTTATTAACATCATGATATTGCAAATTAGTATTCAAAATATCTAACTGTTCGTAAATATCACCAAGCAAAGCTACTAAAAAAAATTAAAGAGAATTCTAAAATTGATTTTCATAAACTAATTTCTCCCATTGCAAGTATTTTGCATACTTGTTTCTGTTTTTAACTACAAAACTCTTTAACAAATGAAGAATTTGTCTCAAGAGCTCTTCGGAGTTATTTGTTGTAATTAGAACATAAGATCAGATCGATATTCTGTCATAGCCTTAGCACCATCGGTGCTAGTATTTTTCGTCATGCGAAAAAAAAATATTTTCTGTAATTCTATTTTTCGTATCGTATCTGATAAACGCTATAAACTGGACATAGTGGGAAATAGCCCCGCTTCAGAAAAGTTTGCTCTAAAAAATTACCTTTTAGCCTAATCTCTAAAGGAGTTGTTTTTCCTGTAAATGTCTGATATTCGATTTTTGAATATGTATTACATCTATTTTATCGGAATTTAAATGCAAGATTTCATCGCAACCCCTCTAAACTATATTTACAGATATGGCATGACCATATTGACAGCCGCCTTGTGGAAATATTGTGTTTTTTTTTTTTGTTTTAATGCGGACCTAAAATCGAAAAGTGATTTTTGAAGTTTTAACTCTCACTTGTCTGCTTAAAAGTTACGTATGTTATCGTATAAAAGTAATAGAGAGCAATAAAATTCATAGCTATATAAATTTTATAGACAACAAAATATAAATGACAGGCATACCGGTATTGGCTACTAGTTATTAGAGCGATTTTGCAACGCTGATGGTTCACATGCCTTATCCTTATCATTATCTCCAGCATGTGCAGTATTAACGCGAAGGAATTGCACTTTCACATTCGGCAGAATTGCAATAAAATAAAGTAAGGTTAGGTTAGTATTCATCTTCTATTTTTTTCATTCACTGCACGACCCGCTGATGTCTGCTGTATATCTAAGTTGAAAAAAAAGACCCTACATAATAGCGATAAGAATAACGAATTTCAAATAATCTCTTTTATAAGTTAATAAATAAGGGAAATTGTTATCGTTAATAAAGGTTTCTCTTATTTAAAGATATTTATTTCTTCCGTTTACTATTGCGCATGCTCCAAATAAAGATAAAGGAAGTGGCCTGTCAAAATAAGCGTTGCAAAATCTCTCTGTTTTGTAATTCCCACATTATATTTTACACCTGACGTCATAAATTTACTGGTCTTTATTTATACACTCTTCCTTTCTTCGAGTAAAAAACACTAAAGTTCGTTAACTTTGTACCAAACGAATCTATTTATATAATATTTATGCAACCTGAAAGCCAAGGTCCTACGTCACTCAAAATTACTTACGAAATTAGGCACGCTTAGTTTAGGAAACATTTCCTAAGCTAAATGCATACCGGCTACTTTTATGTTTAGATTAGATTTCACGGGCTCTTAATTAGTAAAAGCATAAATTTGTTTAAGTACATTATAAAGGGGAATGTACTGGCATTTTGAATATACATATTATGTCCTAGTTACTAGGTAAATTTATTATTGAGCTCGTTGTTGCTCTTTGGGGTAGCGCTTCATTTTTTTTTAACTTTTGAGTTGAAATGAAATAGCAGTGATTTGCAAACGACATATATATGTGTATATATATATATATATATATATATATATATATATATATATATATATATATATAAAATTAGTGGAAACATTAGCAAATAAACCAGAAGGATCCCTTTCGCCAACTCAAAGAAACTTCCCCAAAACAACCTAACAACTAAGATCATTGCGAAACCTCCCGAACCTGACCGGTAAAGTCAGGATGTTACCCCATGCCAGGGTGCCGGCCGGTGTCCTCCTTTGAGGCCGCTTCCCTAGACACTCGATAAGAATAGACAAATTGGGTCATTCATAACATCGTTTCCCGCCAAATCAATGGTCCATAAGAAACTTCAATGAATGCGGTAAGGACAAGTAGAAAATACTGGACAAAATTTCAGTCATGTTTTATAGAGAAACTTGTATCGGGTTTCGTGCGACGTCGCTAAAACCAATTGTGGATTTTTTAACTTTAATAGCAGGTTATATAAGGATAAATACAACTTGTTAAAGTCCAAATTGAAAAAAAAACATTTAGCTGTGTGTTATAAACATAATTTTATTTATTTTCTTCTCTTTTAGCTAAAATTATGAACGATAATTTTACTTCATTAGATCTATGTTTTAATCATATTGCGAAACTCGGTGAATCATAAATAGACAAGGCGAAATCGGCGCCATCGTTGGAAAAAATTTTCTAATTGAATTTTTTTTCATAACCTTCTCCAGGAGATGTCCCTGAAAGAGGATCAACATGTTGCCGGGCGGTAACCTGGTCCGAATTTGTTTTAAACAAATTTTTTTTAAATAAAGTCCAAAAATTGAAATGAATTGAACAAGTTTTTTTAGGTAAATTGGACCATTTTGAACAAAAAATGTCTCTTGTGAATTTTCTCTAAAATGCGCCGTTTTCGAGATATCGGCGATTTTAGGTGTGAGAAAACGCGAAAATGGCCACTTTCACCTCCCAATATTGGGGTCAAAAATTAAAATTTTCAATGTTGCCAAGTGTCCAAATTAAAGTTTGAGATCTCTTCTACAAATTACCGTAGGAAATATTGCAATATCTTTATTTTTAAACATTGTTTTTTAACAGTTAACAAATTGCGTTCGAGCGCCCGCGGCCGCATCGAAACTGTATACATAGATATATACGCAACGCCCGTACGTAGGCGCGCGGAACTGTATACGCGCTGCAACTCGCTGTAACGTGAAGTATCATGCAAAAGTTCAAACATGCTATTGCTTAAATAAGAGTCGGACACTTTAATAGTTTATTCATTTCTTTTCCGCCCTTACAAGTATGTACATGTGTAATTATGTCTTTTTCTATTAAACGAATTAAATGTGATCATAAGTGCATTTTCTGTGGTAAGTGTGATGATGTTGTACAACAACCAAATTTTGAATCATTTCAAAAAATTCAACAAGCAGCTAATCGTCGGAAAGATGACATAAGTACAAAATTTAACGATTTATATAATCCAAGTAGCAGTGAACAAACTTTTTCTTGGCACAGAAAGTGTTATGCTTCCTATGTAAGTAAAGAAAAAATTGTACGTCGGGAAAATGCTCTCAAAAAAACTGGAAGCAGAAAATAATCAAGCTGTTAATAATGAAAAACAGTTATTATCAATTGAACCCGAAGAGAAAGAAAAACCAACATTGCGATCAAAAAGTGTGTCAAAAGCAGAATGCGTTCGTTTATTTCTATTCTTTCTCGGACTATTCTTTCCGTGTTTATCCTGTTTATAACTATTACATCTTTTACTATATTTTTTTCTGATCATAAATATGTAGTCTATCTCGTTTTTTACCACTCCATTTGGACTTACCCATGTTTATTTTCTATGTGGTTTTTTTTGTAATAAAAGGTGTTTATAGCGAATAAATTGATGTTGTTCTAAGAAATTTATTAACATTTGACCACATTCGGTCCTTGTATCCATACCGAATTTACCTATTTTATTTTTACTTGCGTCAACCTGACCGCCTATCTAGGCGTTAAAATCGTCTATCACCAGGGTATAATGACAACAATCCCGTTCGACGGCAGTTGTTATTTCGTCGTAGAAATTTTCTACTCAATCGTCATTGTGTGATGTTGTTGGGACATACACTTGAATTATTTTTATTCTACAGTGCTTTGTTATCTTTAGTACAACATAGGCTACCCTATTTGATATTGCATTATATGTTATTATGTTTAGAGCTATTTTTCTATTTATTATAAAACCTACTCCTCCAACGTTCTCTTCCTCACTTTCTACCTCTATTCTCTTGTAATACAATATATTTCCTGAATATAATGTTATGCATTGTTCTTCCTTTCTTTTAATCTCACTCAGATCCATTATGTCCCATTTCATCTGTTTCACTTCTTCCTCCAGTGCTTCCACTTTATCATTAGTACTCATCGTCCTTAAATTATGTCATTATTGCCAGTTTCGTTTTCCTTTGGCAGCCTTTCCTCACGCAGGTATTTTTAGCACCCTTTGCCTCTTCCCCACATCGATTGCTACCGTAATCTCGGGTTTCAGGACTGCTGAGGACTAAGGGCCGTTCATTCTATGTCTATCCATATCTCATGAAGGGAGGGTTGGTTTTTACTCACCACCCAGTCTGGGTACATACGTTGTTTGCAACCGCCCAATCTGGGTCAGAAGCTGCAGTTGCGGATTTTCATAGCTTGACCTCCTCCATCAAGACCTTACCGGCAAGGGTGGCCTACCAGTAGCTATGCTACCGCTGGCATTGTTCCTTGGAACTTGGAATTTACCAAGCCCTCTCACCGACAACAAGGTGAAAGTGCCCGCAGTATCACAGCTGATGAAATCATGATGTGATTTTCGCCTGCGAATTTCTGGTATCGGGCTGATATTGAAATTACTTCGTCCATCGCCCCGATACAGTAATCGCATAGCTGCTGTCCTAAGCCATGTCTTCAATAAATTCGCAGGTACTTATTTGCCAAACCTTATTTGCACCTGACCTGTACATCCATAGAACGTTCCCTCTCAGCTATTAGGACGCGCTATGTCGAGCTTGAGGAGTGCCCCGTACGAGTGTGGTGCTGAAGGAACCCTACTCATTCCAAAGATCCTCCTTCAGGGAAACTGCTACCGGCCACGGCATAGTTTTGATTGAGTTTATAAAAATCAACTCTGAGTTGAGTTTCGGATCGCGGAAAGAGTGTACATGTGAATCGAACGCCCGGTAATTCAACTCGTTCAACGAGCATTATTACGGTAGTATTTCGATCTATTTAATTATTTTGTCGATTGCAATCGAGAGGACTAGAAATAAAGCAGAGTGTAGTGTTAGAATTAAGACAATAAATAAAAAATTTGGAGGTTTATGAGAATAATTCTGTGAAATTGTATGAAGCTAACAAAACGATAAGCGACGACCTTGATCGTTTTACTGTTTACGGTGATAAGAAATATAAACAACAGTTTTTTTTTTCTTTTTCTCCCGTGTTTGAAAATGGAATATACGAGGCACACACGTAAAGTTTTTATAACAGAAAGAACAATGGATAGCGATGATTATACCTCAGGAGACTCGAAAAGAGGGCGAGTCGAAGAAAAAAAAGAGCCAATGGGATTATTCAAGAAGAGTAAAAAGCTGGTAAGAACACCACAGAAAGAGAAAAACGAAAGAGTAGATAAGATAGACAATTTGATAGGAATGATCAGAGGGCTAATGTCAGATATAAAACATATAAAACAAGATCAGAAGAGATACCAACAAGAGTTGAAGGAACTAAGAAAGGAGAATAAAGTATTGAAAGAGGAAAATAAGATAATTAGAGAAAACATGAGAAGTATGGATTTGAAGATGAGTAGACTGGAAAAAAACAACGTAAGGAATAATATTGTAATATCGGGAATAAAATTTGCAGCGAATAACCAACCAAATCTGATAATGGGTGTAGAACATTTTATGGAGAGGAGTATGGACACAAAAGTACAGATTAAAGATGTGATAAAAATAGGAGCGGTTATGTACAAGACAGAACTTGGAAACACGGTAGATAAAGAAGCTGTAATGAAAAATAAAAACAAACTGAGAAACCTAAGAGAAAGAGTTTACATAAACAACGATTTAACAAAAGATGAACGGGAAACATGTAGCAGAGAACGAGAGAAAGAATGGAAAAAGGGTGAAAATAGGATATCAAGAAATCGTAATCGAAGGAAGAGAATATAACCGAGACATTGAGGAAGAAAAACTGAAAGAACAAACAAAGAATACAACGACTATCAAGTCAAAAAACTGAGAAAAAAAGGAGAGAGATAGGTAGATTGACGACGACCCTGGCAAAGACAAAAGGTATGGAAAGAGAAGACCAGTAAAATGAATACAAATAAGAAGATAATCAAAGAAATAGATAAGAAGAAAGAAATAGGAAATAATTATCGAGCTATTAGATTGAAAATATGGAATAATAGGGGTATAAACAGAAAAGAGGATGAACTGACAGAAGAACAACAAATGCACTATGTAGGAATCACTGAAACAGAAAGGAAAGGAAATGGACGCAAAAAATTAGAAGGAAAAGCATACAAAAATCAACATAGAGACATATGTAATACCGGAAAAAGATGCAGAATTCACACAAACAGAAGAAACTAATACAGAAGGAACAAAGGAGGCAATTGGCAATTTAAACAGGATGGAAGGATATAGAAGAAAACATGGAAAAAGACAGATATAGAATAACTCAACTCCACGGGCCTTACACTCCTAACAAAAGGGGTAAAAAACGCATAAGGATTAAGTAAGTAAGTGATAAAATTCACTTTCTTTAAAAAACATTTGTAAGGTTATAAATCTCAGACATAATTTATATTACTACTTATTACCGTGGGATACGTCTCTATCTACTCTAATTGTGTAGTATTTCGGTTTTCAAAATGTTTAAACTTAGTTTATTATACAATAACTTTTTATCAGGACAAATTTGTGTATAGCAAATGAGTTTCATATCAATTTATTTTGTTTTTACGGCACACAGTTTTTGTTAACACAAATCGTTTTGGATATTATAAGGATGTTCGTACTTATATTTACTATTTCTAGTAGCTAGTTATGCTTTTATATAACAGATTATAACCACAAATTTAAATAATATTTAGCTGTTAATCAGCCGTATAATATTATTTACTTTCTTTTCTATGCTAAAATCATGCACTTGATTAGGCTGGACATATTGATATTGTGAAAGGACTTTTTTAAATTTTAAAAGTCTGGCAACACTATAAATTTGACTGATTCTTCCGAACTGATGCAATGAACCAGTTTTGATTACACGTTAGATGATTGTTCGTGTTCTAATGTTAATATTCGGAGGTTTAGGGGTAGTTAAGGTTTATAAAATAATATAAATTTTAATGTCAGAAGATAAAAAAAACACGAAAACGCTAACAGTTCAAAATGTATTCATGCGGTATTTTTTTTGCTATTAATTCAATTTAGTTGTTACTAAGTCTACCGAAAAAATTTCGAGCCTTTTTGTAAAAAAAATTAATTTTGGACCTGGCAACATAGCATGTTTGTTAAATTATTAATTAGCACATTGCATTTGCAAAATCGTTAAATATTTATATTGTCACTGGATTAAATTGTTTGCTATATAATAATTTTAAGTGTATAATCATTGTTATTATTGGTAGCTATTTTCATGAACTTCAATTAATTTAAACTGTAAATAATTTATATTACTGGTTGTACCAACTTCTTCCTTATTTTCAACTAACCAAGTATCTATTTGTAATTAAAATATAATGCTAAAGTAATAACAAATTTATTGTTGCTCTCAACAACTAACATAGTCATCAATTCAGCCAGTTTTCGTCATTATAAAAATTACTCAGAAACCTGTTCACTGATGAGAGATAACATACTGATCCTCATGAATTAGTAGGAATATATATATATATATATATATATATATATATATATATATATACATATATACATATATATATATATATATATATATATATATATATATATATATATATATATATATATATATATATATATATATATATATATATATATATATATATATATATATATATATATATATATACATATATACATATATACATATATATATATATATATATATATATATATATATATATATATATATATATATATATATATATATATATATATATAGTCAGTCAAAAAAAACTCCATACACCATCTGCTTTCTACACTATTTTTCTGTTATGTTTAACTAATTAATTGGAACTATGAGAGAACATGTTTAAATTAATATTTGAAACTTAACCAACGAGGATTAGTATTAAAAACAACTGCGGAACATTTTATTTGGAAGTTACATCATTGTTATAAAAATATAAACAAAATTAATGTCAAAAAAGTCTCCATACACTTAACAATTACCAATAATAGTTTGACGGACTTTAACGGAAAATAACAACTTCGTTTAAACTAATGTTTAGTGGGATTCCCGTTGGCTTTGATAATCTCCCGTAACCTTTTTGTCATGCTTACAACCAGCTTTCTGGTAACTTCTGCTGGCATGTTCTGCCATTCATTCAATATTCTGTTTTTTAATTCTTCTCTATTTGAAACATTATGTTTGCGAATGCGCCGTTTAAGTTCCTCCCATAAATGCTTGATGGGTTAACATCTGGTGATTGCGGAGGTGTATGAAGCTGCTACCACACATTATGGGTCATCCATTCTCGCACCAAGTTTGCGGTACGTTTCGGATCATTGTCCTGTTGGGAAATGTACCTTTTTTCGAGTGCTAATTTTTGGACCCTCTCTCTTAAATTGTCTCCCAAATGTTCAGATAAACATGCTGATCGATGGTACCGTTAATAAAATGTAAATTTACAACCCCTCCAGCGGACATGCATCCCCAAAGCAGAACACTGCCATCCCCTTGTCTCACCGCGGAACAAATGTTTTTAATATCGAATGCGGTATTCTTCTTTCTCCAAACTTTAGTTCTGCCATCAGACCCAAAAAGGTTAATTTTAGTTTCATTACTAAAAATTACGGATTCCCAAAATTCATTAGGTTTAGTAACGTATTTCCTAGCAAAGGTAACCGCTTTTTGCAGTTAGCTTCGGAAATTAAAGGCTTCTTTCTGGCTGCACACCCCTTAAAGGCTGCCCTGTGTAAACAAGTTCTCACTGTTTGTGAACAAACATTTTTCGAAAATTGTTCCCGTACTTCTTTTAATTCTGGTGCACTTTTCTTGGGATTTATAATTATTTGTCAAACAATACTGGCCTCTTCACTTGAAGTCAGTTCCTTGGGACGACCGGAGCGTGGTCGAATTGTATAGAAACTCGTCGATTTATACTGGTTTACAATATACTGAACAGTAGCATTTAACAATTTTTCCTATATTTCTGTACGATTTTCCATCTTTTCACAAATCTTTCGAACTTGAAATAGAATTTCACAATTTCTCTCGCTCATTTTTAATACTACTTTAAAAACCCATTGCAAAATTACTAACAACGAATGACAGATTATAAAGTATGGCCGAAAATTATTCATTTGTTTTCAGTTTAGCGAGCAATAGATAGCTTGATAAAATGCGGCTGATTATAATGTGTTTTTTTTCAGTTCGGTTCTTGAGTATATGGAGACTTTTTTGATATTAATTATGTTTACATTTTTATAACAATGATGTAACTTTTAAATAAAATGTTCGGTAGTTGTTTTTACTACTAATCCTATATATTTACATATGTGTATATAATACTTAAGTAAATACTTAGTTTAAATAACATAAATTAGTTTAATGAAATTTATCCGGTAGTTCCCTGGAAAACGAGTAGTTCCAAAATAAATATTAATTTTAACTTTTGTGCACTAGAGAATAACTTAATTCAAGTGCTACACCTTCAGTATTTTAAATAATAGAATTAGGCAGCCAAAAAGCTTTTATTGAAATTCGAAATATTAAAATAATTTCTCGACTCTGATACACCTAGACAGGATTTATAACATGACACTCCCGTTCCTTTATCCCATTTTGTGTTTTACTTTAAATAATTATACTGTATTTGTTATCTAGAAACCTTGAAAAATTGTCATAATACTTTGAAACTTAATGTATTAAAAAAAAAAATTGTATTTTAACTTAACCTAACTAAAGTACTTCTTTATTTAAAATAGCAGTAATGTATCCTTTTTTCCAAACAATAACAATGTTTTACTTGAGATCACTCTATTACTGATGTCGCGTCCCCTTACAAATAGTTTCTCTTAGTATGGGAGATAATGAAAAATAATATAATTTTTACATATCCCTGCTTTAGGAGCCCTGAAAATGACATATAACATAATATATTTAAAGCTATATCCTTTAAGCCTTCCTATACATCTTAAATCCTGTGTGTCTCAAACTATAACACGTAGGCTGAAAAGAACGATGTAATCAGTCCAACACTTTTCTAACATTTTTATACTTTTCTTGTCGAAGGATTTGTCTTTGCATTCAAAATAGGCGTCATTTTCGGGGATAACTTCTTCATTGGAGCCAAGTCTCTTTCCCGCGAGCATTTTTTTGAGGTCTTCGAGTAGATAATAATCGCTGGGGGCCAAATCTAGAGAATACGGTGGATAAGGAATCAATTCGAGCTTCAATTTATGCAATTTTGCCGTTGACTTGTGATACGGTGCATTGTCTTGATGAAAAGAGCACTTTTTTCTTGTTCATTTGGGGCTTTTTCGTTGCGATTTTTGCCTTTAAACGCACCAGTAACTTTATATAATATTCGCTATTGATGGTTTTCCCTTCTTAGCATAGTTGATAATAATTATTCCATGCGCATCCCAAAATTCAGAGGCCAAAACCTTCCCAGCCTTGGTGTGTCTTTGGTCGCTTAGGACGGCTTTCACCGGCTGCTGTCCATTCAGCTGACTGCCGAGTTGATTCCGGTGTGTAGTGGTGGATTCATGTTTCATCCATTGTCACATATCGCATGAAAGAACTTTTTTTTTTGTGCTTAAACAGGTCCAAACAAGCTCAGAATCATAAATACGTTGTTGTTTTTGGTCCACAGTGAGCAAACGCGGTACCCATTTCGAACAGAGCTTTCTCATGTCCAAATGTTTATGCAAAATATGAACAACACGTTCGTTTGATATCTTTAGGGTGTCAACAATTTCACGCAATTTTACTTTACGATCATCCAAAAGAATTTTGTGGATTTTTTTGATATTTTCCGGTGATACCACCTCATTTGGGCGTCCAGAGCGTTCACGACCGCGTTTAAATTTAGCATACCAGTAAATGGTGAGTCATTTTCCAGGGGTAGAGTCTCCGTAATACTTATCAAGTCATTGCTTTGCTTGAACGGTATTTTTCCCATCAAAAAACAGTGTTTAACCAACACACGAATTTTCATTTTTTCCATTGTTTTGAAAATATCAAAAGTAGCGTCACTAAAACTACTGTAACTTGTAAACTAATCGTCGAAATGTGATGAAATTTTGACATGTATCATTTGAAGGTTGGTACTTCCTAAAAATCATATGCATTTTTTGAAAAGGGCGCCATCAGTGTATCAGACCAAAAACTTTTCAGCCTACGTGTTAAGTAACTATATTCGTTTGTTCGTGAATCAGGGAATTTCTCACAATATTATTGAAGTTCTATAAAATATATTGATATTCATTGTTTTCACCTTCGTTCCTTAAAGCTATATCGTTTGAAAACCATATGTTCTTGTCACATTTTAAGTATTTTTTATGTATGGTACATATAATTTGAAATTAATATCTTATTTTGTTCGGGAATGCTATAAAGACTTCCTCGTCATCTAAAGACCTTGTAATGAGGTTTTTAGAAAAAGTTACTATGTAGTACCAATATTTAAATCAATTACTGCAAAAATAATATTAAAAAAAATACGTGAGAATTCATGCACTTTATGAGTAGTTGCTAATAAAAATTATGGGTATTCTTATCGACTTTGCTTTTTGTTTCACCAGTTAAGGAAGTGCACTGTGCCAATTAGATTCTTAGACTATTCATGAGTTCTTTGGAATTTATTTTTCCGTTTGGTTAACTGTTAAACTTTTATTTCTTGATAATTAATATTTGCTTACTAATGTTTTCTTATGTACAACCCGGTAATCCACACATATTAGAAGAACAACTAATGCTGTTAACACATTCTTACACCAATATTCTTAAAATATTTCTTAATTTCATTCTTAGACTCCTCCAACATTCATATTCATGTGAGCATACATAATTATGCTTGAGACTCTACAAATACACTTCTCGTGAAACAAACACTATAAATTTCCTCGCTACTCATAGTACTTCTATATATATATATATATATATATATATATATATATATATATATATATATATATATATATATATATATATATATATGTATGTATACATACATATATATATATATATATATATATATTATATATATATATATATATATATATACATATATACATATATGTATACATACATATATATATATATATATATATATATATATATATATATATATATATATATATATATATATATATATATACAATACATTAAAATTCTGAGTTTCAATCCGTTCGGCTAACAATGAATTTGCACGACGTTTCGCCAAAATGTCATTTGGCTCTTGCACTTGCAGCAGCTGCTGCTACTCGATATTGTGATCTTGCTGCTGCTGCTCGAAGCTAACTTTTCTTGCAAACACCCAGTTCTGTTAACTACTGACTTGGAGTTTTTCATACCAAAGAATAACTTAATTCAAGTGTTAAAACTTGATATTTTGAATGGTTGCGCAGAGGAAAAACTCCAGAAAAATTTACAGCTGAAACTTGACCTTTTTTTCTACATATTATGTCTCCTAACACTAGAAATAAGGTAAAAAGAACATGATTGTCTTCAAGAACCCTAAAAAGTACACATATTACGATATATTAGAAGCAACCCCTCTAACCCTCTTCCCACCTTTTTAACTAGTTATATCATTGGCTATAACTCACTATGCTTAAAGTTTGTTCATTTTCTGAATCAGAAACCAGGAAAAATTATAAAAATAGTATTAAAACTGTACAAAACTTATTGTCCCTCGTCTTTTTCAACCGCTTCCCTGTAGCGGTATTGTCAAGAACTAAAAAATTCTTTTCTACCTTAAAGGTTATATGTATACCAAACTTGAAATCGATATCTCATTTCATTTAAGAATTATCGTGTCAATATACATACAACCCGATGGATTTGGGGACCTTGAAACGTAAAGTAATGCGAAAATCTCGGAAGGTATTTTTTGACGAATACAATACTTTTCTTAGTGACGGGACTAACAATGAATTTGGACTTTTTTTTATATAAAAACTCATTGTAAAAATATTACTAAAGACATTTACTCAGCCCAACCCAAGCGGCAGTTTTTTCTAAAAAAGTTAACGTTGCTGAACCCGACATAGTTATGTCGGGGCACTCCATTCCCCTAGCATCGTCGCTCAATTTGTTGGGCGTTAGTTTGGGAGCAAATATGTCTTGGCATGAACATGTTGCAGGCATAGCAAGGAGAGCTTCTCAAAAGTTGGGAATATTATTTAGAACCAGAAAGCTTTATACCCCACAGCAACTGTTAATTCTTTACAAAGCCCAAATTCGACCAACTATGGAATACTGCTCCCACGTTTGGGGCTCCGCTCCCAAACATACACTGCATTTGTTGGATTCTGTTCAGAGAAGAGCGGTCCGTCTGATTGGGGACCCGGAATTGACCGGCGGCCTTGATTCGCTGGAACATCGAAGACCGGTTGGCGACTTGAGTCTGTTCTACAAGTATTTTCATGGAAGGTGTTCGAAGGATGTAGCCCGCTTAATTCCTCCCAAAGCGGTGCATGTTAGAAATACACGTGGCGCTGGTGCTTCGCATCCGTATGAGGTTCAGCTTGTTACTCCGCGTACAATGCTTTTCAAGCAATCTTTTATATGGAGAACGTCATCCCTTTGGAATAATTTGCCCAGCGCTGTGTTTTCCACCGAGTACAATTTACAGCAATTCAAGAACAACGTGAATCGCTTTTTCCGCACTCGTGCCGCTCCTGGAGCGCTTTAGGGACTTCCCTGCAGCACGTGTGCTAGACCCATAAAAAAAAAAAAAAAAAATTTTACTCAGTACTGCTTTGGCAAGCACGTAGTTCTAACATAAGTTCTTATTTTGATTTTATTACGCTAGAGAAAAAACTTAATCTAAACCTTATAAGCCACTATTTTAACTGATAGCTACTTTAAGGCAAGACATTAATCACAAAAAAAAGAATATGGGCTTCAGAGATATTCGCTATGAAAATCTAACATCATACCCTATACACTATTTTCTGTTCAAACTGAAAATAGTAAAAAAAATTGTATCAATTTTAGATTTCCCTATTTTAAAAACTCTGGAAAAGGACGTACAACATGACATATACGAAGCAACTACTCTAACGCCCTCCCGCTTTAACTGTTATATGTTTAACTAAACATAATTGTGCTTAAAATTTGTTCATTATCACAACTAAAAAACAAAAAAAATTATTTTATTGATTTTGAAAATATACAGCATTTACTGTTGAGCCCACCTCTTTCACTTCTTCCCCTAAAGTGTTATCATTCAAAAACTGTAGATTTCATTCATACTTCAAGTATAATATGCGTTTCAAATTTAAAATCGATATCTTTCATTCGAGAGCTATTTGTCTCAACAGTTTGACAGATCGATAAACTAATAGGAAAACAATGTTTTTTATAATTTCGGTATTCCAAAACTTCTCGAAGGGAAGATTTTTCTACGAATAAAATGCCTTCCTTTAGTGAGAAAAGTAAAAATACTGAAGAATAATTACAAATAAATTAGTTAAATATTGCAAATCGTGACTTAGAAACATAGCAAACTGTATCCTGTTTCTTACGGTAGTACGGGTATTTTGTAGGAATCATAAAAATTGTAATTTGTTACAAGTAATTCTAAAAATTAAACTACTATAATTATAATGACCAACTCAGTTGCGTATCGTAGGTATTTCGGGCAATTAGAAATTATTACAGTTATAATTGACGTTAAAATTAAATGAAAATACCGGTTATTAACAAGACTTTATTATATGTAATAATTAGGTTCGGCTAACTAAGAGATGTTTCTATTTCATTAGCCTGCAAGTTAAAGAACTAATCAATGAATCGCATAATATTCTTGTTATCTTTTATAAACCAAGGTAATTTATCATACAATTTTAGTTTCTTGCTTTTAATTATTTTTAAAACTCCATATGGTTATTGACAACACAAGTTTTCATAAAACATGTAACGTTTCTTTCATTGCTAATAATAAAAATCTTTTCCATGAAGTATGCCCGTGTTTCTCCCTTCTATTGTTCAAATGAAAAGCTAGTGATAGGTAGGAATTAAGCTACTTTGTCCAGTAGTCAATAATTGTTGCGCTGTTAAGCTTTTTAACATTGGAATAAAGACTCTGCGAGGTTGGATTTTGCCAAAAAATTGTTGATTTTTTCTCTCTAAGGTTTATAACTCTAATAAGTTTTGAAAGCAACACCTATTACTTGAACCAAATATTGAACACTATTCTGAAGCTTCATTTGTCATATGAACAAACCCTAAATTTTAAGTAGATTTGAGTATTTTTTAAAGATGGAAAAAATGGAATATCGTGCAGTGATAAAATTCTTTGTTTTGGAAGGTTTATCGGCAACTGAAATCCATGTAAAGTTAGTAAAAGTGTTAAAAGAGTCTGCTTTTTTATTGATAAATGTTCATAGATAGACTCTAGAGTTTAAACGTGGTCGTACAAGCGTTAATGATGATCCATGTTCAGGATATCCAAAAACTGCAACAACCGAAGAAACTGTTGTGCTAGTACAAAATATGGTAATGAAAGAACGTCGATTAACTGTGGATGATTTAGCTAAGGCGTCTCACGTAGATCAGTACATTAATCAATGTTTTGGGCATGAGAAAGCTATTTACAAGATGGGTGCCGTATTTGTTAGCATCGGAACAAAAATGCACTCGAGAAAAACTTTCTAAACAGCATTTGACTCGTTTCACAAAGAATAAAACTGATTTTGTGCGTCGATTTGTAACTATGGATAAGACTTGAGTTTACCCGTATGATCCTGGATTGTGACAACAAACTGCACAGTGGACTAAGCCCGATTGTTTAGCTCCAAAGCAGCCAAAGTGATGTCCAAAAAAATAATGGCTCAGTTTTTTAGGATGCAAAAGGAATTTTGTTAATTGACTACCTTCAAACCGGTAAAAAAGTGACTGGAGAGTATTATTTAAACTTTTTGGAGCAGCTGAATGAGAAAATTCGTGAGAAAAGGCCCGGTTTGCAGAAGAAAAAAATTATCTTTCTCATGACAGCGCACCTGTTCACAGAGTATTTTGACAACGGCAAAACTGGTCGGATTAAAATACAAATTGTTGGAACTTCCACCTTATTTGCCAGATCTGGCTCCGCGTTGCTTCCTTCTGTTCCCAAACCTCAAAAGATTTCTAGGTGGAAAGCGTTTTTTTTTTCAACAAATGACGAGGTTATAGCACTTGAGAGATGGGGTAAATAAATTAGAAAATCGCTGGAAAAAATGTATTAAGCTTAAAGGAGATTATACTGAAGAATAAATTTATTTGGACTCAATAATTCATCTTGTTTCATTAGCGCTTTCAAAACTTATTGAGTGACCTATAGTTCATGAACTTTAATAAAATAAATAAAGTCAGACTTGCATGTAAATCACAAATATAACCTAGTCATTGCTAATCAAGTAGTTTATAGTGTTCTGTCAGATATTCTATATCAACGGGTGAAAGAATATAATTCCATTGCTGAGAACATTTGTTTACATGAACGTAAAATTGTATCGTCGCGTATAACGGCGAAGTTACATTTTTACGTAGGCGGGTTTTATGAACTTTTATTTTATCTCATACATTTTGGTTTACATATAAGGTAAAAATATTACAGATATAATAAAAACTTATATTTTATTGTACTTTGAATGTTAACTATCATTATAAATGAGATACAAGGTGGTTCATAAGAAAGTGAATTTTAAACTATTTAAAATAAAATAACAGAAGCTTAAATTAAATATTTTTTACTATTATTATATTTATTATATTAACTAGCCCTATAAAAATTATTTCTGAAAAATAATATCATCATCGTAAACCGTTATGTTCTCCACATATTTCTAAGCGCGGTGAAATTATCGATCCACTGTGCAGCAACTTGTTTTAGTCATTCATCCATAATTCGTTTTTTTGATATCGCATTCTTCGCCTTCCGGTTCCTAGTTTCCATTCTCTTCGATCTTCTCAATCTGGCTCTTGGTCTCCCTCTTCTCCTTTTTTCGCTTGGTACCCACTTTAGAATCATCTTTGGTATTCAGTGTTCTTTCTTTCTTTCCACGTGTTCGTACCATATAAGCTGCCGTTACTGAATTTCCCCAATAATCGTAGTTTTTACTTTCATTACATCCTTTATTTCATTTCTAACTATATCCATTCTTGACACTACAGCCGATTTTCGCCAGTAATCCGTTTCAAGTGCCATTAGTTTCTGTTCCAATCGTTTCACAACCATATAACACAATGATTTTAAATACTGTATTATAAATGAGGTGCTTTCTCTGTGATGTTATGTTCTTCGACCACAGAACAGAGTTTAGGCCTCTTATGACCGCCTTTCCTGTACTTATTCCACTCTCCACTTCTTTTTCCGTTCTAAACCGTCTTATGTTAGTTCCGAGATTTATATATATATATATATATATATATATATATATATATATATATATATATATATATATATATACTCTTCACAAGCATCAGTGACCTCACCGGTATTTAGTGTAAGGCTTTCCTGTTTTCCTCCTAGACACAAATATCTGGTTTTCTTGCAGGTAACTATTAAACCCCAGTTTTTTTTTTTCATAAATTCAAGGTCGTCTTGGTCCTGAGCAATAACCAACTGATCGTCGGCAAAATGTTTTAGTGACTGCCGAATATTTCCTTTAGGTTGTTACAAGGAGCGCGGATTCTTATTGCAAATTTTATTTTTGAAACATCTCCATGAAAAAAAAAATCCATCGGAGTCAAATCAAGGATATATGGAGGCCAACTTATGTTACAAGTACATTTACCGTACTTTATCGTGTGCATATTGAGAGGTCGGGTTTTACTCGAACACATTCCACGCGTGCATCGTTTGTTGAAGTTCTTGGTCGACCTGCCTGAGGTCTACTTATAGTTTATCCAGTTTTGTTTAAACTTCTAGGTTCATCTTTAATCAGTCGAATGCTCGGGGAGTGTTACGCTGTGTAAATAATAATGTAAAAGTGTGGCCACGTGTAAAAAAAAGCATTCAATAATTTTTACTAAAAAAACAATACATTTGATTTAAATTCATACCCATTCGATATGGTATAAACCTTTTTGACGTCTTAAGTTCGAAAAGTGGTATTTTGCAGGGTGAGTTAAACAAAATTTACGACTCCTGTTAAAAAACCAACACTTTACATGCGACATACAAAATATTGATAAGCACATCTCCCAGCGCGCTTTTCCTGGAGTCTTACAAAAAATTATATTTTCCATACTAGTGTTGTATAGATTGTTTTTTAAAAGAATAACCGGTCAAGTGCAAGTTGAACTTGCACAATTAGTGTTCCGTACGTAAAATAAAAAAAATTGTTACGGAGGTATAAAATGATCAGTGACTTCACAAACCACACTCCAAATGAGTTTTCAACAAAGTTTGATTCCAATCTTTACTGAAAAATAATGACCTTGAGATGTTTTTTTTTTTATATATACCAGATAATTTATTAAAGGTAATACACTCGTGATAATTTTCGTTCAATCTACACCCCGTGGAGAATATTCCAGAATTTTTTCAAAATTTTTAGATTAGTACTTTTTGAGATAAGGTAGGGGGACAGCGATTTTTTGCGATTTTTTAAAAATAATACAAAGAAAAGTATGCGCAAGTATTACATTATATATACATTTTTTACTCGTGTTTTCACAAGCTTTCATTTGGCACCACACTCGATGACCTAGTAAAAAAATTTTTTTTTTACTTCCGATTTCACCCCCAAAAATTAACCCCTTAAGTCAAAATTCAACTTTCAAAACTACACGGCTCTGATGAGACCATCAATTTCTATATTATTATCAAGTTTCAACTTTCTATGACAAATAGTTTCGGAGAAAATCGGGTGTGACAGACAGACAGACAGACACGGAAGTCATCTTATAAGTGTTCCGTACGGAACATTAAAAATTGAGAAAAATCATAATTTTGCCAACGGATTTACCATACAATTGATTTTTCCGTTAAACTAATTATAATAAACACAGATTTTAAATTGATAATTCTATATCTTTGTTGTTTTGTTTAAATGTAAAATTAATGAATTTGCCAAGTTTATAGTTTCACCAACTATATATGGAGAAAAATGTAGTTTACAAACTATATGTGGTGAGAAGTGAAGTGAGATATTTTGTTTTTATACTGGAAATGACGTCGTACAACTTCCCTTCTTTTTTCGAAAAATGTTAGCCTAGAGTTAATTTGGAGTTACAACAAACAAATAATCGTCCGAATATAGCACCTAAACACAATAATAATTTTATTTATACCTTACTTAGTAGGACAATTAATAAATAAATATTTTCATTAATTTTTTTAACTATTTGAATTAGAGCTTGAATGTTTTCGTAAGGAGTCATTACTGCTTTTTCATTATTACTGTCTTCAGATTTTTATGATGTTTTATATAAAATATGAGATTTTTCGATTTAAAATGTTTTCGTTAATGTTCTGGGTTCAAATGGATATTAAATTTATCGTTTAATCTGTATATAAACGTTTTTACCCACACAATATTTCTTTTGTTGGCTTTTCCGTTAATGTCTTGAAATTCCTGTTAAATATCCCACATCTGCTATAGTAAAGCATCTGTCTGTCAGTTTCATGGATATTTAAGAATTAGGGCACAGACTTCTTTACCTTTTAAATTTTAAATAAGTACTGTTTATTTTTTTGCTTTTCTTTTTTATACTGGGAGGGTTTGCCAATTAGAAACGTGACATAAATAGTATCAAGAATATATACTGAGCATAAAAATGTGCCATTTCTTTAACATACGTGGGCTGTCTGAAAAGTTCTAGACCTAACAATAAAAGAATATTTTTTTTTACTTGAAATATGTTTTATTTTTCAATATAATCTCCTGAAACTTCAATACATTTATTCCAACGCTTTTCCGATAATTCAATACCATCATTAAAGTGTGATTCCGAAAGGTCTGCAAAATATTCATCTACGGCTGCAATAGCTTCGTCATTTGATGTAAAACGCTTTCCAGCCAGAAATTTTTTCAATTTTGGAAAAAAATAATAGTTAGAGGGAGTCAAATCTGGTGAATACGCTGGATGTTCAAGCAATTCGTACTTTTCGTTGAATTTTGCCATCGACAAAACACTTGCGTGAACACGTGCATTCTCTTGATGAAAAATGATTCTTTTCTTCTTTAAAGTGGGTCTTTTCTTACGAATTTTTGCATCCAATTAATCCAAAAGGTTACCATAATATTCAGAGTTAATTGTTTCACCTTTCTGAAGAAAATCGATCAACAAAACACCTTTGTAATCCCATCAACAGTTATGAAACGACATTTGAAATCCATTTAGATCTTGAGAAATACGCATTGGAATGCGTTTTAGGTCAATTGTCAGTAATTGCTGCACCCATCTTGCACAAAGCTTTTTCACGCAAAATATTTCCAATTCGTTCTTTTGATATGCCTATGACCTCAGCTATTTCACCCACTTTCATTCGTGGATCATCATGGACCATTGAATTGAATAATTTGTGCTGTACTTGTATGACCAGATTTAAAGAGAACTTTTTCACAGTCGAAAATGAAGGTCATGCATCCTTACTCACTTAATTTTAGTTGAATTTCTCTTGTTTTTTTTTTGAATGAATTTCTCTTGTTCATCCAAAACAAAGAATTTAATCACTGCATGGTATTCAATTTTTTCTATTTTAAAAAAATCAGTGATACTTCAATATTAAACAGCTACTACTACTCGAATGAATTGACCGATCAAAAGAAAATTTTGCATGTGTTTATATAAAGGATGAAACTTTCCAATACAATTATGGTTTCACAGTTTCTAATGTCACCTATGTGTCAGGCCGAGAGCTTTTCAGACAGCCTAGTATTATACTTATAGTATTCAGTAAAATAAATCACCTCAAGTTAAATAACGAATATAATAGGATCGCTTAAAAGTTGTTTTTTTTTTTAATTTTAATTTCGCAGCCATCGTCATTGTCAATGTGTACTGTTACGATACTTCCTTTTAAAATTTCTGTATGTGTCTTTTAATTTCCTTGCTAAACAGAAGTATTGTATTTGTGCAAAAATAACTCTCCGAGGTTTTTGATTTTCTTCATGTTTGATGGCCCATAGATCATCAATTATCAGTCTATTATTACAATAACTCTCGAACGAAATAAGATACTGGTTTTAAATTTGAGACACATAACATACAGTAGCAATGGAGCTCATATTTTTTGAGCGTTATCGGTAAAGGAAAAGGGTAAAAAGACCCCAGACTTATCAGTTTTGCTTATTTTCTGTATCATTATGAGAATTTTTCTTGGTTTTTGATTCATATAACAAACAAATTTTAATCATTTACCAATCAAGTATTTAAAATCAAATCAAATAAGGGATAAAAGTGGAGGGCGAAGAATATTAGAGACATTGCTTCCTATATATCGTGTTACATGTCCTTCTTAGGGTTCTAGTAGTCAAAGAATTGAGGTGGAAGTAGGAGTTAGAGATGATTCTTCGTATTATATGCCCTTTCAGCGTCCTTGGAGTCGAGAAAGCTGTGTTATTTTTTCATTATTTGCCATTGTTTAAATCTGCAAGGGATTCTTGCAATCAAAAAATCTGAACATTGTTATTTTTGATTTTTTTAATTAGTCAAATATATAAGTGGTTAATGAACTAGGGAAGAGGTTAGAGGGATTTTATCGAATATATTGTACTATACTTTAATTTCTGGGTTTCTGGAGTAGACTAATTTGAACATGATGTTATTTTTTCATCATTTTCGATACTTTAAACACATAATGAAATAGAGTAGGGAGTTAGAGGAGGTATCTCGTATAGATCGTGATATACCTTCTTTTCAGTATTCTTTGAGTCGGGGTATCTTAAAAATGTGTTATATTTTTATTATTTTTAATTGGTTAAACATGTAAGCTGTTAATGAGGCAAGAGAAGAGGTGAGAGAGATGGCTTCATATAGATCTGTTATGCTTTGCTTTTGAGTCGAGGGATCCGAAAATTGTGTTATTTTTCCAATATTTTCAATAGTGTGTAGAGGTAAATGTCCGGTTTCCATATCCTATCATTTTATATATTGATTTGTAGTGTTTGAATTAAGTTATTTTTTAGGGTAAAAAGTTAAATTTACTACTTATTTTAACACGTTGTTAGAGAATTATTGAGAAAATAACTTTACCGATTTTAATTTTACTATAGGGCATATTAGACTAGAATAAGTGCAGTTATAGAGAATTTTCAAACTTTTAAAAAATACACTTAAAAATGACCGTCTATAACTGAAAGAAAATGAAGTCTGTGTAGAAAATATTAGGAATATGGTTGAAATTTTATTACTATTATCAACGATTTGCAAATTTAAACCAGAAAATCCCATGAACGATAGGAGAGGGCACAACGAAGTAGGGATATATAGGAATAATTATATTATATTTTGAAATATCCATTTATGTAACTGGAAATAACATGAAATTATAAGTATAGATTTTACGTCATGTTTCCTACACCGTTTCTACAGATCTATCATTATTTGGAAAAACAGGATTTCTCTCCCTGATTGCTGTTTGATGCCTCTTATTTGCCTATTGACACTCTGTAAGTGGTTGCGCCTTTCGGGTCTTCTTTTTTCCTTAAAGAAATCTTTTTTTCAATATGCCCCCTGCCCCTAGAACCTGGCTACGCCACTAATATTTACGTTGGCGCGTTAGTTATACTGGCGTTATGAAATCACTTTGCTGGTTTTAAAACATTGTTTTAAAAACAGCTGCCCTAAAATTATATAAAAATGTGTTTACGTTTGGTTTAAAAAACAATAGCATAGGTGCCTTGACCCTACTAATGTTACTGCTTCAGAAAATGCAAGATGAATCGAGGATATGTTATTATTTTGGTGAAAAATCGCATGTAATCCTTTTTTATATATCGTTAAAAAGGTCTATCGTGGCGTAGTGACTCTCGTCGGATCTATTAAATATATTAGGTTGTCGCAAAAGCATTGAGTCAGAATTGAGATAATTATTTTTTATATTTTGAAAAAAGATGTCATTTTGTTTCATGACTTTCTGCCATTTTCCCGCCATTGCAGAACTTCTGTAGTTTCTGAGCTAAAAATTGTGACAAGTGCTTTTCACAGGCTTCGTTTGAAACTAACTAAACACCATGCAGGGAGCACTGCAGAGACAGCAGCAAATGCATTAAAATTTCCCAGCCAAGCACTCTCAGTTGTCATCAAAATGACTGTGGTCTGGCGTCGTTATAGTTGACTAGTTCTGCTCAATTTTTTTTAATCGCTTGCTTTAATTTGGTTAACTGCAGGCAGTAGAGTGCAGAGTCAACCTTTTGGCCAGGTCGCAGCAGCTAATCTTACGCGATTCCCTTCCAGTCTCACCAAATACCCAGCATCACCTTTTTTGACGTCAATTCCGGCTTTGCCACCGTTCGTGGAGCCTCTTCCTTTTTCGACCATACATATTATTATCGTCCGTGATCCACTTTTTATAGCCCATGATCAATCGTTTCAGAAATGACTCGATTGCATTACGTTTATGTAGAGATTCGCAGATGGAATGGAATGTTTTAGCATCAAAATATGTGGCACCTAAATATTGACTTTCTTTTTGTAACCAGCTTTTTCCAAATGGTTTAACACTGTGATGGGGGTTTAGATCCTTGGAGATGTCATGGCTACATGGGAGGTCTTGCTTAAATGTTACCAAAACTCTATTAACCTTTTTTGTCATTGGCCATCTCCATTTTCTGAATGCGGAATATATTCCCTTTTATTCTTCTTAAAATTTTGTACAAACATGATACTTGTAAAATATTTTTACGTTTCTAAATTTTAAGATTTTTATGTACTGCAGTTAGATATAGTAAGATTACAAAAGTGCTTGTACTCTTAAGTATGTCTCTTGCCAAGTTTCCTTCTTATGGTTTTAAGTCCTTATTTACCATAAATATTTATAATGCCTGAATAAGTTACCGAATAAAGCCTCTTAGCAGTCAGAGTTTTCAGACGTATGGTAATTGAGACGATTCTGTGGAAGTTAAGAATTATGCAATACAGATTTTAAATAGATAATTATAGATAAAATAATAATCCAAAAAAATTATATTCACTAAGGAGACTGACAGAAAAAATTAAGATTGCTTAGTAAAGGCTAGTTTTTGAAATCTGGATTTAATAAGTTTTTCTTTTTTAAAAAGTCATTTCAGTGTTTACAAGGGCGGCCTTTTAAGTTTTTACAGACGACCACTAGACGGCGCTATTGAGATGTGACATTACATTGTTGCAAAGTTTGACATTTATTATTGTTAAAACAGTGACAGCTCAGAAATTGGCCGAGTAGTTTGTTACAATGAGTGTTGTGAACAAATGGAAATTTCACGTGAAGGTTTTTGTTGGGTGATTTTTACGATTTTAATAAGGTTCTAACTCAACAACGATGCCTCGAGTCGCTTCGTTCAACTTTTGGTAATGAATCAGAAAAGACTGTTTACAATTGGTTTGCAGAATTTTGTCATGGTTGTGCTTCCTTTAGCGATGAATCTCGTGAAGGTCGACCAAAATCGGTTGTTCTAAAAAACATCGATGCTATGCGCAACATGATTGAAGAGGATCGGCATGTGACTTACCGTGAGATAGAGGCATATCGAAGACTGTGAAAAAGATCTGTTCCCTCTGGATTCCACATAATTTGATCGAAACTTAAAAACAGGCTTGGTGTAAAAAACTGCTTAAAAAATTCGACCGAGGACATGCAAAATCCGTAAACAACATCGTAACAGGAGACGAAACTTGGATATGTTGATATGTTCGTAAGAGCCGGAAACTAAGCAACAATGAACTGTTTGGGTGTTCCAAGATGAACCGAATCCAACAAAAGTGGTTCGTTCGCGGAACACTTCCAAGAAAATGATCGCTTGTTTCTTTGGTTATACTGGACATGTGGCAACCAGAGAATCGAAGAACAGATGCTGAATGGTATACAACAATTTGTTAGTCAGAAGTCATCGATGAAATCAGGAAAAACAACGAAAAACGTCGCATCATTTTTCATCATGACAATGCCAGCACGTCAAACAATTGATTATTTGATGGAGAAAAACATCGAATTAATGTCTCATTGCACGTACTCACCTGATTTATCACCCAACGACTTCTTTTGTTTCTACATATCAAAAAAAAAAACGTGGACAGTGATTTTCAACACCTCAAGAAGCTATTAAATCTGTCCAAAACCATGTTTTTGAGATACCAAATCCAGAGTAGAAAAAAATGTTTCGAGAATTGGTTCCAACGCATGCAGAAGTATATAAATCTTAAAGATGAATATTTTGAGAAACAATAAAATGATTTGTACCAAAAATTTTTTTCTTTCATTATTTTTGTAACAATTTAAAAGGTAATTTTTTATGAAGCGAGTTGCACTTTCTTAATCGTATCTAGTAACACGCTAGTGAGTTATTTTGTACGATTTTTACCTATGTGCACCAACAAAACTCTAAAAGTGCCCTTCTTTGCTACAGTGAAATCGTATAGGAAGACATTTTCATTTTTTATGGATTCTTTGTGGGTGTGCAGAAGTGAGTAAAAGTTTCAGCAACGACTAACTGCGATTAATCGTGTTGAGTTGCATTATTATCCGAAGATCTTTAAACTGCTCGATGTGCTATTACTACAGAACGAAAATAGGTATGGTTTTCGGAGATGAATGTAACTATTTCCTGCGTTAAGTTGCGTGCGTTCAATCGTATATAGTAACACATTTTCTTAGGACAATTTTTTAATTGCTCTCTGTATTTTTTTTACCTATGTACACATAAAAACTTCTAATGGTATTTTTTACATATGAAGGTAATCTCATTATTTTATGGGTATTTTGTAAGTGTACACAGGTGAACAAAGTTGCGGCAACTAGTTACTGCAGTATTATAGGTCGTCTTAATACACCTAAATTTACACAGGTTCAGCTTTGATGTTTTGGCTGTGATATTTAAAATTTATTATTTATAAGGACTGATTTACAAGACGAGATAAAAACAATGATATTATAGCAGACCATTATGTAGTATATGTGCTACAAATTTTAGTGTGTGTAGTGCGTTTTGTTTACTATATGTCCAGCTAACTGTCAGAAGTATCGAAAACCTCATATATCCAATTAATCTCCTACAGAAACTACTGCAAAGGTTGAACCAATATGGGTTCTAAAAAGTATTTCTGCATATTTCTCGTTATTTGTGTCATAGAAAGATATATCTGAAATTTTCGATTCAATGTTTCCATGTTATATTTCTTATGACGTTTACAAGAATATATGACGTCATTATTCTACAAGTGACGCATTAGCGCCATTTTATAAATAAATGCTTAGATAAATAAAAGGAAAGAAAGCGTATATTTTGTTATGTTACGATAATAATACAAATCCAGCGTCACATGTACTAATAATAATACTAAATCCGATCAGATATTTTAAAAGATTGATGGATTTTTAACGCTTATTTTGGAAGGCTACTGTCTTTATCTTTATTTGAAGCATGCCCAATAGAAAAGGGAAGAAATTAAATCTAAGTACTCAGCTGTAATTGCTATTTGAAGCATGCGCCCACCGTTTAGAACTTGCGCAGTATTGAAACAAAATAAGAGAAACGATTTCCCTTATTTAGCAACTTATAAGAGAGGATATTTGAAGTCCATCGCTATTTTGGTAGGGCCTGTTTTTTCCTACTTAGGTATACAAACCACTAAAAATACATGTACAAAATTCAGTAAAATTGAAATTATAATCTCTTATTACCAATAACACTGACAAAAGTTAAATAGTGTTCAGATTGTGTTGGGATTTTGCATTCTCGGGCACAATGGAATTACAGAATAGTTATCACCACTACAACAAAAATTTTATTTTTGCGCGTTTCTCGAACCATGTGAGCATCATCACGAGTAATGTTCTTTACGAGTGGCAGTCGACGGATTTCTTTCTAACGCCTTCAGCATCAACGCCGGTATACCCCAAGGCTCCATACTGTCTCCTACTCTCTTTCTCACTTATATTAACGATCTACTGGAAAAGGCCAAGAATCCAATCTACAGCTTTGCAGATGACAGTACACTTATCTCTTCATTCATTTTGAATGCTCGGACATCGGCTACTTAGACGAATGTCCGCAGACAGCAGGAAGTCATTCAACCTAACAAAGACCTGGAAGAAATTCTATCTTGGGATGACAGTAACCAAGTGGAATTTAACGTTACAAAAGCCAGGCGGCAGTTTTTGCTAAAAAAGTTAACGTTGCTGAACCCGATATAGTTATGTTGGGGCACTCCATTTCTTTAATATCGTCACTCAGTTTGTTGGGCGTTTATTTGGGAGCAAATATATCCTGGCATGAACATGCTGCAGGCATAGCATGGAGAGTTGCTCAAAAGTTGGGAATATTATTTCGAACCAGATAGCTTTACACTCCACAACAACTGTTAATTCTTTACAAAGCTCAAATTCGACCAACTATGGAATACTGCTCCCATGTTTTGAGCTCGCTCCCAAACATACACTGCATTTGTTGGATTTTATTCAGAGAAGAGCTGTTCGTCTGATTGGAGACCGGAACTGACCGGCGGCCTTGATTCGCTGGAACATCGAAGAACGATTGGCGACTTGAGTCTATTCTACAAGTATTTTCATGGAAAGTGTTCGAAGGATGTGGCCCGCTTAATTCCTCCCAGAGCGGTGAATGTTAAAACTACACGTCGCGCTAATACTTCACATCCGTATGAGGTTCAGCTTGTTACTCCTCGTACAACGCTTTTCAAGCAGTCTTTTATATGGAAAACATCATCCCTTTGGAATAATTTGCCCGGGACTGTGTTTCCCACCGAGTAAAATTTACAGCGATTCAAGAACAACGTGAATCGCTTTCTCCGCACACGTGTCGCTCCTGTAGCGCTTTAGGGACTTCCCTGTAGCACGTGTGCTAGACCCATAAAAAAAAATGACTTACTGACTTCTCCTGATGATACTAACATGGTTAGTGTGTCGGGTGAAAAAATATAGTGTTCAGTGCAGTGGTGATAACTGTTGAGTATTGCTAATTTCAAATGAAATTTGATTTATCGCACATTCGTATTAGCTCGGAAATATTGAAGGAAGTGATAGAAACCTGTTAGACACCACTTTAATTTAGATAGTTGTGTTAACCAATCAAATACTAATATACCAGGTGTGCTTAACCATGAAAAAAAAAACATCCCCTAAGTTTAGAGAAGATGAATACTAGCATAACCTTACTTTTAGGTTATTTTATTCCAATTTGACCGTAGTGTGAAAGTGCAATTTCTTCGCGTTAATACTGCGCATGCTTGAGATAGTGATAAGGACAAAGGCATGTGAAAAATAAGCGTTGCAAAATCTCTCTATTGATAGCCTTTTCCATACTCTTTATTATTAGCAAAAGCAATGCGACTCGTCGGTAGTTGTTTGGCATGGGATGTTTTTAGATGTCGGTTAAACTCAACCGCATTGCCGGCAGATATAAATTGTGCTGTAGCCTAAAAAAAATGGGTGTTACTTGGTTGGCCCATTTATGCCGTGGCAGGTATTTCATTAGCGCCAGAAGATTTTTTAATGTTGCTCGAACTATATTTAAAGGCACTGCATGAATTAAAGAAACTCAGCATTGAATATGTCTTTAGTTAATAAAAAACTTATGTGTTGAAAGTAGAAAATAGATTTTTATTTTGTATTAAATCTTAATAAGTTTTTAATAATAGGCTAATAAAAGTTTAAATAGTGTAAGTTCTCGGGCTAAGTGAGAAAGGTGACGGCTAGATTTCAAACTCCGTTTCTATTTGGTACAAATATTTAATAGCGAAATGAAAATTTGAATACTGATTTATTTAGTTTTTTCCGGTTCGGTTCCTGGTTAGTTTTTTTTTGCTTTTTATCAGGAGAATTAGTAATACGAAACGACTTCTATTCCCGATTTAGGCGTAACTTTGGAATCTGTCTTTTTGTCAGAAGCGACCTCTCTTGCCAACGAGAAGAGGCTCTGGAGCCCCCAAATTTTGATGTTATGTGGTTAAAAATAGCGACTCAACAAACTACAAGGTTCATCTGTATCCTGTATCGACCACCAAGTGATACCATTTTCGAACACTTTTCTCTTCTCTTGCAGACACCATCGATCATTTACAAATTAACTATCCAAGTGCCGAATTTGCCATCCTGGGCGACTTTAAAGTCCACAATATCAACTGGCTTAAATATTCAAATACTACCGACGAACAAGGTCGTGAAGCTGAATCATTCCCAATCAGTTGTGGCTTAACTCAGCTTACTGACGAACCAACACGGATCCCTGATCGTGACGGGGAGTTCGCCAGTCTTCTGGATCTGTTTTTAACCACCAATCCGGAGATTTACACGGTCACCGTAAATCCGCCGTTAGGTTCTTCCGACCATAAACTGCTTTCAACATCAAGTATCCTGCCAATCAGTGACAGAGAGGCGCCTAGGCCGCGCAAGATTTGGCACTACAAATCTGCTAAATGGGAAGATCTCATGGAATATTTTCGAACTTTCCTTTGGATTGACGTTTGTTTTCGATCCGACAACCCATCTGACTGCGCCAGGGAGGTCTCCGATGTTATTTTGGCTGGTATGGAAGCTTACATCCGTTTTTCTAAGAAATGCCCTCCAACGGCAAGCCTTGGTTTGACCGAAAATTCAAAGAAGCTGTTGCTTCTAAACATATTGCTTACCGACAATGGCGTGAAAATCTTAACACCATAAATCGTAATACCTTTATTCGTGCCCGGAACAGATGCAAAGGAATTATCGATGAAACCAAGGAGGCACACAATCAACCAATTAGAAACAAACTTCTCGCTTGTGCCAATAATTTTGGGTCCTTTTGGGCAGTCGCTAAGGCAGTTAGTCAAAATTTCACCAAATGCACCATACCGCCACTCACACGGCCAGATAATTCCATTGCAACCACACCTGTTGAGAGAGCGAACTTGTTGGCTGAACTCTTTGCTTCACATTCTACTGTCGATTTCCAAGGAAAAACACCACCTATTATTCCCATATTGCAGTCATAGATGCCCGATGTTGTCTTCAGACAGCGTATCATAAAGCATATTTTAATTAAGCTAGATACCAAAAAGGCTTCTGGCGCTGACGGAATACCTGCCATAGTTCTCAAAAACTGTGCAAGGGAACTAACACCAGTTTTCTGTAGACTTTTCAACCTATCCTACAGAAAGGGAATATTTCCGTCCTGCTGGAAATGTGCCACGGTTCAACCGATACCTAAAAAAGGCAAGAAGACCTTGCCAAATAACTACCGACCGGTTGCACTGCTTTCAATAATATCGAAAATCATGGAAAAGGTATCAATCAGCATCTTCTAAAATATCTTGAACGATTCAATATTATTAGTGTTCACCAATATGGCTTTCGTAAACATAGATCAACAGGAGATCTTCTGACTTATGTAACACATGTTTGGAACAACGCAATTGAACACTTGGGAGAATCTCGAGCGGTTGCTCTTGACATATCCAAGGCATTCGGCCGTGTTTGGCACGATGGACTGTTGGTTAAGCTACGCTCTTGTGGTGTGTCTGAAAAGTTCTATTTGTGGCTCTCATGTTTCCTCAGAGAGCGTTCTTTACGAGTGGCGGTCGACGGATTTCTTTGTAACACCTTCACTATCAACGCCGGTGTGCCCCAAGGCTCCATACTGTCTCCTACTCTCTTTCTCATTTACATTAACGATCTGGTGGAAAAGACCGGGAATCCAATCTACAGCTTTGCAGATGACAGCACGCTTGTCTCTTCATTCAATTTGAACGCTCGGACGTCGGCTTCTCAGACGAATATCCGCAGACAGCAGGAGGTCGTTCAACTTAACAAAGACCTGCAAGAAATTCTATCTTGGGGTGACAGTAACCAAGTGGAATTTAACGCTATAAAAAACCCAGGCGGCAGTTTTTCTAAAAAAGTTAACGTTGCTGAACCCGACATAGTTATGTCGGGGCACTCCATTCCCCTAGCATCGTCGCTCAATTTATTGGGCGTTAGTTTGGGACCAAATATGTCCTGGCATGAACATGTTGCAGGCATAGCAAGGAGAGCTTCTCAAAAGTTGGGAATATTATTTCGAACCAGAAAGCTTTACACTCCACAACAGGTGTTCGTCTGATTGGAGACCCGGAACTGACCGGCGGCCTTGATTTGTTGGAATATCGAAGAACGGTTGGCGACTTGAGTCTGTTCTATAAGTATTTTCATGGAAAGTTATCGAAGGATGTAGCCCGCTTAATTCCTCCCAAAGCGGTGCATGTTAGAAATACATGACACGCTGGTGCTTCACATCCGTATGAGGTTCAGCTTGTTACTCCGCGTACAACGCTTTTGAAGCAGTCTTATATATGGAGAACATCATCTCTTTGGAATAATTTGCCCAGCGCTGTGTTTCCCACCGAGTACAATTTACAGCGATTCAAGAACAATGTGAATTGCTTTTTCCGCACACATGCCGCTCCTGGAGCGCTTTAGGAACTCCTCTGCAGCACGTGTGCTAGACCCATAAAAAAAAATAACATATACCATGTTAAATTTGTTCATTGGAAAATGAACGGTTTACTAACATCATGGGACATATGTGTAACGTAAGTTCAATTTAAAACTGCTTGGTAGAATAATACAAACGTACAAGGTAGATTCTTTCTGCTCAAAGGAAATAATGGATTTGTTATGTGTGCTGTGTTAGTTGCAATTTGCATTTCGGAGTTTTTTGTTGAGGTTTGTATATAGTATAGAAATTTTTGGTTTCCTTTTTAGTAACTATAATAGAAGAAAAATTCGAGTATTTCTTTTAAATTATGGCATAAGATATATTATATTAAAAGTAGCTACCGACCTATATAAGAAGAGGCAAGAGAAGAAAGAGTAAAAATATATTCAAGGTGGCGTATAGCTATATTGCAGGTTAGGCAGGAGTCATTTAAAAATATTCGTCAGAATTACCTTTCTTTTACAAAACTGTAGTGAAATTATATAACAATAAGAATAAAAAAAAAACTTAAATTAGTATCCCATTTCAGTTAAGAGATCTTTGAAACCTTATTATATATATATATATATATATATATATATATATATATATATATATATATATGTATATATATATATATATATATATATATATATATATATATATATATATATATATATAACATATATATACATTATAATGTCCGGCACGTTGAGGCACAATTTTATAAAGTTTAGAAGCGGGGCCGTTTTTATAGCCTCACTTTTGCGGCGCTATTTTATATAGCCTCAACTTTCTTTATTTTTAATAAATATTCTATTTATTAAATAGAAGCCGTTATTTGCCCCTTATGTATATCTTAATTTCTGAGAATGGATTGAGTGGATATTAATACTGAAAGAATTAAAGAAATTAGATATAAGCTAGCTCATTTTTTTTTTCTGGAAGAGAATATGGATAAGAGATAATTTTTGTTGTAATGTTTATTTTTTTGGGCACCATTCATTTTAGAATAAAAGGAATCTAATTTCAGCTCAAAAAAAGAGTTATTTAGTTGTTAAAATAGGATTAAGTATATTACAACCTGTGCGTCCTGAAAGAAAGAGCAGGAGTTTAGTGAAACGTTACACATTTAAATAAAAAAGGGAATATTAGCAAAATAAAAATTCCTACTTTATTACACTCTTGAAATTACTTCTACTAAATAAAACCCCTTAAACTAGAAGAGTGTACACTATGGCATAGAGTCTTTAAGTTAGGATTATTAAGTTTTTAATAAAGGGCTTGATAAAACACGATATTAAAAGTTTGTGAAATTAACTCCGTGAGTTACAAGTGTTGAGTAGTCGTTGGAAACGCACTTGTAGACAGGAAGTGAGATTTTTAGACTGGTGTACTTATGACTTACTGATTGGTTTCTTCTCGTGGGTTTTCCATAAGTTACTTGGCCTCTCCAGGTGAGATTCTCATAAAAATATTGTCTCAGCCATGACCATCTTAGTTTCATTTGGGTTGCTAAACACCTTTTGACCTGCAATGCCTGAGGATGAGCAGGATATTGCAAGAAAGGGAAAAAGGCCTTAAACTTGAGAACTAGAAACCTAACGGTGATGCAGTAGTGCAGTAACCTGCACTACTGCATCACTAAAAAACCACTCTGGCGTGCTGGAGAAGAAAGCCACTACCGCCTACTGGCGGAGAGAAAAGCCGTTGCTTCTTCATGGTGGAAAAACCCCTTAAAAATTCCATCTGGCCGCTTAAATATCTTTGTCCCTTCTCCTAAGTGACGTGTTTAAAATGGCTTACTTCCGGGTGCAAAATGAATGCAAACTAAATAAATCAAGTCGGCAACACGCGTTACACACTGCCGGTTTAAATTAAACTGCTCAGAAATTTAGAACACTGTTTTAAGCTACACTGCTTAAAAATTGAAATCACAGTAATAAATATAAAAACGTAATAAAATATAAATTATAGGAAAAAAAGACAGTGTCGTAACATGATCTTAAAGTCTAGAAAAAAATAAATGTTACTATATATATATATATATATATATATATATATATATATATATATATATATATATATATATATATGTATATATGTATATATGTATATATGTATCTATAAGTATATATATATATATATATATATATATATATATATATATATATATATATATATATATATATATGTAAATATGTATATACCCCAATGTTTCTTAGGAAATGGTTTTCGTGATCTAGGAACCCTAAAACGTGAAGGTAAGCAAAAATCTCGGATTGTGATTTCTTCACGAACATTTGTAAAGGTTTCATTAAAGCTTCTAAATACATGTAGTATGACTTACAAAACCTATGTAGACTTCTATATAGAATTTTTCATAATTGCTCAGCTTTAGTACTTGGCACCCTGAAAGTAACGATAAAGATATAAAAAATAAAGGTCGCAAATTTTCTATATTATGATGGTTTAAATCTTAATTTAACTCAAATATTTTATTGATTGTGCAAATTTCAACTATAGTTTTATTGCATAATGGATAATTGTTTATTGCAGAAATTGTAGTAGCAATCAGAATTATTTTATTTTATTGTTTCCTTCATGAAGTTTTTTATTCACTTGGATTCACCTCATAAAATTTGTAATAATAAATTTTACGCTCGTAGGAAGCGTTTGTTCATTAGATCATCATTATTTAAAAACTAGGGTCAGTGAGTATCCTATAAACATTTATATTATATTTCATCATAAAATGTTTTAGTTTTTCTTATTATCTGAAATATTCGGTTGCAAATAATGGTAACAATTTTTTTTGCTTTAAGCTAGTGCCAATTAAAAGTTTTGTTTTTATTCTGGGTACAGCTCACGCGTTGTAGGGAAATTTTTGCCTCGCTACACCACAGCGACACATTCAGGAGGGGGGCAGAGTCAAAGAGACATTGCTTCTCCTGGCTAAACTTTAATCTGGAAAGGAATATCTATTTTTATAGTTCGTTATGTCTTATTGCTATTTATCTCTATTTTAACATATTTAATTCTTTGTTTAATTTGGATTATTTCTAGAGGCTAGTACGATTTCCCTGAAATGTTGCAATAACTTTTGAAGATCATGTAAAATGTGCAGAAAAATTGGATACAAACCGTTCGTGAATCTATTTTCAAACTTATTCGGCCCATTGCCATCATTTGTTATGAATTTAGAACTTTTAAAATTATTGCTGATATGTTTAAATTGATATTGGTCTTACCCTCTACTTGTCGTTCTCAAGCTGTTCTATTCCATATACGGACTGCAGCTATATTATTATAATCTACTAGCTTTATTTACAAATTTAATAGGTCATTTTAAAGCTGCATCCTTTCCCGATTTTCATTTTAGATTTTAGCGGAAAAGCATAAAAGAAAATTGACAGATTACAGATATACGACATTTTATTTAACAGAAAAAAATATTCTACAAATTGTAAAATGTAAAACTTCCCACAAATACCAGCCGAACATTTAAGATGAAAAAGAAAATTTATGACAATAAGTATTTATCAAGAACACTAGTTTTTGAATGGCATAAACATCTTTTATATGGAATAGAACAGCTTAAAGACGACAAGTAGAGGGTAAGACCAATATCAATTTAAACATACCAGAAATGATTTAAAAATTTCTAAATTCGTAGCAAATGGTGGCAATAAGCCGAATAAGTTTGAAAATAGATTCAGGAACGGTTTGTGTCCAATTTTTTCTGCACATTTTACATGATCATCAAAAGTTATTGCAACATTTGGAAAATCATACTAGCCTCTAGAAATAATCCAAAATTCCTGAACGTCGAAGTCTAGAATAGAAGTCATGATCCTAAAAAAAAAATGATAAAAATTTCATTAAAACATTGTGAATTGTTTTTTACAACAGCAAAGGTATTATATATCGCCATTTTATTAATTCTGATCAAAATATTATTGGCAAGTATTATTTGAAAGTACTGAAACGTTTGCTGAGTATAATTCATCATATTCCACTATTATATATTAACCTAGCCGTGTCCGCGGCTCCGCTCGCGTGGACTTGATTCACTATTATCGTCACTGCTTATTCCTTACGTTATCTAACATAGCACAGAACATATGTATTTTATAAAAAAACACGTAAATCGGACAAGTGGTTCTTCAGTGCTAAGCGCACTAACGGACAGACATACAGAGAGACGTTGCGTTTTATATATATTATAGATTTTTTTTGATAAATATTAAGTTAAGATTTAAAAAAAAAACACGTAAATCGTGTGGTTCTCGAATGATAAGCACACTAACGGATAGACAGAGAGACGTTGCATTTCATATATATATATATATATATATATATATATATATATATATATATATATATATACATATATATATATATATATATATATATATATATATATATATATAAATTCTCTGTGACATGATATTGTTCCGTATTTGACGGTTTAGGCAGCGTATTGCAAGAGAGTGCGCTAGCGGTAAACTTTTTTTCGACTTAATTCACTATTATCGTCACTGCTTATTACCTAACGTAATAAAATATATCCTATAACCTGGCCAGAGAACATATGTATAAATCTAAAAAAAACATATAAAGTGGTTTCTCGAGTGATAAGCGCATTATCGGACAGACAGACAGATAGAGAGAGAGAGAGAGAGAGAGAGAGAGAGAGATAGCATTTTATATATATTATGGATTATAGTTTATTATTATTGTTTAACCTGGAAAGAGGATAGTATGTATAACAAAAAACACGTAATTCGGATAAGTGGTTTTCGAGTGATAAGCGCACTAACGAACAGATAAACAGACAGAGGGACGCTGCATTTTATATATATTATATTCTTAGCTGCATGATATTGTTCCATATTTAATGGTTTAGGCAGTGTATTTCAAGAGAACACGCTAGCGGCTTGATTCACTATTATCGTCACTGATTATTATGTTACCTAACGTAATAAAATATATCCTATGCTACCCGACGTAATAAAATCCTATAACCTGGTTAGGGAACAAATGTATGTTTTAAAAAAAAGGCACGTAAATCGGATAAGTGGTTCTCGAGTGATAAGCGCACTAATGGATAGACAGACAGCCAGAGAGACGTTGCATTTTATATATATTATAGAAGATTATAGATAACCTGGACAAAGAACAAATGTATGGATTAAAAAAAAACACGTAAATCGTGTAAGTGGTTCACGAGTGATAAGCGCACTAACGGACAAACAGACAGACAGGCAGAGAGACGTTGCATTTTATATATATTATAGAAGATTATAGATAACTTGGCCATAAATGTATGAATTAACAAAAAAAAACGTGTAAAATCGGATAAGTGGTTCTCAAGTCATAAGCGCACTAACGGGCAGACAGACAGACAGAGAGACGTTGCATTTTATATATATTATATTCTTTGCTGCATGATATTGAACGATATTTAATAGTTTAGGCAGTGGATTGCAAGAGAACGCGCTAGCGGCAAACTTTTTTCCGACTTGATTCATATTATCGTCACTGCTTATTCCTTATGTTACCTATCGTAATAAAATATAGCCTATAAGCTGGCCAGAGAACATATGTATGTTTAAAAAAAAAGCACGTAAATCGGATAAGTGGTTCTCGAGAGATAAGCGCACTAACGGACAGACAGAGAAATATTGCATTTTATATATATTATAGACGATATTGCATCCAAACACACTTACTATTCTTCAGTTTTGTTGTGTTACGTTGAACAATTTATAATATCAGGTGAATACGATAAATGATTTAATGATTCATGTAAATTCCCACTGTTCTTAAAATTTAAATGTAGTCAACAGAATACTTTTCCGAATACATATAGACTATTCCCAGAAAATTAGCTAGAAAATTTATTGAAGTCACTTTTACAATATTATTGTAAGAAATGTGTTGAACTAGAAAACCTAGTTGTTGCACTATGTATCAACTTATCACATTAGAAGATAATAAAGGGAAACATTAAATTGATTCCACGAAACGTAAGGATACTAATATGTGGTAAAGGACAAGTTATAATGCACATGCTTTTATATAATGTTCAATTTTTATATTTTTATGTCGAAAATTATTACTTGAGAGTTGTTAAAACCACATCCTATCATTTTAAAAAGGCTCTCATCAAAACCATAGCGAATGTTGAAAAACTGTTCTAGAATATAAATTAAAATTACATAATATTATGAATTTAATAACAATATTTACCATTGGTCAACGATTTTTAAATTGAGTGTAAGTTTTTAGAGTTTCACTGTAGGTAGAAGTTCCTTTTTGTAAAAAAAAGGTGGTTCGCTTTCCGATTATCGTTTGTGTAGAGGTCGATTTACCCCCACCCCTCTTTCTATAAGTAACTTCGCCTTTAGTGTTCTCTTTTTTTTTTAAATAAACACCTCTCATATACATATGCTCCCCTCCACTCCTTGAAGTTGGCTATTCCCTATACTCAATGGGAAATACTCTTCGACCGTTTATTTCTAAGAGATGAAGGTCCCCATATAAAAGCGTTTTCAGCTGGCTACTTTAGATGATTTACTATGAAAAACTTATATAAACTACTCAAGTCAGATATGTAAGTTTCAATCGATTTACATTTATACGGTCTTCAATTTTATAGCATAATTTTAACAATATGGCAAAACTTTATATATAAAGATCCATCCATCTAATTTCACAAAAAACTTCAGCTTTCATTATATTGTAATTATGGTTGATTTTTTTACTTAGTTTTTGCATAGTTGTAAAAGAAAAATTTTTAGATATTTTGTGCGTTCGAATTTGTATATTTTTTTTCTCTGCGAAATGCAAATAATTTTCTCTATTAAGTTTTAACTAGAATAGATACTGAATTCTTTTACCTGGTTTTTATTGTATCGTTAAATCTACACCTAACATATATTGAAAGTACTTAGTATATATCACCACTACACCAAACGCTTTATTTTTGCACTCGACGCGCGTTTCGCTAACCATGTTAGCTTCATCAGGAGCGATGATTGACTCATCATCACTCCTGATGAAGCTAACATGGTTAGCGAAACGGGCGTCGAGTGCAAAAATAAAGTGTTTGGTGTAGTGGTGATATATACTGAGTAGTATCATTGTGCCAAAGATTCCACATTCCCAACTTGTGTTGAAAGTATTTAAAATAAAAGAAACTTAACATAAACTTTAACTGTGTAAGATGAAGCTCTACAATGAGCGATGCGTTAATTATATAACGAAATACACCTTAAAACAAAATTTAACTTACATGTGGTACTGATTGATTTTTTATACAGCCTACTAGAATTATTTTTTTTAATCTCAACACATGCTACATTTAGATTATGAGTTGTCAGTAGTGATTTGAATTTTGGAAAAAAAAAGTTGTTAGGAGGTAAACCGGGGTTGTAAGACGGGTGATTTAATTCCTGCCAAATAGAAGCTTTCACAGTAATTGTTGTGTGCATGGCATATTGTCGTGCAATAATTTCATTTCGCGAGATAGCTTTCAGCGGCGTTTTTTTAGTGTTCCGTACGGAACACTTATAAGATCATTTCGGTGTCTGTCTGTCTGTCCGTCTGTCTGTCACACCCGATTTTCTCCGAAACTATTTGAAATTTAGCACTAATACAGGAATTTATGGCCTCATCAGAACCATGTAGTTTTGAAAGTTAAATTTTGACTTCTAAGGGGTTCATTTTTGGGGGTGAAATCGGAAGTAAAAAAAAAAAAATTACCAGGTCACCGAGTGGGGTGTCAAAATGAAAGTTTGTAAAAACACGAGTTCAAAAATATATAGAATGCAATACTTGCTCACACTTTTCTTTGTATTATTTTTAAAAAATCGCCAAAAATCGCTGCCTCCCCCTTATCTCGAAAAGTACTGATCAAAAAATTCTGAAACAATTCCGCAGGGTGTAGATTGAACGAAAATTATCACGAGTGCATTACCTTTAATAATTTATCTGATATATGAAAAAAAAAACAAAAATTTCAAGGTCATCAGTTTTCAGTAAAGATCGGAAAAAACTTTGTTGAAAACTCATTTGAGTGTATTTTGTGAAGTCATTGAACATTTTACAGCTCCTTAACAAACATTTTTATATTAAAAGCAACCAACGTATGGAACACTAATTACGCAAGTCCAACTTGCACTTGACCGGTTTTTCCATTCTGACGTCCCTAAAATTGTGCATTAATGACGGATAATATACAGCAGTAATTGTAGTAGTTTTTAAAGTCCACTAGCAAAAAAGGCGATGAATTTTTTTTGCGATTCTATCACTTTTGCTTTCATTGTCCGTAAAGACCCAGAATAACTCTGTAGAGTCCCGTTTATGCAAGGGACTATGGTACAGTACCATAGTTTCATTTTCCTTTACGATTGACCCAATCACATCTTTTTCTTGTCGCACACAGAGCACTAAAAATTCAGTACATCATTCTAATGTCGTTGTTCTTACAGAATATTTAAAAATTTAAAGACTCATCTTGCAATCGCTTTATTCCTATAGAGGTGTAGAATTCCAAGCCCCGTGGTTTTCGAAAGGCCACACCTTCCTAATAATTCGTTTGTCTTCAATCGCTTATCCTTTAGCACTTCATTTTGTATGACCGTAGCTGTTTCAACAGTGACTTTTAACGAGCATCATTTTCATTAAATCTCTCCCTAGCCAAAACTACCTATATGACGAGAAAAATTTACCATATATAGCACTTAAGTGTCGTTTAATTTTTCAAGGTCCTTCGCCTTCTATGAAAAATTTAATGACCATGTTCGTGTTTAAACTTTTTTAGTGTGTCCGTCTGTCACACCCGATTTTCTTCGAAACTATTTGACATATAAAGTTGAAATTTTATATATATATATATATATATATATATATATATATATATATATATATATATATATATATATATATGTGTGTGTGTGTGATAATTTTCGCTCAATCTACACTTTATGAAGAATATTCCAGAATTATCTCAAAATTCTTTGTGAGTACTTTTCGATATAACGTGGGGGGACAGAGATTTTTAGCCATTTTTTTTAAATAATACAAAGAAAAGTGTGCGCAAGTGCGCAATTTATCTGGTATATGGGGGGTGAATTTGGAAGTGAAGAACATATACCAATTCATCGAGTCAATGTCAAATGAAACCTTGTGAAAATAGTTCAAAAATATATATGATGTAAAACTTGCGCACGCTTTTCTTTGTATAAGTTACCAAAAATCGAGAGAAGTACTGATCACATAAGGTGGAGATTGAACGAAAATTATCACTAGTACATTACGTTTGACAATTTTTCTAGTATAAGAAAAACTATGTGGCATGAGAGAATGGTGAAGGCGAAATATCAATATGTATTCGGTGCAATCAGTAATATCATGATGACTGGTGATCAACGGATAGGCACTGAAGACAAAATAATTTTATTCTATTTGTTTATAATTAAACAAATATTTAGGTAGCAAATATTTATTTTAAACTTTGACTGGTACATTCTTGATTGAGCTAGATTCATTTATTGGCTATTAGGTAGCTAATTTTTATTTTAAAAATAATGATGGTACGGAACATTAATTGCGCTTGACCGGTTATTATCTTTTATAATTTGGTACAACACAAAACTTTTTATGACGATACCCGAATGGTACTGATGTTATAACCATAAAATTATAACTGCAACACAACAGAATTTAGAGTAGGAGGTTAACAAAATTAGACATGTTTAGACTTGTTTTTACCGAAAGCTTTTGGGTCTTACTACGTAATGATCTTTATATCTATATATATATATATATATATATATATATATATATATATATATATATATATATATATATATATAGTCAATAATCTAACGGTCTCTAATTAAGAAGTTTTTTGATGTAAGTATATACATATATTGAAATGTCTTGACTTTCTATACTTTTAATAAATATTTTATTTATTAAGCCGTTATTTGCCCCTTATGTATATCTTAATTTTTGAGAATGTATTGAGTAGATATTAATACTGATAGCGCAAAAATTAGATATAAGCTAGGTCGTTTTTTACTGGTAGAGTACATGGAGATCGACGTAATTTTTGTAGGCCTTTTGAAAGTAGTCTCTATAGTTGTTGAAAATTTGGCTGTACTGTTTGGGCACCATTTATTTTGGAATAAAATGAAGTTCAGCTCAAAAATGAAAAAATAGTGAAGAGTTATTTAGTTGTTGAAATAAGATTAATTTACATACGACCGTTGCGTCCTGAAAGAAAGAGCAGGAGTTTAGTGAAACACTAAATTTAAATATAGAAGGATATATTATCAACAAAATAAAAATTCCTAACTTTATTACACTCTTAAAAATTACTTCTACTAAATAAAAACCCCTTAAGCTAGAAAAGTGTACACTATAGCATAGATTCTTTAATTAGGATTATTAAGTTTTTAATAAACGGCTTGATAAAACTCGATATTAAAAGTTTTTGAAATTAACTCCGCGAATTACACCTTTAGAGTAGTCGATGGAAACGCACTTTTTTAGACTGGTGTGCTTATGACGTACGGATTGGTTTCTCCTCGTGGGTTTTCCATAAGTTACTCGGCCTCTCCTGGTGAGCTTCACATAAAAATATTGTCTCAGCAATTACCATCCTAGGTTCATTTGGATTGCTAAACACTTTTTGATCCGAAATGCCTGAGGATGAGCAGGATATTTCAAGAAAGGAAAAAGGCCTTAAACTTGAGAGCTAGAAACCGTTACTGCGCTACTGCATCACGAAAAAAAAACACTTTGGCGTGCTGGAGAAGAAAGCCACGACGGCCTACTGGCGAAAGAAAGCCCATCAAAATTCGAAATGGCTGCGTAAATATCTTCGTCCCTTCTCCAAAGTGACCTTTTTAACATGGCTCACTTTCGGGCGAAAAATTAATGCAATCTATATAAGTCAAGTCGGCAACACGCGTTACACACTGCCGGTTTAAATTAAACTGCTCAAAAATTTAAAATACTGTTTTAAGCCACACTACTCAAGAATTGAAATCACTGCAATAAATATAAAAATTTAATAAAATATTAATTATAGGGAGAAAAAACAGTGTCGTAACATGATCTAGGAAAAAATGAATGTTGCAATATATATATATATATATATATATATATATATATATATATATATATATATATATATATATATATATATATATTCAATAACTTGTTGACAAACATATTGCAAGTTAAGTTTGATTTCTTATTGAGATTTTCTTTTTTTTTAGGTAAGCTTTCGTCCGTTCTTTCAAAGGTAAAACTGGTAAGTTTTCTATAGACTTCTCAACCTATCCTATAGAAAGGGAATATTTCTTTCGTTCTGGCAATGGGCCACCGTTCAGCCAATATCCTAAAAAGGCAAGAAGACCTTGTTAAACAACCACCAAGCAATCACGTTGCTTGTAATAATATCGAAAGTTAGCATCTGCTAAAATATCTAGAAGGATTTAATATTACTAGCGACCATTAATATAGCTATCGTAAGCTCTCCTTTTGAGTGCTTCTAACTTATGTAATACTCATTTGGAACCATGCAATTGAACATTTTGAAAAATCTCGAGCGATTACACTTGCTATATCTAAGGCATTCGACCTTGTTTGGTATAAGGGATTGTTGGCTAAGCTACTCTCTTATAGTATATCTGAAAGGTTTATGGCCGTCGTGTTTCCTTAGAAAGGGTTCTTACGCGTAATAGTCGACAGATTTCTTTTTAATACCTTCACTATCAACGACGGTGTACCTAAAGACTTCATACTGTTTCCTACTCTCTTTCTCATTTACGTTAACAATCTGCTGGAAAGGACCAGGATTCCAGTCTACAGCTGCAGGCAACAGTATACTTATTTCTTCATTCACTTTGAACGCTCGAATTATATTTGCTAATTATGCAAATATCGGCAAACATCAATAAAGCGTTTAACTTAACAAAGACCTGAAAGAAATTCTGTCTCGGAGTGACAGTAACCAAGAAGAATTTAACGATACGAAAACCCCCGGCGGTAGTTTTTTTCTAAAGAAGTTAACATTCTTGAACCCGACATAGTTATATCAGGACACTTCAGTCCTTTTAGTCACTGAATTTGTTGGGTGTTAACTTGGAAGCAGATAGGTCTTGGCATGAACCCGTCGCATGCATAGCAAAGAGAGCTTTTTAAAAGCTGGGAATATTATTTCTAACTAGAAAGTTTTACACCTCACAACAACTTGAGTCTATTCTACAAGTATTTTCATGGAAAGTGTTCGATGGATGTATCCCGCTTAATTCCTCCTAGAGCGATTCATACTAGGAATACATATCGGTATGAGGTTCAACTTGTCACTCCTTGTACAACTCTTTTCAAGTAGTTTTTTATATGGAGAACAGCATCCCTTTGGACTGATTTGTCTAGCACTGTGTTACCAACCGAGTACGGTTTACAGCGATTCAACACCAACGTGAATCGCTTTTTCCACACACGCGTCACTCCTGTAGCGCTTTAGGGATTTCTCTGCAGCGCGTGTGCTTGCCTATAATTTTTTTTTGTTTCTTATAAATACAATTTTAAACAAATATTATTTTTGTGGTTCCATAATTATATTTGATTTAAATGGTTTTATTATATTGACTCAAATTTTTGCATCCAAATTAAACTAATAGCCAATGCGGCATTGTGATACAAAAATTATAATAGGAAATTCAATATTTTAATTAATTTTATTATCTTTTGTCAAGTTGTGACAATTTTAATATAAAAATAAATAGGGTTAATTTCACGATATATATATATATATATATATATATATATATATTATATATATATATATATATATATATATATATATATATATATATATATTATTTTTTATGTATTAGGTACTTTTTTCAGTTGAATTATGGTTATTTGAATGAACTAAGAAATGTCACTTTCTCTTTCCGTCAGAAATCAAATAGATTTTTTACCTTTGGAATGTTTTTTTTGGAGGCTGTGCATTTTTTCTCATAATATGATTATATTTTAAATTCACGCGATACTCACCCTTTGTACGTGAGTCCGCCAAATTGACTTTTTGATTTAACTAATATAAATATATGATATATTGATTTGTAGGAGTAGTAGTATGAGTGGGTAAGTAGATTGCCAAAAACATATACCAGAGAAATCGGTTTTGCCAACCTCCTATTAGCGTCTGAGTAATGTTAGCTAGACAAGAGCTACAATTCAACCTATCCGAACCATATGATAGGAAGATTGTACTCTCTCAGTTCGCTGTTTTTGCGATCTTGTTTTTTTTCACCTTCCTGCTGGCTAGACACCCCAGACAGGCTATCAACCTGTGAACGTCTCTGTGGAATTATGGCGAAATATGCCCGTTCGTGACGGCGTTCGATCCTTCCAGTGAGACTTCAGACCGGCGTTTTATTCAAGAGCGCTGTCTTTCTCGTCTGCCTTCCAGTTGAAGTAGCCGTCGACCCACCCATATATGGAGGGGTGGTGGGGCAGTGTTTTCATTGTCAGCTTTTAATATCCGAGTAGTCTCCCACTAACAATGCTCGGTAGTTTTTCTTTGGACGTTGGCACTCAGTTCTCGAAGGCCGTCTTCAGGTATCCGCCCATCGGTAGAGGGAGGAGGTGTCTTCGACGTCAGCGTTTCATGGTCCGAGTATCCTCCACCAACAGCTGTCTTTACAACGTGTCAGCTTTTGAAAATTTGCCAATATTTGCTGACAAGCAGCACGAGGTGGAATGTAGCATAGTCAAATACATTTTTAAAATAAAATTATACTGTACTGCCGACAATCGAACTCGGGAATATACCATGAAGCTAGATCTGGTACTATATTTAGTGTTACGAATCTTTTCAGTCCTTTTCTATTAAAATTTATCTAGTAGTTTAGGCTCTTCAAAAAAATAAATAGATACTATACATGATAATGATAAACATTACTGTCCTAACGTACGCAGTCAAGTAAACCCTTTTATTATTTTTTTTAAATTTCCTTGGTAAAAAAAGTATTGATTTTGTGAAAAATTATCCATTGAGGTTTTTGCTTTTCTTCACTTTTTAAGGTTCCTTGATCACGAAAAACATAGCCATTCATTTCTATCTGTTTGCGGTCTGCAATAGTTTTTATGGAATTTCACTATAGGGGAAGCGCGTGAAAGGGGTGGCTCTTGATAAATTTTGTATGGTTTAATAATAATATGGTAATTTTTTTTTTTTTTGTTGTGATAATAAACAAATCTTTTGTATAATTATTTGTAGTAAACCATATGCGGGGGCAAAGGGTAGAGGAGGTTAGAGAGGTTGCTTCATATACATCTTGTTATATATCCTTTTCATGATTTGAGAGTCCAGAAGTCCAAAAATTGAGTTACATTTTGACTATTTTTAATTCTAAGAGAGGTAAGGGGAGGGGCTCTTACTTATTGTAGAGTTTGTGAATTTTCTTTTTGGTTAAGGTAGTGGACAAATTTTTAGCATATTATTTATAGTAAGGGATATGAGGGATTAACAGGGTCAGGGAGGAGGTTAGAGAGGGTTGCTTTGTTTTTATATCATCAATTTTACGTCCAAGGTTTTTAGAGTCGAGGAATCTGAAAATTATTGTATTCTTTCATTACTTGCAACTTGTAAGTTAAAATGGTAGGGGTCGTTTGTAGGGCGGAGAAGGGTGTCTTCATGTTTATCGTGTTATTGGTAGTTTTCAAGAATTTTAGTGCCAAGGAGTCTAAATACTATACTACTTTTTCAATATTTACAATGTTGCCAGAGATGGATGTTGAAAGGGTGGAGGATGTTAAATGTTATATACTTTGAATAGTAATATGAGAAATGAGAAAGAATTTCTTGTTCTTGGTTCGTAGAACCCACATTTTGCTTGCCAAGCTAGGAAGTAGTAGCTTGTTCAGAGTAAATTTTTATGTTATATTAATTATAAATCCTTTAACAATGATTCTTTTAGTTATTCAAAACTGACACCTATATCAAACTTGAATACCGTGTCTAACCGGAGAGGTCAACGAGATCTTGTAATGTTCTTTAAAATTTTAAATTCCGTTGTAAATTGTTTAGAACTTTTATCTCAGATTAATTTGTATGCACCTTCTAGACATACTAGATCTACGTTGTCCTTCTTCAAACCTTATCATAAGACAGCCTATGGAGCTAGTACCTTAACACAACATAACTGCCCATCACTGGACTTGTTCTCCAGCCTCTTATCTCTTTTTAAGAGGCAGATCGGGATTCTTGTCTGGATTTCTTAGTTTTAGTCTTTAGTTATAAGTGTCAGTTATAGATGTAAACTTTTGTATTTTGTCTTTATGAGTTGAATGGGCATGTCCCGTAAATAAATAAATAATATAAAACAATAAAACACATAAGAGCTTAAAAGGCAGAGGTTAGAGAAGTGCCTTTATATATGTCATGTTATACGTTCTATTCAAATTTCTTGAAGTCGAAGAATCTGACAAAGTTTGGATACGGGGGGGGGGATAAAGGGTTTGGGATCGTTAAATATTGCATAGTTTCCATAGTATTATGGCAACTTTCCCCAGTTTTTGGTTGGAATAATGGACAAAATTTTAGAATAATTATTTTATAGATCCAGGACTGCCGCCCCTGGCTCCGTAGTGTAGTACCTTGCTTACGTTGCAGAAGGTCGAGGGTTTAATCCCCCAGGTCGGTATACTTATTTATTAATTTATTTAAGTATGTTTGGCGTGGCCACGTACATAGGCAGTAGTTGTTCGCAGAAATGCAATGACGTCCGTGGCAGCACTACCGCGTTGTCTAAACAGGTGCTGTGAAATACAAAAATATATGTTTCGGCACTTGGACAACGTTGACAGGTATTACGACATCCCCGCCGGTATCCTCAGGATATGAAAAAGGGTAAGATCCCTACTAAGGTGGGGAGGTGAACGATAAAAAAAAAGTAAAAAATATATGTGGTTACAGAGGTAGGGTAGGGAGCTGCGTAAATGTCGTAATAAACGTCTATTTCACACAATTCTGCTTGTAATCAATGATGATAGTACACTAACATATGTACATGACACATTTTCTAACTCAAAAAAATACCTAAGATCTACAACCATCAACTTATGTTGTTCAGTTATAGTACTGGATATAACAGAAATTAATAACTTATACTCCATTGGTTAGCTGTGTATTTTGTAAGAACGTTGTAATTTAAACGCGGAAACTATAATTGAATGATTTGTAACAACTGTTCAGAATGTTAAACAAAATACTTGAAATTATCAACCATAAACTGAAAAATAACCATTCTCATAATTTTATCTCCTCGGGTGGTCCAGACTTTGGGATTAAAATACCGTTATGTAAAAATTCTGATTATAACTATCGAAATAATAAATATTTTCTTGGTAAATATAATATTAATTTAATTATTATTGTATTTGAATGGAAACAATACATACATGTTATCCTATAATTAATTTTCTTTTTAAATTTCACATGGTATCTGCCTAAATCAAAACGCAACTCGATAATGAAATGACATTTGAGAATAAAATAATTCTGGGAGGTTATATCATAGGATATTATTTAGGATTTTGTAGACGAAAAGGAAAGCTCTTTTTCTCGCCATTTTTGTTTCGTTCTGATGAATCTGAAATTCAAAATGATGGGCTGCAATGTCTATTAAGGTATGTCTGCCTTAAATTTTGACTTCAGCAGCCCTAGTTTTAAATATTTTTATTAAGGCAACTAGTTTTTATTCTTTTTAATAATGGAAAGTATTTTATTCGTTTAAAAAATTACCAGGTGTACAAGTATGAAATGCGGATTTTTTTTCTAAAAAAACATGTTAAATTCGGAAGAATGATAAAAAGTGCTTTATTTAAAGTATGCTCCATCGCTTGTTATACATTTTTTCCATCTTTTGGGCAATTTGTGAATACCACTCCAGTAAAAATCTTCCCCTTTTACTGCGAACCATTCATCAAGCCATTTTTCACATCTTCGTACGAGCCAAAGCGCTGCTCATCAAGTGCGTGACCCGTCGAAGCAAACAAGTCGTAATCGGAAGAAGCCAAGTCTGGTGAGTAAGCCGCATGGGGTAGAACTTCCCAGCTGAGTGCTTCCAACGTGTCGCGAACTAATTTTGCCGTATGTGATGGAGCATTGTCATGAAGAAAAATGACTTTGTGTTGCCTCTTTCGGTATTCTGGTCTTTTTGCAAGCAGCGAACGGTTCAAATCGGTCAATTGTTGTTGGTAACGTTTAGTATTAACCGTTTCCCCAGGTTTTTAACAGCTCATAATAGACCACGCCCCTCTTGGTACCATCAAACACAGAGCATCGTCTTTCTGCCAAAGCGATTCGGTTTTGCGGTCGATGTGGATGGTGCGCCTGGGTCTACGAATGATTTTTTGCGCTTGGGATTCTCAAAATAAATCCACTTTTCATCCCCTGTAACTATACGATGCAAAAACGACTTCCTTTTGTACCGAACGAGCAAAATGTCACACGTGTTTTTGCGCTTTTCCATTTGCCTGTCGTTCAACTCATGTGGTACCCATCTACCGGCTTCTGAATCTTTTCCATCTCTCGTAGCCGATTGGGAACAGCTTGTTGACTAACGCTCAATTGCTCGGCGAGTTGTTTTTGTGTTTGCGAATCATCTTCGTCCAACAATGCTTGCAATTCCACATCTTCGTATTTTTTTGGCATTTTTCCACGTTCCTTGTCTGCAACATCGAAGTCACCACTTTTGAAACGCCGAAACCATCGTTCATACGTATCTTGCGATGGAGCATGTTCACCATAAGCTTCTCGAAGTAATCGGTATGATTCAACAGCAGTTTTCTTCAAATGAAAACAAAAAATTAATGCTGTCCGCGAATGCTCTTTGTTCGGTATAAATTTCGACATATTGAGCATAACACTATGCACACACTTTTCCAATTTATTTCTCGTGTGAGTCTGACGCTTGTTGATGAAATCTTTATAGTACAAACTGCATTGGTGCACCATCTGTTGTCTGAAACCCACATTTCATACTTGTATACCTGGTATCTTCCTAGGTTTTTGCATTTCTTTACGTTTGAGGATCCCAAGTTAGTTTTTCGTTTCTGTTGGTGTGTCTGTAGGTCTATCCGCTCTCGAGTGAAGTGAGATATCAATTTCAAATTTAATACACATATAACACTTGAAGTAGGGAAGAAGCTGTAGTGTTTAAATGACATGGTTTCAGGGGGGGGGGGTTCACTTAACCTGGAGTGCCTTTGAAAAAATGTCATACATTCTTAAGGACAGACAGATTCTGTTAAATTTTAAACAGAAAGTTTACCAAATATGTATCATGCAAGTAACGATCATGGAGGACCATCACACTAACCAACAAAGCGCAATGGAGCGTGCAATGCTCGGAGTAAGCATGAGGAATAGGATAAGAAACGACGACATAAGACGACAGACCAAAGTCACTAATATCCCAATTTTAAGCCAAAAATGGAGATAGGCGAGGCATATAGCAAGACAAGAACACAACAGAAATAAACTTATTCATTGGCGGCCACATACAACAAAAAGAAATGTGGGAAGGCTCCAAAAAAGATGGTCGGATAACCTAAAAAGGACGACCGGAGGGAAATGATGCCAGATGGCTCAGGACAGGAATAGATGGGGAGATGGAGAGGCTTATATCTAAGAGTGGATCGATAACGGCTAAATGAAGAAGAAGGATAGCGGAGAGGGTTCGAGGGATGCTTCGTATAATAGTGTTTTTAGGGTTCTTCAAATCGAAATCTGTAAAAATTGTATTATTTCTCATTATTTTTAATTATTTATGGTCAAACATAGAAGTGCTTAGTGAGATGGGGAGGGTGTTAGAGGAGATGCTTTCTATATACCGTGGTATATATTCTTTTCAGGATTTCAAGAATATGAACATTGTGTTATTTTCTCATTATTGTAAATTGTTTATAGTATAAGGAGTCGAGAAATCTGAAAAAAAAATTCGTTATTTTTTCATTATTTTCAGTTTTCACAGAAATAGTAGGTAGAGACAAAAAAATCAGGTTTCAGTTGTAAATACGTCTGAGGCCCACCCTCTGCTCAACATTTTTATAGGTTATAAATGTGAACCAAAAGCATGTGTAATGCTTTTCAGTCTCTTGGTATGTTGCCGCTATAATTACCGAACGAAACAATAAACTGATTGGAAATTTGATACATTTTAGTGCTTGCAGTAGAAACGAAACCTATATTTCTTAGGTAATATTGATGGGGTCAATTTGAACAGAATTAATACGTAGAGGCCACTGCACTGAGATTATGAGTGACGACTTAAAAAAATAGATGGATTATTCTACCTTTTAATTATTTTTAGTTTGAAAAAAAAAGGTATATAATTATTTTCCATCTCAGATATAAGCGATGAAACGGGTTTGGAATGTGGGGATAGGTGCCAACGTTTTGTGATTAATCTGTCACTATAAAGTAATATTCCTTTTTTTAAAATGTCTATAGAATATTGTTTAGTGTGAGACAGTTGGACCCGCAATTATTTAATTTAGGTGCAGGATATATTACATAATAGGGAGTTAGAATCATCCAAATAATTCAAGAATTCAAAAATCCACTTACTCTTAATAATAAAAACACGTATTGGTTAAGGGGATTACATACACCTGGGCGCTGAAAAACTGCAAGTAAGTACGCACACACACACAATGGAACTCTCAGTATATTATTTCTCAGTTGTATAGAACTCTTAACTCAAAATAAATAGAATAAAACGCTTTTTTTTAACTTTGCCGAAGTTGGCTATGCACATTTGACAATAGCCTAAATTGACAATAACATTCCTTTATGTTAAGAATTTTTATAGTAATAAGTTACAACTCAGTGTTAGTATACAAATAGTCTCTTTGAAAAGTGAGAAACGAGATATATACGAAATAATGATTAAAAATGACTATAACAAATACATTTTCAAGAATATATAACTACTTCTAAACTAAACAACATTAAAATAAAATAAAATAATAAGACAAATGCAAAAACTACCAAAAACTGAAACGAAAAACCTAAAAATGTAGTTTGTTCTTGTGATTTTAAATATGATATTATTACTTTTAGAAATAAAATTAAATAAAATTGTTTATGTTAAACGCTCAACATGTCGCCCGTTCGATATATTTCCTATAAATTAATTTTTGTCTTTCTATGGCTGCCAAAATGTTTCCTTGGCCTCTAAATTCAAAAAATAATTTAAATTACTACTTCAAATTTTAATTTATTTTTTAAATAGTTCTATAAAAAGCTATTTAACACAGTTAAATTTGGCTATTTAGTGACCATCCTAATCTCCAAAATCTGCCAAACCATAATATGAAAGTTTCATTAAAACAATCAGATACTGCCGGGATCTTATGTGGCGGAGCGCCGCCTTGTCAGATTACTTCCTTATTATTATATGGTACCAAATTTTCAACAATTTTCGTTACCACTTCTAAGTATGTTTTATCGGTCATATTATGCTATTGTTCAATATAACGCACCAAACCTTAACAGATTGACGACCAGCGTGTATAGTGACAACTACAAACTAATTAAACAAAATATACTAAATTGTGCGTCTACTATATTTATTAGAAAAGTATAAAATTATATTTTGTCGCTGAAAACTAGAATAGTACTTACACCTTGTTTTTTTTTCATATACTTTTTTAACAACTTGGTTATATTAATCTTTGTGGTTATCGTAAATTATGTTTCTACAATATTGCAGACCTTCGGTAATTTACAAGAACGTTACTACACGTTTACAACAATGGTCGATAAAAGGACCTCTCACTTTTCTTATGGAAAAGTTGTTTCGGTCAAATTGGCTGAATTTTTTAAATGTTGTAGTTCTCAGCTTTCTGAACAAATGGGCACAAATTTCAAATTATTTTCAATTTAAGTACTAACAAAATCCATTTTTTTTTTTAAAAAAAACCACTTTAATAATTATTAAATTAAAGACACAAGAAAAAAAAGTCTCGCACTTATTCACTAACCCTCATATCTATATGTATTTTGGGGCGCTAAAACCTAATTCGAGGTCTAAATTAACTTATTACGTCATCATTTTGACCTTTACTTGAAAAACAGGTAAAACCCAGCTAGAATGAAGTTAAAAAAAAATTAAAGATTTTAAAAAAGTAGACTTCGATAGCGGTGTATTTTTGTGGCGTTGAAATAGAATTCAATTTTTTTTCTTGTATCTTTAATCAATTTATTCAATCAAAATTATCAAAATGGTTTTAAAAAAATGTATTTTATTAGTACTTAAATTGAAAATAGCTCGAAATCTACCCATTTTTGAAAGTTGTTCAGAAAGCTAAAAACTACAACGAATCAAAAATTCTGTCAATTTAACCGAAACTACTTTTCCATATGAAAAGTGCAGAGTCCTTTTAAACAATAATTTTATACTCATATAATCTTTATCCCAATTGAAGGTGAAACTGAAATCAAAGTTTACACCTATTCATAGAATAATATACATAAACAGATTCCTTGTACTGTCATTTTCTAAGTCCATTATATTATATTTAAACTTTATATTCCAAAGGTGTACTTTATATTTTAAAATATATATTTAAAATTCTTCATTCTCAACGTTCTCGGTAAAGCTGTATACGTATGGACACGATACCGGTGTAAATTATGAAATATGTATGCGAAATGAAAAAGTTTCAACTCTCATTTTGTTTAATATAACAACTAGCTTCCTAAATTCTCGGGTAATGTGGTCAGTATCTGGGGACATGCCAAATTCACCTCCGTTTTCAAGAGGGTTATTCCCTAAACATTAAGTCAGAATAGTTTAAGTATATAATTCTCTTTTGTCGCTGAAATCAATTAATACTTAGGTATACAGTAATACAGCGAGGTCGAAAATATTGGTTTGTTGTGATTTGGTTAAAAAATTCGCTACTAAGGGTCAAAAATCACACCATTAGGTGTTTTCTGACAAAGTGACTTTATTATGCATGTGGAGTTAGCCATAAAGCTGTATTTAGAGAAATAATATGCATAGACTTCTTAAAATTTGTTTATATTCTTTCTAACGATAGTGATAACATTTTATAACTTCCGGTTAAAGTAGAGGACAAACTGGTTATTGCTAATAGAATTACTTATAGTGAAGTAAAAAAAGCATTTAAAATTGCACCTTCTGGATACAGCAATATTATGATTTTATCCTTTCTAGGGTATCACCAGGAGTATTGTCCTGAGTTCTGGATCTCAAAAAACTTGTGCTTTTTTATTTATAAACAATTTAAGTTTTCAAAACACGTTTTTTTGAGCTTAAAATGTGAATAACTCCGGTCGTATAAGTCGGATCGAGACACAAAAGAGACTAAAATCTTCGTAATGCAATTTTCAATGAATTCTCGTTAGTTTTAAGTCGCTCAAGTGCGTACATAACCTACAAAATTGAAAATACAGGAAAAAAACTGTTTTTTTCTCATTTTATTGTACAGGTCGACTAAACTGATCGGCTTGAAACTTTCAGAAAATATGCCTTTTGTTATAGCAAAAATACCCTGAAATTTTGGTACACAAATATTGAACTCAGTGGGCACAAATGAATTTGTTATTTAAAATTTGAATTGGCCGCCATTTTATGCCATTTGGTCCAAAATGGATCTTTTTTTCCAAAATTTAGGTCTCGACGCCAGCTTTTCAATGCCATTAAAAAAAGTTTTTAATTGTTTTGTGTTACATTGTTTAGTAATCAAATAACAACAAATGCGTTTTTTTGGTCGTTTTTTATCACATATAGTAGAGAATCACGAGACCTTTATTTAAAAAAAAAAAATAATTAATCTTCGTTAACGTGAAAATGACCGAAACAAGGTATTTGTTTTTATTTGATTAATAAAAAAATGTAAAAAAAAGGTTAAAATGACTCCAAAAAACAAAAATTTTTTTAATGGCATCGGAAAGTTGGCGTTGAAACCTAAATTTTGAAAAAAAAAATCCATTTTGGAACAAATGGCTCAAAAAACCAGTTTTGAAAACTTTAATTGTTTATAAACAAAAGAGTTTTTCGAGGTCCAAAACTCCTGGTGATACCCCAGAGAGGATAAAATTGCTGTATCTAAACTATGCCTATCTCATCATTATTTTGCCTTTTTTACCGCATTATTAGGTATTAGACTAGTCATCACTATTGTTATATCGACACAATGAAGGCTAATCAGCCTATATTTGTTAATATTATAAAAAAAAAACTTTTAATTAATACAATATTTTTGACCATATCTGCTTTTAAATTTTGCAGCTAGCAAAAGACCCTTCTGTGTGGCTGCTTTTGATCTCCTAATCAGGTCACTTAAGTTGCATCGCTTGCGTTGCACTTCCCACTCGCGCCATACAAACCAGTTACCAAAAATGTGAAAAAGTTAGTTTTTCGGTAAAAAGATTTCCGTTTTAAAAGACTTTAAAAATTAGAAAATTTGAGACCAATCTAGTTGAAAATTATGACAAGTTAAGTCACCACGTTGTCGAAAACAGGTTCTCAAGTTTCTTTCCACCAGGTTTTATGTGTAGGCAACCTCTATTATTGTCATTCCATACCGTCTATGGAGAGCCACATATTTGGACACACCAAGCATTAGTATTTTCACCACATGTCAACTTAGGCACTTGCGTCGCAGAAATTACTTGCCTGTTTTGTTTAATAAGGTTAAAGAGTTAGTTTTTAGGTACAAAATACCATTTTAACAGACTTTAAAATCACACAGTTTGACAAAACTAATGGAAAATTATGGCAAGTTAAGTCACCACGTTGTCGAAATCAGGTTCTGAAGTTTCTTCCACCAGGTTTTATATATCGGCAAACTCTATTATTGATATTCCCTTGACGACTATGTATCGTACAATATTTTATTCCAAACCGTCTATGGATTTCAAATATTTTCCATCTTTTCTTTATTAATGCTTATTGAGAAGAGTCACATATTTCCACACCAGAAATTAATATTTTCAAAACATGTGAACCTAAGATAAGATAAAAACTTATCCATTTCAAAAGACTTTAAAAATACAAAACGTGAAATAACTAATTGAAAATTATGAGAAGTTAAGTCATCAATCTCTATTATTGATATTTCCTTGACGGCCATGTGTCGTACAATATTTTATTCCATACCGTTTTCAAACATTTTTTGTTTTTTCTTTCTTAATTCCTGTTGATAAGAGCCCAAATATTTGGATACATCAGACATTAGTGTTTTCAAAACATGTTTATTTAAGTTACACTACCTTTGAATTTCTACGATGCACTTCCCGATTTTTCTGGCTCGAATTAGTGACTATAAAGTAGGATATAGTGAACATTACTTCTAAATATTCTCTAAAACTTCTTTAAGTAAAATTGATAGTTTGCAAATGCATTCCTTTAGTTTTTATTTAATATTACCAAGGCAGCGTTAGTCAATAAACTGTTAGTGTATATTTTCCTTAAAAATTTGTTCACGATCTCAACCAAAAATCAAAATAAATTTACATAATACTATTGAAACTATACAGAATTTATCTACCATTGAACCCTTTCTCTAAAGCGATATCTCTCAGAAACTATAGGTTCTTTCATATTTCATATGTGTTTAAAATATGAAATCAATATTTCATTTCGTCCCACAGATAAATTGAGCGATAGATTTTATAGCAGATCGTGAAAAATTGGAAATTGTTCTCTATGATCCAGGATAGGCATATGTAATAACGGACGATAAATCGATAATTATGATTCAAAAATATGTTATATGTCCGTGACAGGAAGAGACTTCTCTTTTAAAGAATCTTCTAGAATTAATGACCATAGGATGGAGATAAGTGATGACTATCGATATACCAATCACTATCTATATATCGATAACTATTGATACCTATCGATAACTATCGGTATATCGATAACTATCAATATATCGTGTTGTTCTAAGAAGTATGAAATATTATCTAGGTCGTTTTGCTACTGTTTTCTTTCTGTTTTATTGGCGTCATGAACTTAGCGTATTAGCCACGAGTTTCTATATATAACACCTAGCCACTAGTGCTAGATTCGAACTAGCGACCATCCGGTCGGAACGCTCGGATATCGGCTACTCAGACGAATATCCGCAGACAGCAGGAAATCATTCAACTTAACAAAGATCTGGAAGAAATTCTATCTTGGGGTGATAGTAACCAAGTGGAATTTAACGCTACAAAAACCCAGGCGGCAGTTTTTTCTAAAAAAGTTAACGTTGCTGAACCCGACATAGTTATGTCGGGGCACTCCATTCCTCTAACATCGTCACTCAATTTGTTGGGCATTAATTTAGAAGCAAATATGTCCTGGCATGAACATGTTGCAGGCATAGCAAGGAGAGCTTCTCAAAAGTTGGGAATATTATTTCGAACCAGAAAGCTTTACACTCCACAACAACTGTTAATTCTTTACAAAGCTCAAATTCGACTAACAATGGAATACTGCTCCCATGTTTGGAGCTCCGCTCCGAAACATACACTGCATTTGTTGGATTCTATTCAGAGAAGAGCTGTTCGTCTGATTGGAGACACGGAACTGACCGTCGGCCTTGATTCGCTGGAACATCGAAGAACGGTTGGCGACTTGAGCCTATTCTACAAGTACTTTCATGGAAAGTGTTCGAAGGATGTGGCCCGCTTAATTCCTCCCAAAGCGGTGCATGTTAGAAGTACACGTCGCGCTAATTATTCACATCCGTATGAGGTTCAGCTTGTTACTCCTCGTACAACGCTTTTCAAGCAGTCTTTTATATGGAGAACATCATCCCTTTGGAATAATTTGCCCAGGACTGTGTTTCCCACCGAGTACAATCTACAGCGATTCAAGAACAACGTGAATCGCTTTCTCCGCACACGTGTCGCTCCTGTAGCGCTTTAGGGACTTCCCTGTAGCACGTGTGCTAGACCCATAAAAAAAGCATGAGGGCCAATGCCAGCTGCATCTGACCAAAAATAGATTATTTTAAGCAAGCGAACATATTGTCCTCTATATTTCAGAACGTTTGATCATCAAGTTGAAGCTGATCCTCTTTCTTTAACAAAAATTTTAAATAATTATGGACTCATAAAACAAAACGAAGTCGGCTGGCTTCTGCTAGATCGTTAAATGGTGCCTTGTCCAGTTTCTCAGAGATCCCGCGCATATTTTCCCCTGTTATTGTTACAACTTCTATTTTGCGCGGTATCTGTAAAAAACTCGACGAAGCACTTTATAACGATCAGGCGGTAGGCAGCCGGCTTCGTTTTGGCGCAATGTTTTATTCTAAGTGCTTGACTTTTTGTAGTGATACCTATATTTTCTGTGGTTCAGATCATAAAATATCGTTACAGGATATTTACCCCCTCCCAATGACCCTAATCAATTCCTAATAAAAATGTATTGCGCCCATAATAAAGTAATTATCTCTAAAAAAATTTTAGTTAATACTTTTTTCCAAAAGTGATTCCAACCTACTTAAAGGGGCTTAAACAGCGTTGAGAATACACGTATAAGGGGTAATAGGTAATAATACTTTACAAGATGCAGACCAGCGTTTTTAAAGATAGGCATAAATTTGTGCAACTTTAATATACCGTGACCCTAACCGAGTTAATGATGAAAGTCACAAGACTAACGGTTTAATGACCTTTCTCAGGAGAAAGATCTCAGCAGATATTTCATTCTTAACTTTGTTTTTTACTATGAGTAAATTTCAGCTTCAAAAAAAGCCGAAAAAGAAGTGGCTGTTTGGCACTGACTCCAACGGAGTCAATGATTTGAGACCAGTGACCCTAATTTTAATTGGTACACGAACCCTTTTAAAGTATGTTTTTTTTCTTGTATCCTGCGAATTTTTATTGATAAGTTCAACAGATGAAAATTTAATGTTCTTCTTCCAATAATTTAACTCTCACCTCTATTCTTAACAATTACGACAACATCCGTATACGTCAATAATAATTTTATTATTAACAATTTGATTAAGCATATCTAGACAAATTTGTTAAAAGTTGGATTGTCAAAACTACTGGAAGCATCTTCCCTCACAGTCAACAAACAGCCTAAGATATTTCAAGTATTCATCTAATCGAATTCCTACTTTGTCTATTTCATAACTAGAATAGATAATAGTTTTACACATTTACAGCACGACTTAAATAAGTAATTTATTGTATAAATGGTTGGCTGTTCAAAAAAAATTAACCCATACCTGTAAAGCTCACACTTTTCGTTTAATCTCGACTGCTTTTTTTTTCTAAAAATATTTGCCACATATGCATTTACTAGGATCAATAGCCTTTTCTGCATCTTTGGAGGACTATTTATTCACATAATGCTGAAGTTTATTAGAATTTATAAATGATACAGTGATTTCACTTGCATATTATTTTACATCTAATTGTCCCAATAATGTTTCTTCTATTTTTGTGGACTGTTTTTGCTTACTTTCTTTTTACACTTTAGTTAGCTTTGCCGCCTCTTTTAAATTAATTATCTCTGAAACGTTGATCAATTCTACCCAAATTAATTAAATCAAACAATTGGAACATATAAGAATTTTTCACGGAATTTTATTTAAAAATAACTGTAAAAAGCTAAAAATTGGTCATATAGATTAGTCATATACTAATACTGCTGCCATCTACGTAGTAAGATCAAGGACAACAACAGTATTTCAAAATCAACTGTATGGTCTTTATTTTTTGTAGTGTAGCAACTTCAACCATTATCAAAATTAAAAGTGCAAATGGAATGGGCCACAACTTTCCAAAACATAAATGATCTATGGCATAACTGGCCTTGCAGGGAGGGACTAAACACTGATACGCGAAAAACTTTACAAAAAACAAATCTCTTTAATTTTTCTGGTCACAGACAACACGAACTAATTACAAATAAGTTCACTCAATTTGCATTTTTTTGTGTAAAAATTATCGCTCAGTCTGGAGCCTATTAAATTTACAAAATATCGTCCAAGTTGGTTAGAGATGGTTAAGAGACTTATTTCACGATTCACCAATTTCACGATACGATTCAGTCTTTCTACTAACTAGGAAATTAAAAATCTGATGAGGTAAGTAATTTAGCAGTAAAAGAAGTTTGCTTTAAATCTGTTTATCTTTTTGCGTCAAAATAATGTATTTAATTTTACTGTATTCGTTTTTTACCAGTTACCTGAAAATTTAAGAGTCAAGTTTCTCAACAAACTTCAGATATACAACCGACAAATATCAACGTAGCCTATAAAATAAATTACGATTAATTTTACAGTCAACCGTAGATGTTTTCCAGTCGATATTTCAGTTTGTGTGTGTTTTTCATAAAAACTCGTCCATATGGAACACTTATGGGAGGGATCACTTCGGTGTCCGTCTGTCACACCCGATTTTCTCCGAAACTAGTTGAAATTTAGCACAAATATAGGAATTGATGGCCCAACCAGACCCTTGTAGTTTTGAAAATTAAATGTTTACTTCAAGGGATAGGGGTCATTGAAAAAAAAAAAGGTCTAAAAAATTTCCGCACCCTATCTCAAAAAGTACTAGGCAAAAAATTTTTAAAAAATTCTGGAATATTCTTCATAAACTGTAGATTAAGCGAAAATTACGTTTAATAATATATCTGATATACGGGGGGTGATATCGGAAGTGAAAAAAATAATTTTTTTATTAGGTCATCGAGTGGAGTGTCAAATGAAAGCTTGTGAAAACCGAGTTTAATATATATATATATATATATATATATATATATATATATATATATATATATATATATATATATATTTCTAGAATATCCTCCATATAGTGTGGATTGAGCGAAAATTATTACGAGTGAATTACGTTTGACAATTTATCTGGTATAAAAAAAAACTATGTGCCTTAACAATATCGAGGAGGTTTCCCGACAGTATGGTGGAGATAATATATTTTCAGTACTACGCGACGGACGTACCTTTAGGGACAAAATAATTTTATTTTGTTTGTTAATAATTAAACAAATATTTAGGTAGTAAATATTTTTTTTTACACTTGTATTACTAGATTCTAGATTCAGCTGGATTGATGCTGTAACTAATATACATTATTGACTAAGAAAAAAAACGTGAAAATACATGTTGGATATTAAGATATATACAAGTCAA